>CM076573.1:934304800-934865987 GCA_034641835.2 Pinus albicaulis
ACTTGTCATGAAACACTGGACTCCCTACGAGTTTAATGCAACTCTGATTATGACAGTGATTAACTATTGGTATAAACTCTTGATAAAATAGGCCATACAATAACTTGCGAAGCCAAATGGCCTCACAACTAGCCTCGCTAGCATACATATACTCAACCTTAGAATAGATAAAATAAATTGAATTTTCCTTCACACTGAACCCTGACACAATTTCTGAACCCAATCTGAAGCAACACCCTAAAGTTATTTTCATTTTAGAAGCACACATTTCCCAATATGAATTTGTGTAATATGCCAACCTCACTCCATCTCCCCTCCTATATTCTAGACCATAATCAATAGTCCCCTCCACATAGCGAATAATTTTCTTTGGAGCTACCTATTGCACCCTCACGGGCTCAACCATGAACTCACTAAGTGTGTTCACTATAAAGCATATATCTGGCATAGCATTGACCAGATACATCAAGGACCCAATAAGCTCCCTATAAAATGTGGGATCCGCCAAACTAGAATATGAATTATGAAGCTTATTTCAGTTGGTTATCATAGGTGTAGACATGGTTCTAGAGTCTGTCATGTGATATCATCTCAATACATCCACAACATACTTCCCTCACCCTAGAAAGATCTTCCCCTCCTCCTGCCACACCTCAAGCCCCAAAAGGTAATGCATTAGCCCAATTTCCCTTATCTTGAACTCCATAGCAAGATCCTTCTTGCAACAATTAATAAGTTTCTCTTCCCCAATAATGAACATGTCATCAACATATAACAAAAGAATGAGTTTATCATCCCCTACAACAATATAGTATAGGTTCATATCTCCATCACTCTTTATGGAACCCATTTGCTGCAAGTAAATAACAATCCTTGAATACCAAGCTCTTAGATCTTTCTTAAGTCTGTAGAGTGCTTGCATCAACCGACATACATTGGTATCCTACCCAAGTACCTCAAAGCCTTGTGTCTGCTCAACATACACCTCCTCCTCTATAACTCCATTCAAAAGTGTGGTCTTCACATCCTTTTGATTGATCTTCCAACCCATTTCTCCAGTAATTGAAATAAGGGACCGAATAAAAGTGTATCGAGCTGCGAGAGCAAAGGTCTCATCATAGTCAACTCCCTCTATTTGTGACAACCCTATAGCCACAAATCTCTCCTTGAACTTCTCAATGCTTCCATTCACAACATACTTGATCTTATAAATCCACTTGGAAGTCACAACTAACTTGCACTTAGGCGTAGGCACCACCTCCCAGACATTGTTCTTAATGATAGAGGAATACTCCTCCACCATAGCCTCTCTACATACCTCCTAGTTAACAGCCTCCTCATAGCTAGTAGGCTCAGATTCAACAATGTTGGTAGCCTTGGCTACATAACTAAAAAACTGCTCCTATGGCACACTCTCCCCGTTCACCCTCTTCGAAGGACCAATGGACTTTACTTCCTTCAAGGTTTCTTGATGCCACTTAGGCCTCCTCTTCCCTGAAGAAGCTTCCCCATATGGGACCTCATCCTCTGCCCCCCTCTCTAGTGAACCTAAAGGTCTGCCAACTAACCCCAGTGGACCTATACCAACACTTATCCTCGAAAAACCTGTACTAGCACCTATGTCTGTGTTAGCTAAAGTTCCATGTGAACTATGTACCAACGGACTCCCTAAAGAAGTGCTTGTTGAACTTTCCACTGGTGCCCCAGATGTCACTGACATTGTAGTACCTCTTATACTAGTCGATCAAAAACCCTGAGGTCCTACTCCCTGTACCTGAACTCCCTATTGAGGAGAAGTATATGAATCTCTCATATCATACTCCCGTGATCTCTGATATGCCCTATCCTCCTCAAACTTCACATCCTTTCTAATCACAACTCTCCCTTTAGAAGGAATGCATATCCAATACGGCATCAAAGTCTTGTTGTAACCCATAAAGATAACCTTCTCTACCATGGGTTCTAGCTTCATCCCCTGCTCCTTGGGGATATAAGAATATGTGAGACATCCAAAGATACAAAGATGTCCCACATGATGCTTCTCTCTAGTGAAGGCCTCCTCCAGATTCATATTCTGCAATACTCTAAAGATAAACAACAGTATTGCAGGCCTTAGCCCACAAAAATAAAAGGTAACCCCTGATGATGAATGAACACTCTAGCAACCCCAACAATAGCTCTATTCTTCCCTTTAGACACCCCATTCTGCTGGGGGTTTTAAGGAAGCGTGAACTCTCTCCTAATGCCATCCTATTCACAAAAGTAAAAAAACCTACCATCGGTGTACTCACCACCATTGTTTGACTTCAAGACCCGAATCCTCCTATTGTCTACTTTTCCATAAGAGCTTTGAACTCTTTAAAGTAACTGAAGAGTCAAGACCTCACCCTTTCTCTTCGGGAAATATATCCAATTCCTCCTAGTGTAGCCATCAATGAATATAACATAATACTCATAACAACCAAAATACACATGAGATATATGACCATTATCATTAGTATGAATCAAGTCTAGTATACTTGTAGGTCTGTTGTCGCTCACTTGGAATGGTAACTTGGTGTACATGCCCAAAGCACACCCTTTGTAGACCTCATAATGCTTGACACTGAATCAGGAACTCCGGTATTGATCTTCCTCATAACTCTCAAAGCTCTACGATGCATATGCAGCATCCTCTAGTGCCATAACTCACACAAGTCTCTACTACTGGTGTTAGTAGTCTGAGTGCTACCAAATATGCTACTCACCAATGCTCCTACTGAATGAAAACTAAACTTGTATAGTTTCCCAGAGCAGACTCCAATGACTTTGGCCGAAGAGATGGAAGCTCCCCTAGGATGCATCAATACCCGCCCTCCTGGGAAAGTGACGTTAAACCCATTATCCTCTATACAAGACACTGAAATTGAGTTCTTATTGATCCCAAAAACATACAAAACATCCATGACCCTCTCAAATGTCACAGTCCCCAAACTAACAACTCTTACAGTACGGTCATCTCCTAGTATAATCTCAATATCAAGTGCCCTCTCTGTAATCTTTGAAATGAAATCTCATGCACCTATCATATGGCGGGAAGCCCCGCAGTCTATGTATCACACATCGGATGATTTACTCCTACTAGATGTATAAGTAATAAATGAAAAGTCACTGTCAAATTGTGAAGCAAACTTCTCCACCTCTGTTGAAGCTACAATACCCTTATTCCCTTTTTTTTCCTCTTAAGACACATAGAAGCATAGTGTCTCATCTTCTCACATGCCCAACATTTGACTTTGGAAATATTCATATCTTTATTCTTTTTATTCTCCTTTCCCTTAGCCCCATCTGATGATGCTTCTTTCTTGGTCTCTCCTTTTTTCTTCCCGCTACCTGTCAAGGCTACATACTCTTCATTTGATATCTTCACCTCACCACTGCCAGTATTCTATATCTCATGTTGCACACAATCATCCCAGAATCTGTCCCAACTGGGAAGATTATGCTGAGAGGTAACATTATCTCCAAAGACCTCCCAAGACTTAGGAAGTCCCACTATGGCTATCCTGACTAACTTTGTGGGTGAAAATACCTCACCGAAAGCAGTCAAATCATCACGTATATGTTTGACCATGCCAAGATAATGAACTACACTTTTAGCCTTTGTCATCATGATGTTATTCAATCATTCTTTGAGTATCATCTTCCTGCTCTCATTATTACTCTGATGGAGAGTGGTTAGAGATATGCACATCTGATACGTATATTTGTTTCCTCTCACCTAAGGAACCACATGTTCCTTCAGACTATCCATCAAAATCATTTTTTCTTTGCATTATTTTTTGTGAATTCAACAAGTTCAACTACAACAGTAGGAGGTACAACCTCCTGTCGCACTATGTCCCAAACAACTACCTTCTCAAACATTATCTGAATTTTGTCCTTCCAACCGACATATTTGGATATCCCATCCACTCTATCCTCTATCCTTAAGAACATGGCCATGATTGTTGTCTTAAATTTACAAAACCAAGAAAATGAAGAAATGAACTTTCTAGCACACTTTGATGTCCCAAAATTTTAGTCTATGAGAAATTTCACCTTGCTGTCCCAAAATATCAGTTTGTTGTCCAAACTGAGTTTGCTATACAAAAATTCAATTTCTTTTGCAAACCACTGTTTATTGTCCCAAACTTCTATTTGTTGTTCAAACTGCAATTTTTAGCATGTAGTTGTGATACCACATTGAAATTTGATGAATAAAACGTTTCCACCAATCCCAACCTCATTTTAATTTCACCTTATCACTCCCGTTCAATTAAATGACCTTTCCCATAAACTTACATTCAACATATAGAATTATCGAAATGAAAATTTTAGATTAAAACAGGAGACTGTCAAAACATGATGAAAATAAATATGGACATAAACAGACCATCAACACATAAAAAAAATGCACACATATTTTTTCTCAACTTAGACCGAGGAAAAACCCCTTCAATCTTCTCTGGGGTAAACCTATTTGAGAGCTCTTCAAATTTATTTATCTCTCAAGTTCAAGAGAAATACATTTGCAGAGAAAAAAAAACAACAAAATACATCTAATCTCTTTAGCCCGAAACTCCTTGAAAACCATGCTCACCTGTCCTCGATTTTTATGCCCATTTGAAGCTGAAAAATTTATTGTATGGACTTGGACTCTATTGTATAGATTCCGTATGGACTATACGGATTTTTATTTTTAAAATTTTACTTTCTTGCACAATTTTTTTTTTTGAACTGCATGCATCTCATGTTATTAAATCTTTTTCATACTAAACCTTCTGATATATTCTATGCATTTGATTTTTTTGCCCAGCTTTGCCCAAAAATCACTCCTTCAGCTTGCTGTAATAGATTTCTCTTTTAGAATTTTTCTCCAACCCTCAGCCTCCTTTCTCCAATCTTCTCATGAAGAATGAATTAATGCAGTCTCTTTTTTCTTTTCCCCCTTTTGTTTCCCTATATAACTTTTGGGCAACCCTAAGATCTAATGGCTCAGATTGATTTAGATCAAGGGATGAGAATAAATGTGCATTTAATTATTACTTTCTATTTTTTAACTAACCCATTAAATAAAGTACCCACATTGTAATTTATGTCTAAAGTCACCTTTCACTTTATAATTTAACATTGACTTACCACTTGTAAAGTCAGTTTCACTTTATAGTTTAATATTTCCTTTACCACATATAAATTCACTTTCAAAACCGGTAGATACAGACATCAAAATTGTGTTACAATGAGGCTTGGAGGGCTATTTATTATTGAGAAATAATGGAAAACCCTAAACATCCCAAAACCTATGCCTAGGAGATGAAGTGCCAAAACTATGGGCCCAATTTTGGTAAATTGGTATATCAGCTTCCCAGGGGCGTAACTTTGTCATACAATCTCTGTTTGAGACGCACAATACCTCATTAGAAATATCTATCCGAAGACTGCAAATTTTGAGTGAGCAACATCAATCAAAGACCCATGTTTCTCTCGGTGTTACCAAAAACATCATTTAGGGCCTCAAAACGTCTCCAGAATTTCAGGACCTGGAAAACTGTTAAAAATAGTAAACACTGCTAAGATTAAGGAAACTGAAAAACTGAAGGAAACTATGGTGGAGGTCCATGTGGAATAGGCAGATGACCACCAATATCCACCTAGATCAAATACTGAGATGACAACAACGGTGGTTTTCTCCCAAAATGGGTTTCCACCCTAAATCCCGGTGTTCATATGTGTTGCTTATGTGTGATGGTTTAATCTGTTCTTACGACACATGTTTACTACTTCTTAAATGTCTGATGAATCAATGATGCATTCATTCAAGTCAAGTAGTTGAAGATTTATGTGAATTATAAGTTTACTGGGTATACGGTAGTTTCCTTAGTAACAGTTGCATACGTACACTACTTTTCTTCAGCCAAGTAACGTACATAATTCAAAAAAGAAAAAGAAAAGTTTATAGGAGCTTTTGAAATATTGATTCACTCCCCCTCTTAGTATTTTTACCAACATTCTCTCTATCCCCCCTCCATGTTTTTGTCTCCCTCTCCCTCTCTTACCCTTCTCTACCTCTCTCACTCCTCTTCCTCTCTCTCTCTTCCTTCCTCCTCTGCACTCTACTTTAGTTTATCTCCATCTCTCCCTTGTCACACCCCCTATCTCTCCACCTTTATCACTCTATGTCTTTATTCTTCCCTCCCTATATACCTAGAGTTAATATATATCATGATATATTAAAAATTTATTAAATTTAAGAATAATAATAATAATAATAATAATAAGAGGGTTAATAAATTTTTTTTTGCAAGGTTTTAATATTAATTTGGACCATGGTATTTGGCCCATAGGCTTCACCTAAATAAAACATCTTTTTTGAGTTTTCTTAAATATAAAGAGGTTTATGGAGTAAATATAAAAATATGTTTTATTTATTTACCATACCTCCGATTTATTTATATTTTTATTTATTTACCATACATTTCGTTTATTTATATTTATATTTATTTACGATACATATTTTTTGAATGTTTTAAGAGGCAAAGATAATTATTACAAATATATTGATTATAATTTAGACAACACTTGAAATGTTTAATTACATTACATTTCTTATTTTACATCTACACATATGCCTTGTATTTTTTTAAATATACCTTTTGAATTATTTCAATTAATTTTTATAATTTTTATTCTTTTAAAATCAAAATTACTTCCACAAATAAACTTTACCGGAAATCAATAAAATAAACCTCACCATTTAACTCTATATCTTAGGTTACCTCCAAATTTTTCGTCTTTAATAATTATCTACATTCATATGTATCTAACTATGTGAACGTTTTGACTTTCGAAAACACATCACTCAAACTTAGCACACCATTAAATCGTGACCAACTCGATGGAACCCCACGATAAGGTTAGCTCCATCTCACGTTATTTTCACTAGCTCCAAAGCTAAGGAAATGCAATGAGCACGTTATTTTCATTCTAGAAAACCTTTTGATTTGTTGTGTCTTTTGCGAGTACAAGCACGTTTTAGCGATGTGATGCCTCAATTGATTTACTTAGTGAAAGTTTTAAAAGTTATTATAATAATAAAAATAAATATAATTTAATTTTAATTTAATGAAGATTATTAATAAATATTTTTTTAATATAATTATTTTAAAATTATATTACTTAATTAATTAATAAATATTAAAATAATTGTATTTGAAAAAAAATATATTAACATTTTCCATTAAATTAAAAATATATTATATTTATTATTATTATTATTATAATTTAAAATTTTTCATTACTTAAATCATTTCAAAAATATCATCATCTTTTTTTATTATTATTACTATTATCTCACAATTTCTTTTTAATCTAAGTCATTTCACAAATGTCTTTAGACACATTAATATACATGTCTCATATATTATTGGGATAACATAACTTTTATCAGATGACTAAATACATCATATTTCTTAAGATTTCATTTTTTTTTTGTTTTTATAATAATAATAGTAATTGGTAAATAATTGTATTAAGTAAAAACTTGTGGCATGAGTATGTAGCAAGTAGTATTACAAAAATTACTCACTTTGTGTTTGAAAAAAATGTCACTTATTTGCCAAAAATTTGAGACATTTATAACCATAAAAACTTCATCTTGTATTTCTTATATGATTAAAATTTAATAATTCTTTGACACAATAAAGAACAAAAAGTTCGATGACTAAGTTGGATTACAGGCTCTATTTCTTATCACCATTGGCTATGCCATTGAAAGGGGATTTTTCTTCTTTACCTCCATTGTCCAAAATTCATTTGTCTTTTATGAGGTCCTTGTTGTTCCAAAATTTCTCTTTTTTTCTAGATCCAGGTTGTTAAATTTCCCATGTATCTCTTCTTATTCAACCTAGCCCAACTTTCCTTAAGAGATTCTCTATTTTGAGATTCCACTGAGCCTTGTTGTGTTCATTAGTGTTGAGATGAAGGGTTTTAGTTTGAGGGAATGAGTTTTAACTACTTGATCTCTATTGGGGTGTCTCTAATTTCATATGAATTCAATCTCATTTATTCTATATGAGGGCATAGTTTAGGGAGACCTTCCTTGGAAATTAGTGATGTTCTTCTTTGGATCCAATCCACCTGGTTGTCCTCCATTGTTTCTTTTTAGCTATCCTTTTCCATTTTTGGAATTTTTTGCTAGGTTAACTATTTCAAAGAATGATCTACAATGAAAAGAAACATTCTTATAATTTAATTTTTGGGTCCAAGATTAATTCACACTTTGAAACTCTTTGTTGAAGTCCATATCAAAACACATGGGAGATATGTAGTGGTGCTCTGTTTGTCTATAGTTTTCTCATAATATATTTCAAGAATTTTTCTAATGACTCAAAGAGAAGAAAAATCCTATAAATGTGAAGGTAGAGTTGGAAGTCTAACCCACATAGGAGTAGAGGAATGTGATATACCCTAAATGAGTGTTTATTTGTAAATTTGTATACATCATGTTTACTTGTGGTTCTAACTTTAAGATTGAATTGGAATTGGTTTATCAATATTATGCCACTAATAAATATTTTATGTAGTTTTTTTTCTAAGTTGTTAATAAAAAAATCTAGAAAATAATTGTGAATCTACAATTGGCTGAAGAGAAACTATGGGTTGCAAGTCAATGATGTAATTTAATTACCTTTGATGGAATATGACTTAGGAATCTATGAAATTTTATTTATCAATTACTCTCCTAGTAAGACATGATTAAGGTGTCTAGGGAATGTGAGGTTCATTAATGAGTGAAGGCACCTACCTACCTCTTGGTGGATAAGGAGGAGGTAGTTACTAACTACCAATTGATTTGAAAAAGGGTATGTTCCTTGTCCTATATAGGTTGAAGGCTCACATAATGTTGAACTAAGGTGAAAAAAAAAATGGTGATAGAAAAGAGAATGGTGGATTAAAATTGACTTGTAGCTTATTGAAGCTCAAGGGGACTATTTAAGGAGAACTATTCAAGGATGGGCGGAGCCTAGGAGGTCCAATACAATTTTCTACAACATATTATACATATATCTAAACATAAGAAACATTTTGATTACTATTAACTTATTCTACATGGTATTTTGTAAATAAAATTGTATTTTAAATACATTAGCATGAATTAATTTACAGTCTAAAGTATAAGTATATGTAAAAAAAGACTAGTGTGATGAGAATTGAGTACAATAATCTTAAAATAGAAAATTCTTGTACCATTATTTCCTTTATGTGTAAGTATGGTTATACAAGAATATAACCATAATACAATGGAAAATTAAAGATATGATTGAGAACATTCTAACATGACAATAAATTCAATTAAATATTGGTAATTATGTAAAGATATTACTGCTAAGAATGATATATTTTTGAGATGGTTGTAGGAAGCATATAGGGAGTATTCCATTTTTTTATGGAAATAGCTTTAGGGAAATAGTTCATAAATATATAATGAAAGAAATTGTATGTAAGGTTGAATTGTTCATGAGATATTAGAAAAGGAAAAAGGTTGTTTAGTATTGTAGACAAAATAAATTCTAATTTATCTACAATAAAAATTTGAATATGCTAGGACAATATGTAAATAAAATAAAGAGAAAAGGTAATTAACCTTTAAAATTTAGGGAAACAACGTAAAGAATTATAATAGTAGTTATAATTAACCTATGACTATTAATCCAATATTCCAATAAGTATACAATGGAATTATCTGTCAAAAAATATATAAATGTTTTGAGAATAGGAGTTATAGTCAGAAAGCACAAAATTCATGAAACAATCTTTTGTGAGTAACATTAAAAAATAATAACTTCCATCATACTTTTATAAAAGAATATACAACTGAGTTCCAATATTGGTAGATAAAGACCATGTTGACAACAACTAGTACCATCCAATAAAAGGATTTTGGCCTGGGTCATTCTTTTTATAGTTGCATAAAAGGCTTAGGTGCCTTTAAAACAAAAACTTCCCCTTAGTAACTGTTCTAGAAAGTATTATGGGTAACTAAATTCAAGGAAATATAAACTTGGTAACTTCTCTTCATTGAAAGAGTCGAGCACAATAACAGTGACAACTAGGAATTCATGGACACTGGATTTTAAGAGAAGGATTAGAAAATTCATCAAGTATTGGGAAGGTCCATAATATATTATAAGTATGAATGTATGAGAAACCAAGGTTTAAGTATGTTATAGTAATAAATTAAGAAAATAGAAACCAAGGTTTAAATATGTTATAGTAATAAATTAAGAAAATAGAAACCAAGGTTTAAATATGTTATCTTAATAAATTAAGAAAATAAATTCTGAACTAGGTATTATGTAAAGGTTTAAATGTCCAAATTACAAGAAGGAATATCTCTGCAACAAATAAAAATCATGATTAAAACTGGTTGCAATTAAGAGAACTGCCATATAAATAGAATTTAATTGAAGGATATAAACCCTACCAATGTATATAATAATTGTGAAAATAAAAACAATTAAATATAAATTTTATAACCATGACTGTAATCTAGGGATTTAATCCAAGTGTTAATAATAGTTATACAATCTATAACCTGTTTTGATTGTAAAAAACCACAAACTTGACCAAAACATGGAGTAAGAAATAACCAAATAATAAGAAATAAGCTGAAATAGATAATTAAAGTATACGTATTCCTATATGGTTAAAACCCTAAGTAATTCAACAATCTCTGTATAATAAATTTTGTCGCGGCATGGCCGACTAGGGAAAAATAAAATAGCTAGAAAATTTAACCAAGGTAGAACTCATCTATCACATTTGGTTTCTGGTTTTAATTTTCAAAACTGTACTCTATATAATGCTCAAAAAAATACCAGGAAAATGGGTAAAGGCTCCAAATTTCTTTAGAATGAAATAAGGTTGTTTGTATCTCCACCAATAACACATTGCATCAATACAACCCAGAATTCATACTACTGCTCCACATTTGCTAGTTAAAAACTCGGTTGAATCACTAAGCACAAATCATTATATATAGAAGAAACAATAAAAAATTTATATATTAAAATAACTTACCTAAGGAATACTGGAAGAAGGAGAAACAACCTTTGTAACGAGTTACAGGGAAGAAGAACCATAGAAGATTTAACTAGCAAATGAAATTTCATTAGTAACAAAGACAGGCCGGTGCCTTTGTAATATACCTATTAATTTTCTAAACATTAATTAAAACCAATGAAGAGTTTGTTTCAAATTATATATGAGACACAAAGTTGAAATGGAGAAACCCAACTTAAAAAGATAATACTCTGCAACTTACCAATCAAATAAGATAATAAACATAATAACACTGCCAAAAATGAGGAGAACAGGTATGGAAAAGAGTAAAAAACTTCCGTTAAATAGAGTTTAGCAGAGTATGGTGGTTGATAAAAATTAGTTGCAGAGTTGAGTAAATATTTGTTAGAACGCCATGGAAAAATGACCAGATGACCTGCCAAAGAAAAGGTTGATATGGCCAAAACTCAAACCCTAGTGATAGCCACTGTTTGATCAAAAATATCAAATCAAAACAATTTATTAGAAGACCTTAGGTTAAAAAATCTATGCATGTGAAGCCATGTGGTCTATCGTGTGTTGGACCAATGGAAATGATCCACATAACCAGAGTCATTCCACGCGTCAATCTCAAACAACAATGTATGTATTAAACAAAAACAATGTTAGATAGCAATCAAAGTTCCTATGGTATGGTGGAACCATATAACAACATAAGCTTTGACAAATCTCGGTTTGAATTACCCCGTTACAATATTAATATTACATTTCACATTGTCATCCTAGGAATATAAGGCATATCAAACATGTAACATGGAGAGGAATGAGCTATGTACATCTCAAGTGTGCACACAGACACACTTGTGGCTTAATATAATAATAAAAAGAGTTAAGCCCTAATTTTTACATACCTTGAATATGTATAAGTATGTAATGAGTTGTAAGAGGGTTAAAACACATTGTTTAAATAGCCAAGGTGAACCAACAAATTCTGTGATGTTCCACACAAGTAACTATGCAACACAAATCATGGATTGAATATGATAAATATAAGTTTGATTATAGCTACAAAAGGCTATAGTTAATTTATGAAAATCCATGGTTTAAATATGATTCTTTTGGGACTTAAAAATATTTGTAATTTCGATAAGGCATTAACAGAGAGTGTCTTCCATGAGGATAACACTAGCCAAAAATATAAGAATTTATTAAGAACTGAGTTTGTGATAACATGCAGTGATCAAGGGACTATTTAATCCATTATAGAGAGAAATTTGCTTGATAAATGATTTAGTAATAAAGTATGTAATTAGCTATAAATAATATTTGTTTTTCTAGTGTGTTTTAGGGTTTATTACATGTGGTTTCATAGATATAGGTTATCAAATTAGGTTTTTATGGATTCTAACTAAATTATTATTGACTGAAAAATGTCAATTTGGGTTACACTTTTGGCTTTTATTTTACAAAAAAATATCATTTTTAGAATTTTTTCAACTTTCTGCAAGGCAAAGTAAATTTTTTTGTTTAGAATTTAATTTTAGATTAAAAAGAAAACTTGTCAGAAATTGTATTAGCTTTCTAATGCTTATTTTTTAGAATTTTTTTATTCACATTTGATATCTCAACTTAGAAATTGTCTGACCATGTGTTCTTTAAAAATCAAGGGATTCATAAGTTTTCTATATTTTTTCACATTTTATTTTGGTACATACAAAATTTTTATTTCACTAAATCATAGCTACTTTTCAAAATATTTTTCACACATTTTACTAGAAAATTAGTAGAAATTAGGAAATACCTATAAAATTCCATAAAATTTATATCTATTGAAAGTAAAATCAATCATGTAATTTTTGGTATTGGTTCAGATAGTAAATTCACCACTTTTGATGGATTTTAACCATTCTGAACTTTGAGAAAGGTCAACAGAGCCAATTTGTTGCAGAGTTGCATGTTTTCCACTAAAAATAAAATTGAGTCGAGAAAATTCAAGAAGGTTCGGATAAAATACCTTATCCCCTATTTTCCAATCGATCAAGGTGAATTGAAATGAAGCTACCCTCTAATAGCAAATGCTCAACCGAACGCTATAAATAAGCGATCTGAAACATCATTTTCTACATTTACATTGTTCATGTGCATATTTTTAATACCAAACTTCTTTGAATCTAAATTTTGGACCAAAAATTGTTTTGGTACTAATTTTTAATGTGATTTTTTTGGGATGAATCTTGAAAGTGCATTTTTTGAGCTAAATTTTGAAATTGATTTTTTGGATGAATTTTGTAAGTGATATTTTTAGGTTGAATTTTGAAAGTGAATTTCTTTTGCTCGATTTTGAAAGTGTGTTTTTTTGGCTCGATTTTGAAAGTGGATTTTTGAGGTTTGATTTTAAAATGTACATAGTTTGAATTATCATGGGGAATCAAAGAAATTGCAAGAGAAAATATTATTGAATTAGAGACATTGAGGATTGTAGAGAATACTCGAGAAACCATTAAAAAGGAAAGAATGAAGAACACTTAAATATTGAAAGGGAAAATCAATCTCAACAAGATGTTGAATGAGGTATGTAAATGTACATATTATAAATGACATTTAAAATTTAATTTAATTGTGTATTGTGGAATTTAACTTTTGTTTGATGAACTAATTTGAAAAATATTTGCAATGTTATTTTCTTCATAACATTGATAATGATATTAAAAATTTGGAAAGACAAAGTGAAAAAGAATATGAACCAATGATTGATGATGTTGTTGAAGATGTTGAAAGAGATTCAAGTGAAGAATTTGAACCACCCTTAGCTCTGTATATATATGTCATGTATTACTGAAACTATACATATTTATTAGTTTCAATTTCATGAGCTCTGTTTTTTAATTCAATTTTTTAATGTATATTTATACTCATTTACATTAAAATCTAATATGTATAGATGAAATTAATATCAATGATGAGATGTTAGAGAATGTCGACACTCGTACATATGCAGAAAAAAATTTAACCATGTCATATTATATCATGTCAAGGTCATTATTGATAAGTTATTTAAAGATGAAAATGTGACAGTTTAAGCTCAAATTTTGAGAGGTCTCCTAACATTGAAGAAATTAAAATAAGCTACAACATTATTGGGAATTCAAAAATCAACAAAAGATAAAACACGTGAAGGAAAATTTTTCAAAATATAAATAGTTATCTAAAATAAACTGAAATATCTAGAAAGAAATATGATCTAGATGCACGCATAGAAACACAAATAGAAGTGGTTTCATCAAGCATTAAAGAAAATCGTTTGGTAAAATCTATGTAAAAAATATTAGGGACCTCACGAAAAACATTGTACAAGCATAAGAAATTTCGATTGCAAATAGCTAAAAATGATGATATTACTTGTTGAACAATTATTTATAGGCAACCATACAAAGATATTTTAAAAAAGTAATATGTTAAAAAAGTAATATATGAATTATAGAAGAGAATCATGGAATTAATGTCTCAATTAGTAGTTTTGTGGAACAAAAACCATGGTATGTAAAACCTATCAATGTACGCGACACTTTTTGATGTCATTATGATGTGGAATTTTGATTATTTTATGACACCTTCCTTGATTTTTGTAGAACATTTTGGAAAAATTCACCTTCTCCTTCTACTATCCATGATTTCATATATAAAATTGTATGTGGAAGAGAAAATCATGAATTATTTTACCAAAAGAAATGTGTTGGTGGTCAAATATGTGATCATTGTGGAAATTTAACTATGTTTCACAAAAAAAATCCTATTGATATGAATGATCAATCACTATCCAATAGAAAAGTGGAATGGAAGAGATATGAACATATCCATACATTGATTAGTTCAAGTAGTACTACAAGTGCTAGAAGGATTTATTTAAAACAAGAAAAAATTTCCATGATAGAGTTTTTGAATAATTTTGAGATAAAAAATTATTAAATACACCAAGCATTCTCATAGAGTTTGATTGTAGGACTTGCAATTTAAAAAATCCCATGAAATTTTTCCACGAAGGACAGTTTTTTCGATAGTTGATTTTGCAAAAAATTACAAATTTGTTGCAAAAAATGAAATAAAGAGAGAATATTATCATTCTCATCAAATATCTATTCTTTTCCATGCTCCATGTAGACATGCTGATTTTTTATTTGGATCATATAGAAATCACTAGTGAGAATTGATATCTTATTAAATAATATCAATTTTATATCAACGATGATCGTACACATGATACAAATTTTCTACAACATTTCTTTGATAGGATTTATGAATCGTTGAAAGGTCATGGAATAAAATTCAATTAACATTGGATATGGTTTGATGGTTGCACAAGAAATTAAAATCTTCACGATCGTTCTTTTCGTTGTGTCTTGTTCACATGAAAACCAACGTTAAACACTGTTGGAATTTATTTGAGGCTATTCATGGAAAAGGAGAACATGTTGGTGCAGGGGCATGTATAACATGGGAACTTCCAAGATATCAAATGAATCACTGTACAAATAGACTTGTCTCAGTTGAACATGTCGTTCAATGGTAAATTTATTATCTAATGCATGAGACTAACCCATCAAGGGAGGTACATAGGTATGTACATATACATTAACTTGTATATATTTTTAATATATTATATTTTTTTATTAATTTTCTAATTTTAAACATTTATAAATTTTATAGTTTAAATAATTGATCGATGATTATATTTGATATAAAAAATATATTTTAAATAACATATTTAAATTCTTGTTTGAATTTAGTAAGATGTAGATAGATCGATTACATATGAAGCTTAAATAGTAAAAGGGACTAAAAATTTGTATTCAATTAAAACAAACGAGTATTGAAATCTGTTTTCATTTGATGGAATAAAAGAATCTTGTTTTTCTCTTGTTTGCATAGAGGACACACAATTCAATGATTTTTGTCAAAATAATATGTATATGAAATCGTGAGAACGTACAAAACTTAATACAAAGGGGAAGATGTCACTCGCAAGCTTCAAAGAGATGGAATGAGAGAAGACTATAGTGTCATATAAAGGTGATCGAGTTTCTGATCTTGTTACAGAAGGTAACATTTCAATTTACTTCAAAGGATATATATATATATATATATATATATATGTGTGTGTTTTATGTTTCTAAAATCAATGTGTATAAGTATATCGATAATAGTTAAAATATAGATCTAAATAGATAATAAAATCAAGAACGTATTGATAACTATTATTTTTTTAATTATGATCTGAATTTGCAATTTTTTTTATTGTGCAAGAGATGTTTCTTCTATAGTTTCACCCATTAACAACATAAAAAATAACAAGTATTATTTGATGTGGTGGACTAAATGAAAGAAGAAGTTTTTGGAGGAATATGATGATAATGATTTTATGTATGAAAGAGGGTCTCTTATACTGAAAGGTTATTTTTTCAAAGAAACTCATCAAACCAAGAGCCATGTTTATTTTCAATACTATCAAGCCTATGGAATAAGTTGCCAATATAGTCACTTGGTGTGTGAAATGCATATAAAGTTGATAGAAGTTCATTAAAAAAAAATCAAAAGTTAAAAAATGGAGAATGTAAAAGGATGATCATGAAGGGATCATTTAAGATGGCATTCCAATAGAATTGTCACTAATTGAACTTCCCAACAATATCTTCTCCTTGTATTCATGTTTGAGAAAGAGTTCACATAGATTGTTAGCCTTTCTTTTTGTGCACTCTTAAGTTGTCCATTCTAGCTAGTATGAAGTATTACAAAATTGTTTTCATTAATATGGTGGTTTTTTGTTAAGTTAAAAATAAATTCAAATATCCCAAATACAATTGTAATGTAAGGATGTATCATATCACAATTTTCTTGCTTGTTGTTGATTATACACCTATCATGTTTGCACTGCATTTTTATTTCTTATGTCATCATTTTATCTTTTCAAATATTTCTACTGTTATATTAGTAACATTATTTACTCTATTAAAATGGTATTACCATCAATATCAAATGTTGTGTATCTCTTGTACATCTTGATAGCTAAACAAATGCATTTTATTGTGCTTTCCCAATACATGTAAAGCATACAAAACTTATTAAAATTAACAATGCATGCTCCACACATAGTATTTAATATTTGAAATTTTTATTTACTTTAATGCAACTTTAGTTTATTCAACATTGCAATTTTTAATTCTCAATCTCCAAGCTTCCTAAAATTTCATGAAAAATACAATAGTATCTGAAAGTATACTTTAAGACAAAGAACACATTTTAGAATGTATGTTTTGTAATGAAATTTTATAGTATGTTTGCTTTGAACAAATTTATATTAAAATTGAAGTATCAACCCACATCCATCATATCTCTTCTATACAAGATGATGATCTATTCATGAATGCAAAAAATATACATGTACCATGTTTTATAATGTGCAATTTTAAGTTATATGATTGTTTTAGACATCTACACCATTATAAGATTCATGAATGCAAAAGGTACACTATTTTGTAATTTGAAATTTTACTATTCGTTAAAAAATTTGAAAAAAACAACTTCAAAAAACCTAAGAATCAAACCAAATCCTTATTTTATTCTACTAACATTATAAGGATCATCATTCAAAATCTACCAAATAAATGCCAATTTACAAAAATTGCTTCATATTCATGAAATTATATGTAAAACCTTTAAGAATCAAACCATGCATCATGAAAAATGTAACATGTTCTAAATAATGTTTATTTTTTATTCAAATCACAAACTGTAACTTGAAAAATTACGTCTAACAAATAGTTGGAAGTTAACTAGAACAAATATGCAAAGGTTGATCCATGAGAACATTGGTGGTAATAATGAAATAAAAAATGACATGAATTCTACTTATCATTTAACTTGAAACATATATCACTTGAAAAATTAGTATGGGAAAATGTAACTATTACAAAGGGAATAAAAAATTGGGTTCTAAAAATCTACATATGTGAGCCATACAATGTATGAACTAAATGAAAATTTACTATAGTATGTTTTCTTTGAGCAACTTTATATTAAAATTTAAGTATAAATAGCCCTCCTATACAATATTATGATCTATTCATGAATGAAAAATGTATACATGTAATAGATATTTTATAATTCAATTTCAAATTATATGTTTGTTTTAGACATATATACCATTATAAGAATCATGAATGAAAAATATACATTGTTTTGTAATTTGCAATTTTATAAATTTTATAAATTTACAAACATTGATCCATATTCATGAACATAAATGTAAAACCTTTAAGTATTAAAAAATGAATCATGAAAAATGTAACATGTTTTAAATCTTTTTTATTTTTTATTAAACTCACAAACTATAACTTGAAACCTTAAATGAAACAAAATGTTGGAAGCTAAATAGAACAACCAAGAAAAGGTTGATCCATGAGAACTTTGGTGGGTAATAATGAAATCCAAAATCATATGCATTCTATGTATCATTTAACTTGAAACATACATCACATGAGAAGATGGTACGGGGAAATTGTAACTATTACAAAGGGTATCAAAAGTTTCTTAGAAATTTTATATTAAAAGTAATGTATCAACCTACACCATAGAATACCTTCTATAAAAGATGAAGATATACTCATGAATGCAAAATGTATACATGTACCATGTTCTATAATGTAATTTTAATTTATATTATTTTTTTATACATCTACACCATTATAAGATTCATTCAAATGAAAAATGTACCATGTTTTGTAATTTGAAATTTACTATTCATTAAGAAACTTGACAAAACAACTTTGAAAACAACCTAAGAATCATTCACTAACATTAGAATAATCATCATGAAAAAGGTATAAAGTCTAAAAGTAGCATATTAATGATAGTTTCATAGTAAAGAGTGCTAGTTAAAATATGTCCAAAAATTATATCATTATAAAAGTAAATACAATAAAAAGTTTTCATATAAAAATACGCATCAAATAGATCGATTCCTAATAAACATTTTTTCTTTAAATATGTCCAAAAATTATATCATGATAAAAGAAAATATAATAAAAATATTTTAAAATAAAAATTTTCATAAAAGAGAATCTCATTGAAATATATGATCTATAAACATCCTCGTGTTATCATCATAATCATGGGTGCCCTACACAACATATGTAATATGCATATATACATCATATTGCGTACTTTAAAATAAACTTTTAAAATTTTAAAATTAAATGAAAATTTTATCAAAACAAAATTATGACATGTACATGTATATATTAAAAATTTAAAATTTCACATGGACATGTATGAATTCTTAAATTAGAAAAAATATAAACAAATTTTTAAAATTTCGTAGACGATCCAATCATCATAGCTGACTCAAGTTTAAAATTCCATGTAATACCTTGTGGTGTTATCCCTCCATTGTATCCTCATGGATACCCTGTACAATATATGTACATCTATATATTAAAAATTCAAAATTGCACATGAAAATGCATAAACTTGCAATATTAAAAAAATCAAGTAACAACGTTTTCAAATTGTCTAGAATATCCAATCATTGTAACTGAATTAAGTTTCAAATTCCATTCAATACCTCTTGGTGTTCCATTTGCATTGCGCTCTCGTGGATGACCTGAACAATACATGTACTTCTATATATTAAAATTTTGAAATTGCACATGAAGATGCATAAACTAGAAATATTAAAAAAATTGTAACAAATTTTTCAAATTTTCTAGGTGATCCTATCCCCATAGATAAGTCCATCACTAATGTCCCCAAAGAATAAAATTTGTCTCCACAAACCTAAAATTCAAAATTTTAAAAAATGTAAGATACATATATGATTTTTTTTTGAAACTTTCTTCAATTTATAACAAAACAAAATTAAAATATTCAATACTTGTGACAAGAGAATATATGACACATCTCCTAATAGGGAGGAATAGGGTGGGATACGCCAACAATTATGGATGGAATGGAAATACGTTAACATTGAATTATATATGTAATTAATTCTTTTAAAAATAAATTCTTCACAATATTGTTATAATAAAAGTAAATTAATAGTGTCAACATGAACTCTTAACAAAAAACTAACATCAATTAACATACCTTGATTTTAACCTGAGCCCGAAATTGCGATATTATCAAAATTTCCTTTCAATAAATGACTTAACTACACATAATGAAAATATGATAAATTCATCTTAGACTATATCTAAAAATATTTACAAAATTGATATGAATCAACATTAACACAAACATTACATTAAATTAAAATGTCCACCCTAAACATTAACACATATCGATCCCATGCCCTCTTCCTCATGACCAATTAAGTCTTTCCAACCATCAAGACAACCCTTTGGATACACTTTAACCTCCTCAATATTCATATTATCTATCTCCAAATCTAATTTATATGCAAAACTAGCATGTTCATCACATCGTGCTCTTTGTCGATTTAGACAAACATCAATTCTAGTCAACGTAGTTTGTATATTGTCTATAATGGCATCCCTGGATTCTCAACCAATCTGAGAAGTGGAAAAAATATCTGACTGAAACGTTACCAGACGTGGAGATTGAGGTACCAAAGGTGGTGGAGGACAAGGAATTTCAATATCTGCTAATAAACCCTTACTTTCATATGTCCGACCTCTCCCATTATCGTAAAATTTAGATTGAAGGTCAGTATAATCATGTTTCATACCCAAAAATAATTATGCCTGAAATATTTTGCAAAATAATGTATAACCTCATCATTCCATGGAAAATTTCTAGGCACTGCAAGGAACCTGTCATACAACTGGTGGTATATTCAAGGGTGCTTGAAATATTGCATCTTGCGCATCTTTCTCTTCAACATTTCTTTGAAATTAAACATAGGTTTTGCATGTGATTCTGTAATCCTCCTACTTACCTCAGCCCATTTATCGAGACCCATCATTGTTTCCTTTGTACACCTCATCATATCTATTAATCCATCATTTTTTTTCCCAAGATTCTTGTAAATATAAATAAATAAACTTAGAGAGTGCACAACTATTTCTAATCTTTTTGGACTCTCTGTAGGCAGCTCCAAACTCCAAATATCTTTCTTCACTTTTGAATAATGAGCTATGAATATCTCTAATGTACCTCTCTAGATGTTTGTTTCCCAAGGAATCTAATCAACAATATCAGACAGATAGGTGGTAGTTGGCGTATGGTCTTCTTCTTTAATCGCCCTTCTTCGCCTACATTGAATTCGGTCAAAATTTTCACCCCCTACTTCAATATAATTACATTAATCTGAAAACATTTCAATGTATTTATATACATGCAAGATATCAAGATTAGATGTTCTGATTGAGTTTCACGACCACTGGAAGATGATTGATAACCATCATGCTCAAGTACATCAGTTGATTGAGATTTTTGACCACTGAGAGAATGTTGAGCACCCTTATGTGATGACCTAGTGAGAGATGCTTCTAAAAAAAATAAAAATTAGAAATTAAGTAAATTAAATTGAGAAAAATATATTCAATATATGTATGTACATATCATTCTAACTATTTAAAATTTAATTAAATTCACATAAACAGATATATATATATATATACCATACCACGATTTTTATGTAACCAACTCCCAAAATAGAAGAAAAGATAGATCAATTACTTAAAAATTATCGTCTTTTAGGGGGATGCCCCATTTGCGTTACATAAATGAATAATTCTTGGATGATACAAATGAAAAGAATTCCTTTCTATATATCTGGGTCCCTACAAACACATCAATCCTATGGTCCTCCTGAATATTATTTACCCTTATATTCAAATTTTGGAAATCCTCAATGTGCTCCATCATTGATCCCTTTTGTTTGAGATTTATGAACTAGATGAATAAGGTATTTCTCTTTCTATCCTCGTAATGTGATATCATTTCCATCGTAAGAATTGACCAAGTGACCATTGGTTTATTAGAACAAAGCCATCGATACCATACAAACTAATTTTGTTCTAAATATAAAGTTGCAATGCGTACCTTTTGTGTGTTTTGCGTATTATGGAGCTGAAAGTATTGCTCCGTTTTTAGTATCCAAGTTTTCATATCCTTGCCATCAAACTTCCTTGTATCTAACTTTGGAATATGGTGGGTTGTAAATCCAAAATTAGACTGTATGAAATCATTATTATTATTTTTTTTTTCTCATAATGAGTTTCCTCTACTAACTTTTCGCCATTAGGAAGCTTTTCTTGTAGCAACTTTTCCAGACATTCCTTTAAACCATCCATGTATTTCTTCAAATCTTCCATGGGATCCTTTCCATTAAACTTCTTCATATCTATGTTTGGAATCTGGTGGGTCCTAAATCTAACATTAGAGTCTATGAAATCATGATTAAAATTTCTTTTGTTCTCATCATGAGTTTCCTCTACTACCTTTTCGCCATTAGGAAGCTTTTCTTGTAGCAAATTTTCCAAACCTTCCTTCAAACCTTCCTTGTATTTCTTCAAATATTCCATGTTTCATTGTATACCATCAATCTTAACTTCAATGAAATTCTTCAAACCATCCATCTTAGCTTCCACACCATCCATATTAGCTTCCATGCCATTATTCAAACCATCCATATTAGCTTCCATGCCTTTCTTCAAACCATCCATATTAGCTTCCATGCCTTTCTTCGAACCATACATCTTAGCTTCCATTTCATTTTTTGTTACTCTTTGCGAGAGTGAAATTTGTTGCACTTGGTCTTGTAATTTTGATATATCATGTTGCACTTATTCCTCTTTATGAGTCATAATATAGCCTTATGATGTCTTAATGGGTGGTGAATTATTTTTAGGGGGGATTTTAGAACCCAATACTGATATCGATGCTTCAATATTCCCTTCGAATAACTTCAAACTGATTTTTCCAACAAGACTTATGAAATTAAAAAAATACAAACCTTTTTCTTTTTTTTGAGGATCTTGATATTGACACTGATTTCTATCTATAATTTTAGATTCCCAAGTTTTTATCTCCAATACTTTAGTAGCCTTCTGAATCTTATTTCCAATGCCACATGTCGGACCCGATTTGGATTCTTCAAGGAAAAATTATGCCCAATCTCCCAGAATGGCCTAATTATGGACTGGTTCAGTAGAGTGAACTTGTACGACATGCCACATCTCACTGCTTCCTCCTTCGGCTCATAAATCGATACAAAAGAAACTAAATTTAGTTTGATTTCAACATATTTTTAATGGATCCAATCTGATGCTCAGAGAGAGGGTTATGATGATTTTCCCAAGGCCACCTCTTTGAGATTAAATTTGGGAGCCTGCAAAAACCCTAACTTCAACAGATCATATCTCCGAGAATATTGTGAACCATGATATGAAATTTGTCCACGAAGTTCCTCTGGATTTAGGCAAAAATTGGTTTTTTTACCTTATATACCTTTGTAGAAAAAAATTCATAGTGAAAATGGCACAATGACATGTTTGAAGAAACAAAACCCCAGAATCCAAAGCTTTTATACCAAATGTTATGAAAAAAACTCACAAAATAGAAGAAAAGAGAGATCAACGACCTAGAAATCATCCTCTTTGAGGGGGGAACCTCCTTTACATTACAACAATGAAAAAATCTTGGTTGATACAAATGAAAAACCCTCCCTTCTATATATAGAATCCCATGGGGTCATAATATAATCCTAGCCAAGATAACAATAATAATGTAAGGGCAGAAATATAATCCTAGACTAGCTACAGAAATATCAGAGTATTCGTGGAAATATAGAATTTACACTCTACACAACCTTATTACAGCAGTGGGTTTGAACAGGTATCCCACGACAAGTCTGACCAATCACTGACAATCACAAATCACACAATTTACAGTTTATATTTAATGTTTAAACTTTAATCCATGTGAATTTTGAAACTGCATTGAGCTGACGTGATTTCTCCTCCTGTTCGCATTGCAAATAAAATAGGTTACTTTGTGAAGACTTAACACTTATTCCCTAAGTATTTTGAAGCATGAAATCAATTTCCCCACATTTTAATCTCCATCGTTTGATTACTCTCAGATCCGATGATCCCCATTGTCTCTGCACTCCTCACTTCGCATCTCTTGTAAAAAAACTTAGCTTGGAACTTTTAAAAATTAACCTCATTTCTCTGAGATGTGCGATGGTTTCCAATTTGCGATGTGAAATCTCCCGTTGATTGGGTTTAGATCTGTGGCCCTCATCGTGCCTGCAATCTAATTGTTCTTCCAATGTCTAACTTAATGTGATTTAACAGAGTTTAGACAAGTAATTTAACGGAGAGCCCGATCGACCCAAAACACTTAAAAAATATTAAATAAGGAATTTACAGATCCAAGCCCTTGATTGGTTGGTTATTACAATTGTTTATGCTCTCTCTTCCCTTGCCTCTTGCACACCTATTTCACACTATCTCACTTTTTCCTACACACCCTTTCTCTGACACCTATCTCACACATTTATATAAAAATTTGAAGCGGTCCTTTTCGCTTAAAATAGATTTTTGTTGAACCACTCCAACAAACAGATTCTATCCTATTTCTAAGCTCATATCCTACTTGGATTAATCTCCTCATAGGGAGAAACCAATTTCTATTTTTATTCCTAATTAATTTAATAAACTCAAAACAAACTAACTTCTCTCATTTAAAACTAAATAAAACATTAATGGCCAATTTTTATCCACCTCATGGTTATCCACAAAATGTGAACATCCAATCACATTGCCGGCTAAGTCTAGATGCTCCTGCATTACAATCCTGGGAAAGAAAATATTGATCCATCAATGCTTCGAGATCTGTACTAAAATTTTGTAACTCTATTGTTGTCATCCAACTGGCATCTTCCACAGGTTTTCCTTTTGACTTCACTAGATACTGATAGTTAATTTTTCCTCTGGTCTTCTTTGGTGCTCTTTTTTCCAAAATGGCCTCCACTTCTTTCTTTTTTTCCTTTCTCATATGTTCCTTCCAATTCAAATTCTGGTCTTCCTATTCGGTAGGGTCTTCTGGTAGCTCTTCCTTTGTTCCTTTGTATAGTTACAAGTCTACAACATTAAAGATAGGAAATATTCCAATTCCTTATGGAAATTCAATCTCATATGCATTTGAAGAAAATTTCCTCAAAATTCTACATCGTCCTATCTTTTTCATCTTTAATTTATTGTAAGTCCTAATAGGAAACCTTTATTTTCTCAGGTACACCATGACTAGGTCACCTACCTGGAATTCTTTTTCTTTCCTCTCCATATCAACTATATGGTTTTATTTTCCACTACTTTCCTTCAATCTATTTTGATATCTTCCTATAGTTTCTGCATCTATTCTACAAACTCTTTAGCCTTTGCACTCCTTATTTCTTGCTTTCCTAAGTTTTTAAGTTTATACACACCTCTTGGATTCATTCCAAAAACAATCTGGAATGGACCCATCCCAGTACTTAGATTGGGAGTATCATTATAAGTAAACTCAGCCTAAGCAAGTGCTAAATCTGACTACTTAGGATCTGTATACATTATGCTCCTCAATATATTTCCTATGCTTCTATTCACTACCTTGGTTTGTCCATCCGTTTGAGGGTGATAAGCTGAACTCAAAATAAGGTTAGTACCTAGTTTCTTCCATAGAGTTCTCTAGAAATGAACAAAAAACTTGGTATCCCTGTCAGACACAATACTCACAAGCAATCCATGTAATCTTACAACTTCTAAAAAAAAACATATTAGCAAGATGTGTTTCATCACTAGTTTTCTTGCATGTAATGAAATGATCCATTTTAGAAAACCTATCTGCTACAACATAAATGGAGTCACTTCCTCTTTGATTTTTTGGCAAACCCAAAACAATATCCATACTAACTGCATCCCATGGTCGGTTTGGTATTGGAAATGGTTGATACAATCCTGTATTATGACTTCTCCCTTTAGCATGCTAAAAAGTCCTGCATTTCTCAACAAACCTCTTAACATCAGTTTACATATTTGGCCAGTAGTAAAAAGAATTTGCTGAGAAAAAGTCTTTTCTTGTCCAAAGTGTCCAGATAAGCCTCCACTGTGTTTCTCCTTAATTATGTTTCCCCTCATAAAACATTTGGGAATGCATATTTTATTACTTTTGAATAGAAACCCTTCTTTGATAAGATAATCCAACCACTGGCTTCTATTATGAACTGCTGGGTTTTTCCCAGCTACATAAATTTCCTTAAATTTTGTAAATTCTCTATACATGTCAACCATTTCTTCAAATTATAGAACACCAACTTTTAATTCTTGCATGATTAAATTCACTCTGCTAAAAGCATCAACCAATTTGTTCAACTTACCACTTGTATGCTTAATCACAAAGGTAAAACTCTCTAAAAATTCTACCCATTTGGCATGTTTCTGGCTCGATTGTTTATAAAATGTAAACATGGCTATTAGAATATAATACAAACTCTTTTCGTAGCAGATAATGTCTCCATTTTGTCAAGGCTTGTAGAAAAACATAAAAATCTTTTTCATAATATGAGTATTTCTTCATAGCTTCATTTAGTTTCTCACTAAAGTATGCTACTGGTCTCTGTTCTTGACTTAAAACTGCTCCAATTTCAACTCCACTAGCATCAGTTTCAACTCGTAAAACTTTTTCAACATCTAAGAAAGGTAAAACTGGTTTTTCTTTAATTTTATTCTTCAGAAACTTAAAGTTTCAGTCTAATACTTATATCCTCTTGAATGGCTGATTATTTTCCTTAATTGTTTCAATAATGGGTGCACAAATCTAACTAAAGCTCCTGATAAATTTTCTATAGAAACTTGCAAGACCGTGAAATCTCCTTACCTCAAATATGTTTCTTATAGTTGGCCAAATCAAAATTTCTTGGAATTTTTTCGGATCCATTTTCAAGCCTTCTTTAGAAACTACAAATCCAAAATAGACCAGTTCTTCTTTCATAAAACTGCATTTCTTCAAATTTATTAGCAACTTTTCTTTCTGCAATTTTTTTAGAATCAATTTAAGGTGCTCTAGATGCTCTTCTTTACTTTGACTAAAAATTGGAATATCATCAAGATAAAAAATTACAAACTTGCCTCCATATTCCTTCAAGACATCATTCATTAATCTCATGAATGTGCTGGGTGCATTAGTGAGCTAAAAAGGCATCACTAACCATTCATACAAACCACTGTTTGTTCTAAAGGAAGTCTTCCAATCATCCCCTTATCTAATCCTTATCTGATGATAACCACTTTTCAAATTTATCTTAGTAAAATATTTTGATCCGCTCAAGAAATCCATTAAATCATCCATTCATGGTAAGGGAAAACAATACCTAATTGTTATTTTATTTATGGCTCTGAAATCTGTGCACATGTGCCATTCACCTCATTTCTTTGGACTAAGTACTATTGGTACAACACATGGACAAAGGCTCTCTCTTATCAATCCCTTATCCATCAACTCTTTCACTTGTCTTCCAACTTCTGCATTTTCTTGAGGAGTTAATCTGTATGTTGCTTTATTCGGGAAAATTGCTATAGGTATTAAATCAATGTGATGACTAATACTCCTAATTGGTGGTAATGCATTCGGAAACTCAGCCACAATAATATCAGTAAAATAATTCAACATATTTTTGATTTCTTCAGATAAATATTCTAAATTGTTGGAAGTTAGAAATACATTGGGTCTTCCTATAACAGTGAAATGCATCTCCTTATCCTTCTCGATTTCTTGAAACAGTTCCTTCCCACTTATCAACATAACACTGTTTACAGGTGTTTCTTTGTCAGTTGCATCCTTCAGTGGTAGAAATGTGTGTTTGTTTTCATCCTTATCCAGAGTATAAGTGTTTCTTCTACCATCATGTATGGATTTCCGATCAAACAACCAATTTCTTCCCAACAATATGTGACATATATCCATTGACATTACATCACATAATATAACATCCTTATAAGTGTCAATCTGGATCTATACCTTACATTGCTCTATCACAACAATCTTATGTCCTTTTTTTAGCCATGGTACCTTATAAGGGGTAGGCTGTATTTTTTTACCAATCCCAACTTGTCCACCACCTCTGTAGAAACAAGGTTATTAGTGCTTCCACTGTCAATTACCACTTCGAAACATTTACCTTTGGACTTGTATATAGTCTTCAATAGATTCTTCCTCTGAGCCGGTTCTCTTGCTTCTTTTTCATCTTTAAGAAACACCCTTTTCAATAACAAGGATTCTCTTTATTTGGGTGGTTCCTCTTTACCTACAACCTGAGGAATGTCTTCCTTTGTTTTAGAAACATTTACATTTCTATGATTTTTTGACTTATTATTAGGACAATCCCATGACTGATGCCCCCACTCACCACATTTAAAACACTGAATATCTCTTCCTCGACCTCTACCTCTGGGTACAAACCTTCATCGACCAGAGTCTACTCTCTGTGGTGATCTGCTACTTGATCCCCCTGTTTAACTCTAGGAATGTTGAAATTTGGGTTTGAATGTTCCTCTTCCTCTTGTTGAAGTCTTTCCTCGATTCCTCTAATTTTTCTTTCTTTGTATCTTCTCTTCTGCTTTTAAGGCTGTTTGATAAGAATCTTCAATTGTCTTCAGATTTAATAGAATAATCTCATCCTGGATATCATACCTTAATCCATTTATATACTTGGCTACTTTGTCAACATCATCCTCTACATGTCTAGCTCTAATATTCAGTTTATAAAATTCATCTGTATATTCTTTCACTTTCATTGCTTTCTGTTTCAAATTTTGTAGTTTCTTAAAAATATTTAATTGATTATCCTTGGGCAGGAAATTAAATTTTAATTTTCTTACCATTTTGTCCCATTTCTTGATTTTTAACTTTCCTTCTCCCTTCTTGGATACTTTTAATTCCTCCCACCAAATATATGCAGGACCCTTTTGTCTGGTAGCTACAAACTTCACTTTCCTTTTTTCCTCAACCTCTTCAAATTAAAAGTACTTGTCTAATGAAATGATCCAGTCCATTAGCTCTTCCATATTGACATTTCCCACATACAAAGGCACATCCACCTTTGGTCTTCATGTTTCATTAATCAACATTTTTAGCATTTTAGCTGTGTCGTCTTCTTCTTCTTCTTCTTCCTCAGAAGTTTCCTCTCTTGTGTTGACATCTCCTTCTTCAAGTGCTCTCCTATGAGCAACTTCTAATATCTCCATTCTTGTATGAAGATGTTGAATATCATTCAATAGAATTGCATTAGCCTTTGGTCTTCCATGACCTATACCAACTCCTCTCCTAGGTGGCATCTTTGTTCCAATTTCCAAGAAGATACTCATGTCTGCTCTGATACCAAATGATGTAGACTTGCTACATAAATATCAGAGTATTTACGAAACTATAGATTTTACACTCTACACAACCTTATTACCGCAACAGGTTTGAATGGGGGTCCCACAACAAGTCCTACCAATCACCGGTGATCGCAGATCACACAATTTACAATTTACTTTTAACGCTTAAACTTTAATCCATATGAAATACGAAACTGCATTGAGCTGATGTGTGTCCTCCTCATTTTCCCATCGCAAATAAAATAGGTTACATTGGGAGGAATTAACACTTATTCCCTAAGTCTTGCAAAGCGTGAAATAACTTTCCCCATGTTGTGTTTTCCACCATGATATTACTCTCAGATCTGACGATCCCCATTGTCTCTCCACTCCTCACTTCGCATTGCTTGTAAAACAACTTAACTTGAAACTTTTAAAAGTTAACCTCTTTTCCCTACGATGCGCAATGGTTTCCTATTTTCGATGAGATCTCGCCTATTGATCGGGTTGAGATCTGTGGCCGTCGCCGTGTCTGCAATCCAATTATTCTTCCATTGTCTAACTTAATGCGATTTAATACAATTTAGAAAAATAATTTAACAGAGAGCTCGATCGATCCAAAACACTTGAAAATTATTAAATAAGTAATTTACAGAGCCAATCCCTTGACTGGATGGTTATTAAAATTGTTTATGCTCTCTCTTCCCTTGCCTCTTGCACACCTATTTCACATTGTCTCACTTTTTCGTATACACCGTTTCGCTCACACCTATCTCGCACATTTGTATAAAAATATGAAGCGGTCCTTCTCACTTAAAATAGATTTATGTTGAACCACTCCAACAAAATAATGATATCCTATTTCTAAGCTCATATCCTACTTTTCTTAATCTCCTCGTAAGGAGAAACCAATTTCTAATTGTATTCCTAATTAATTTAATAAACTCAAAATAAACTAGCTTCTCTCATTTAAAACTAAATAAAATATTAATGGCCAATCTTTATCCACCTCATGGTTAGCCATAGCATGTTTACATCCACTAATATTGTTGGCTAAGTCCGGATGCTCGTGCATCATTAACAATAGTGGGGTTTTATGGGGCACAATAATAACAATATGGGGACTACGGGGGTGCAACAATAAAAATAAGGGTGCTACACTAACAAAAATAAGGGAATACACTAGTAATATACGTACCTAACAGAAATTTCTTTCTGAGAGACTTTATTAAGGTTTCTAAAATTTATGCAAAGCTTAATATCACCATTTTTGTGTCTTATAGGCACCAGATTAGAAACCCATTTTTAGTATTTAATAAGGAAGATGATCTTTGCTTTCAGTAAATTTTTTAATTCAGTTTTGACAGAAGGCTCAAGATTTGGATGAATCATTCTTATTTTCTATTATATAGCCTTAACTTTGGGAAGCATAGGGATATTATATTGAATTATAGATGTGTCGTATCTTTTTAAGTTCTCATAGCTACAAGAAAAAATATCCCTATATATTCTGAGAAAATGGATGAAGTCAAGCCTTTCATCAGGAGAAATACCAAGACCAAGATTGAAATTTTGAGGTTTCTCTTCAGTTCCAAAATTAATAACTTCAAATTTTAATCTTGAAATTTGAACCTTATACTTGGTAGGAATTTTAAACATTTCCTTTAAATCATAGAGATCCTCCAGCTTGACCACATATTTTGGCAATGAATTTTCTACTTTATCTTCCTTAGAAGAAATGTTAAGTTATTTATCATGCATGTCCTCATCTATTATTTGGTCATTATATGTCCTTTCAGATGTTATAGAACTAAAAATTTCAACATCATCATTAAAAACTATCTAATTTATGATATTTTTTAGAATTGAAGGCCTAAAAATCAAGTCAATAGAAAAAAAAATAGGACTAAAATCCTAAGGTCGAATTAATTTGGATGCCACATTAGCTAACAAGTTAACAATGGAATTTTTCAATATAGGGATATGAGAAATGTTAAAAGCTAAAAAATGCGACATAAAATCCCAAATCAATGTTTGGTAATGTTTGAGATGATTTGAGACACGATGAATATTGTTTCTAACCTATTTATCAACAATCTCAAAATGACCTTATACTTTCAATAATTTAACATCTAAATTGATTACTTTTTAGATACCTTGAACAAGTGCCTCATATTCTATTATATTGTTGGTGCATTCAAATTCTAATTTACAAGTGTGCATGATTTTCTCAGTTTTGGGATTTATTAGAATACAACCAGCTCTCGCATTATCATTGGATTTAGGCCCATCAAATTAAAATTCCATAATAAATTATCTGCAATAGTATTTATAGAAGGATCACTCATCTTTATACAATAATATAGATTTTTTTGAAAAAAAAAATCAATTTGAGAAGAAACAATCTCAGGGGCTCAAAAAGGGGAATACTGGGCTAGAAAAAATCTAAAGAAAGCATCAGAAGAGTAATTACCCAAAATATTGTTGTGAAAACCACATAATCATTATCTTATTCAAGATTAGTGACAGTGTATTCTAAGTGCTTTCCCTATCTATTTTGACATGATTTGGTTTTCCATTATATGGAAGCTAGAGGTGAGACCATTCGGTGGAAAAATATCCATTCAAATTTTATGACCAATATCTACTAAATACAAGACCATGAAATTCTAGTATATCAGCAACCAGAATGTCATTAATTTAGAAAACTTTAGGGTCAGATGACAATAAAATTAACGCTTCATTCATTTCTCCTAACACTTTAACCTTTTTTTTTCTAATTGAACAATCTAAGTGGCTGAATTTTGATGTTGAATATTCAATTTCAAGCACACTTAGAGGGGAATAAGGTTTGAAGAAGCCCCAGAGTCAACTAGACAATTATAAAATTTTTTATTGAAAAATTAAAAGGTTAATAGGAAAGGGGGAGTGGTTGAGTTTGATCTGTCTCCTATCAAAATAACATATACTGAATGAATTTTATCAGATAATGAAGAAGGGGGTTTTGTTCTAGTTTTTCCCTTTAGATATTTGGTAGTAACAACATTAGATGACAATGGAGAAGTGGGAACTTTAGTTAAAGAACTAAGCAATAAGTTCTGATGTTCTTTCAGTTTGCTAACTTCATAGAGTGAAATGTTTTCCTTAATTTTCTTCATATCTTCTTCAATATTACGCTCAATATTATCACATATCGTCAACGTTTTAGATTGAGAAGAATTTTAAGTAGATGCTTTTCGAGTATTATAACTTTGGCTCAAGGATTTCTTATGGTTACATTTTGAAGATTATAGATTTATGATCTTTTGAAGATGTATCTGTAACATTCACTACAAGGAAAAGACCCTCTAGAAGATGTTATTGAGGAACCCCTTATAAAAATAGTCCAGACATTCATTTGTAGTAGAGGTATCTAGAAGAGGTTGGCGGTTGGAGGTTTTTGCGGATGTTTTTTGTGAGGTGTGTTTCTCATCATAAACCACATGGATGCATTTGACTCACAATGCACCGATGCGTACTAAAAATTGGCATACTGAGACACCGTGCTCTCCTTAAAAACCGGCTCAGTGCGTCTAGTACTATAGTGCACCCATGTTGTACACATAAACAAGCCTAGTGTGTCTCAATAATCCAACGCACCATAACGACAACAATGTGCCATCGAAAATACCACTAGGTGCATCTCAAAAACCCATGCACTGAAATAGGGTTAAATAAAAAAATTTACTGGCCATAAAAATAACATTTTTACTTCTTTAGTGCACTAGACCTCTCAAGCACCAGTGTAAATTTCTCTTGTGTGAGGTGCCCTACCATCGGTGCTCCCATTGCACGTACTACTGTTGTCCATTGCCCACCTTGTGGAGTTTGAATTTTCGAAAATGGTGGGAAAATTTGGTTTTTCGAATTCCTGAGCCAATATGCCTCCTTGATAGGAAAATGTACATGTATTTTACTTGTTTCTCAATAGATAATTTTTTAGCGGATTATATCTCAAAAAAACCTCAAAATTTACCATTAAAAATAAAATAAAAATTATGCGAGGTGTGATCGAATCGTTCGGTTCACACCATTTGCGGTGATACCTTTAAATTTATAGGACACACTCTGAATGGTGTAAATGGAAACTATGTCAAGGTTCTGATGCGGTACCGAAAAGAGTGCACCTCAATTTTCTTTAAAACTTACATGGCGGTGCATTCGTTTAAACGACTGCACCGTTGACTATGTACCAGTGTCCAAAGGGTGGTGCATTGACCAAACTATGCACCCCAGGGCCGATAGTTACGTCAGTGCACCGCCTGTCTAACAAAAATAAATATTTAATGGTGTGATCATTTACAGGACTGCACCGTTGACCATTTAATGGTGTTAGGCGGTGCAATGACCAAAAAATCTGCCCCATGGTGGATATTTTTGTCAGCACACTGCCCAGGGAACAACAGTACATGGTCAACAATGCGGTCGTTTACTGGATCACACTGTTGACCATCTATTCTTTCTGGGAGGTGTGTTGACCTAACTATCCCCCCCGAGGCAGATAGTTTCATCAATTCACTACAGAAAAATAATATTTTATGTTTTGCAGTGCGCGAACAATTTCCATGCGCACCGAGAGTGGTGCGCGATAAAATCGTATGCACCGGTACTGGTGCATGGCTGTTTTTTTTGGCACACCGATTGTTTTTTTTTTTCAAAACCATAGGGGGTTAGAGTATACATGCCTTCATATAATTGAAATTCAAATCGTTGTGTAGCGGTGGTTCCCTTTTCCCACAAACAAGGCAGTCTCATATAAAAATCTAGTGTCCGACTTGGTCGTGACGTTAAAATTGGATAATTATTATTATATATATTTAAATACATGTCTCATTTAATAAAAAAAATTGTATTTAATATATGAATGATTCAGCGATGTTAATGGAGAGAACAAAGGGAACATTAAGAACATATGGAGGACCAGTATAACATGATTCACCCATGGGAGGAACGAGAGAGGGAGAGACTTATGTACCCTCACCCTATTACGGTAGCCATTGAGTTTTGCCTAAGGGATGTATGCCTCCTCACGTTTTATTAGGAGGCTACATCCCTTAAGAGCCATACTGGGTTATTGGGACAACTCATATTTAGGTGGGATGCCCACCGATAGGCTTTTTAGGTCAGTCCTGGCTAGTGGTACGTGCCCACTGAGTAGGACATGTATTTTTTTACTGGCAAATCTAGGAGAGGGAATGATTTTCCCTAGTTCCCAAACGTCCCCATTGGCTATGAAGCAGGGAGTAAGTTTTCGTACTCCCAAAGATACATTGGCGACGATATAGTTTCTCATGTAGATTTTCAAGTGTTCAGTGGTGAGTTATGTATTCCTTTGTTTGGTGCAGAGGAGGTGAGGTGCCTCTCACTACTGTTGACGACCATTTCACATTATACAAATGACGGGCAACACATTATTTGCCCTCTTTTATTTTATTTTGATTCTTTATTCCTTGTGCCACAACTTGTGAGATGGTCTGTGATTTTTTTGCGGCACTTTGTACAACATTAGATAGATTTCATTCTCAAGAATGTGGGAGGTTGACCTTCCCTTTTGTTTCATAATTATTCAGTTTATTTTTTGAGAGATTTCCATAAACAAGGCCTACTTTTTTTTCGTAGCCTTGTAGACCGATGCTGCATGTATGGATGCAGATGTTGGTCCAGATGATGCCAAAGAGGGGTCAGTCTGACTTTCCCGCTAGGATATCTCCTGATGCATTGGAGTTATTATCCAGTTTTGATAATCACTTCTTCATTTAGGTGCCATGTTCGTCCACCAGTTTGGATTGGTGAGGGTGTAACAACATACTCTTCACACATGATGAGCCGCCATATGCAAGAGGTAATATTAGTGTTTTATTTAAATTAATATAGTTTCATTTTATTGTCTTAATTAATTAATTAGAATTATCAAATGTATTATAACACATTCTTTAACTTGTTAAATTGTTTAATGAAAATGTATAATTATTTTTGTGTACTATATATTTTGTAGACATTGGGATATTCGTTGGGGATGAGATTCCACCCCCTCCGAATGATCCATGTGTAGATGTTGATGAGGAGATGGCAGAGGCATAGTATCAGGGTGACAGACCTGATTCTGATCGAGTGCAGATACCTATGTGGTTGAGGTTTAGGCCAGACATTCAATTTTGGATGGAGTTGGGTGCCCAACTCTATCAACTTCTAATTGATGAGAGAGTCTGTTAGTTACGATCAGAGAGACTCAAGAAGATTGTAGGCTGAAAAAAAATTGGAGAGGCATCCCCTACAATATGTTGACCGTCATGCGTCATACTGTTGGAGCTTCCATAGCACTAGCATGCGCTAGGAGGGGTAGGTGTCATGGAGATGTAGGATAGAGCAGCACCTCATCAGATGATCATGATCATGAGGGTAGTGATCATCATTCTAGTACTCCACCTCCTCCTACTTCACCTCATGGCAGAGATCATGACGACCAGCGAACATCAAGTCCTGATCAATGGGCATCGTTTGCGCAGTCTGCACAATCTTAGAAGATACCTAGTCCTGAGCAGGCACCTGATCCTGAGTAGGCAGGTCCATCTTAGGAGGCAGGTCCATTGTCATAGGCTGCATCATCCATGTCTGAGCAAGTTGCTCCATCAATAAGTCATCAACAGTCAGTTCCTGAGTAGACTACACCATCGACTTATCAGCAGGCACCTCCGGACCAGGCATGTCATCTATCTGAGCATGAGGTTGCACCATCAACTGAGCAAGCCTCGACTAGTACTAGTATTGATGTAACACAATGTATTTGACAATTATAAGCGGTTATATTGTAGTTGTATATTTTTGACATTATATATATATATATATATGTATATTTGTGTGTGTGTGTATTATATATATATATATATATATATATATATATAATACATATATATAATATACATATATATACATATGTATATATACATACATATATATATATATATATATATATATATATATATATATATATATATATATATATATATATATATATATATATATATATATATATATATATGGTCCATGTATTTCATGTTCATGTTGATTTACTTAATTTGCATGTTGGTGTTCATCATGATGCGTATATTGTTAAGTCATGTTAGATATGTTCATTTAATGTGCTTGCAGATAGATTTGTATGTGATAGAAGTTATTTGACATGAGATTTATATTTGATGTTTGTGTTGTGATGATGTTATACAATGTTTTTTTTTTTGTTAGATGATCATGACCACGATGATTAGATGATGTTAGTGAATTTGAATGTGTATTTTAGTCGAATATGATGTTTGTACAATGGTTATCATGATCGTGATACTTATTTTTAATATTAAAACATGAGATTTATTAAATATTATGTCGTGATTGTAATTTAAATTTATATTTTAATTGTATGTAAAATCGTAATTGTAATTGTAATTGTATGAATTGTCATCATTCAATTTTATTAAAAATTTTAAATTTGTAAATTTGTAAAATCGTAAATTAATTGTCAATTTTGAACTATAATTAATACTGTAAGTAAGATGTATACCATAAATATTGTTAAATTACCATAATTGTAAATTTGTAAATTTATATGAATAAAAATAACTATAAAATAATAATTCTAGAATAATATGATTTTTTGTAACATAATAAAGCTTACAAAATAATGAAAATAAATTCATGTTTAGAATTATCATTATTTTATTATGATCTTACATACCAAAAATATCGGTATACATTTTGAATATATCATTCACACACATTTAAAGAAATCAAGTAGTTGTATTATTAGGAATTGACATTATAAAAAAAAAAATTATACAATATGCCATTTTTTTTGAGATCAACATAATTGAAAATTATCAAGTGAAATGATTTTAACATTAACATAATGAAAACCAATTAATTATAATGTTTCAAAAAAACAAGTCTTAGTTTCAAGGTAATTTAGTCCTCTTCTTTATAAAAACTCATCTTAAGTATAAATTATGAAATAACATATGTACCATATCTATCTCGGTTCTCATGATCACCCTCATTATCTTCTAGCTCGGTTGGCATGATAACACTGTTGTTCTCAAAAATATGTTTTGATCTAGGTTCATATCTCAATACGAGCCACCGATCCCTATCCAACACATCTAGGTAAAAAAACAGATGGTTTTAGTGTTTGGGGAAAACATAGGGCTCCTTAGCTTCATCCCACATCTTTCTAGACTTGATACATATCAAACTACTATCACAATCTTCATTTACATTGTTTCGATCAAAGGTGTCCCACCACTTGCACCTAAAAATAACACATTGGAAAGAAGAGAAATCCACTTCAATGATCCTTGTATCTTTCCTACGTAACATAACGTCCCTCATACTAGGTTTTGATCATGGTGGCTAGCTCAACTAGAAAGATTGAAGTCGACTTCCACTCCATAGTATTGTGTCATGTGTCCATCATCGACATTTTCTATACAAAAATGGTGTCCATATGCCCAAATAGATGGGAACAAATTGACCTATAAAAATTTTAAGAAATTATAGTGTCATGTGTCTTATACTAACCCAACTATTGAAATATGAAATATAGATTTAATTACATATAAAAGGATCATTATTAAGTTTAAAATGTACATAAATAGATTATTACCGAGTGGGTGCACCCAATCCCTACATTTAGCCCATCTTCTTCAGCACGTGGGTAACGACTGGTTGCATCGTATTTATCTCTGACTTGGTTAGAAACCCAACTTTTGGGGCATATATTTGACATATTTTCTTTTAAATGATTGGGATAAAGCATAATTCTACCATTCAACTGTCTAAATTCTTTCATGTCACTATCCCATTTCACCCTCTTTTGTTCGTAAAATGTCACCCACAGTTCTGTCATTTCAGAATTGTAAATAATGGGTTTATCAGTTGCTTCAATTTCTGCATTCGATAATGAAATAAAACTGACATATAGTACACATGAGATCAATTTATACATTATATCGAATTTAAAACAAATATTTACTTTGCATAAATTTGAAAAATTATAAGTTGCTTACTCTTTATGAAGCGTCTTTTTCCATTCATTTGGAGTAGGTCCCCTTCTCTTTTGTCTTCATCCCTTTCATCATCCCAAATCACCGGACCTGGTCTGTTATCAATATGCTTGATGTACTAACTGGCATAACAGAAAGAATCATATGATATGTACCTTTCTACCGTAGACCCCTCGGGTTTTTCCCTTTGTCAAAAAAAACCTTTCAGTTTATTCATGTACTTCTCTAAGAAGAACATCCAACGAAAAGAAACCACCCAAACTAATTCAACCTCATCTACTAGGTGGATTAGAAGAAGAACCTGCAAGTCCATGAAACTCGTCGCTAGTTCCTTCTCAAACATACAAAAAATCTCAACTGTCTCTTGACGCCAACGTGGAATTCTAGCCACATGATTCGCCTTTGACATGATCCAACGTACAAATGTAGATAATTTAGATATGGCATGTCCTAAGTCTTGGGGGAATTCATGTTTGACACACCCACACATGAAAAAAGGATAATGAAACTACAAAGTTATAAACACATGCAATAATATACAAAATTAGTTATGTTTTATGATCCATACATGGGATACAATTTTTTAATATAACAAATAACAAAATCATGCTTTTGACATTATAGTACTCTTAGGAGATTCAAATGGTCATGTGATTTCAACCCCGACAAATGGTCGGCCATGGTGAAGTCGCATCGTAGTGAAGACTCGTATGAAGATGACACCCTCACATCCATTATAACTTCCTTTACCAAAGAAAGATAATATTTTTTTTAAAATCCATGGGACATCACCTTCTTTGAAATACCAATTAGAGGGACCAATGCCTGCCTCTGATCCTATAATTTTTAATCGTCTTGGCCAATTTTTATTTTCATTTTTTGAAGTAATAGGCTCTTTCCTAACAACCAATTTGTCACTTTGTTTCGATGATATGTGCCTCCATAAAGAAGATGAAACATTTTTAAATATATGCTTGGGATCTAATAAGTGGGTAATCTTAAGATGCTACCAATCTGGGAGGTTATCAAAGATATTTTTCCTTTTCATCCTAATGGGAAATTTCTCAACATAGTTGTCGAATAATTTTGTATCATCGAACATAGGCTCCCCATTTGAATGGAATATTTCTATGAACTCCTACTTCTCTCTCTCATATGCTCTAATCCATTCAGCTGGTGTCATTATTGGAGGCCTTTGGGTTCTCTCTCGTTTACCATTGAAAGCGGATGATGCTCTTCTGTAAGGGTGTTCTTATGGGAGGAATACCCTCAAGTAGTCATACACAAGCTTTCGTAGTTCGTTGGACCATATTTTAGAGAAGGTCCATAACATTTACATCCAAAATACCCTTTTGTTACAAGATATGAAAAATTATTTTATGGAATATATATGCATAGCACGTTAAAGAATATCATGAAGATCAGAACAATTAAAATGAATTAAATAACTAAAATGGGAAAGAATATTGTTACGTATATAAACAAATCAATAAACATGTAATTTACTAGAGAAAAATATTAAGCCTAGATAATCTTGTGTCATGTAAGCACATATGCCACACAACGTAAAACTCTTCTCTATTATGATGGGTCTTGTTACATCGTATACATTTATCCCATCGCATAATTCCTTCAACTCATGTACCAGTGGTTGTAAGTAGACATCCATATTCTTCACTTGTCTTCTACAAAGGACTATGAGAGCCAACACAAGATGTTCATTCTTCATGGAAAACCATGGGGGAATTTATTATTGATCACTACTATAGGCTAAATAAAATAGTTGGTATTCTGGAGGGAATATTTCTTGATGATATCCATGGCTATGGTAAGTCATAGACTTCCTACTTCATCCTTCAAATTTTGGGGGCATGTATCCTATATATGCTTCATGGCTATTGAATATGTTGGGATTCACATAACTTCCAACTCACTTATGTGTTAGGTATGCCATCCCTGCAACATAGTTAATTCTTTGCAATGAAATAGCCTTTGAATCCCTGGGATTATAGGCATGTGCCTCAATATCTTAGAAGGAGGACCATGTGATTTACCATTATTTTTCTATTTATGATACCTGTCATGCCCACATTTCGTGCATATCTCTTTGTCTGCATATTATCCTCTATATATAATAAAATCATTTGAACATGCATGATATGATATGTACTCAACACCCAACATTTTCAACAATTTATTTGCCTCTTCGTAGCTGCCGAGTAAGACATTATCACTCAGAAGAACATTATATTTGAATAAACTTTAGTTGGTCATGGAAAATATTAAATGTACATTAATTCCATTATAATTATTAAAGTTCATAAAATTGACCATTTTTAATGTTTATTGTGTGACTATATTTCTCAAAATATAAGGGAGGACTTGATGGTCAATTACCTCAAAATTTTTGAGAAACATGAATTCGACAAGCAAAAGTTTGCTTTCAAGTTGTACAGTAACATCGTTGTCCCTAAATGGATATACTTTGACTAACCGCGAGGTCCAAAGAGAGGGGTGGCAGAAGCAAATTTAAGGCTTCTAAAAAAGTTATCAAGTATTTTGGAATGCATTTAACAACATTGTCTACATGGCAGTCGTATCCCTTAAGTAATCATCCATACCAAACTCTATTTGATTGCCTCCATTGCCAGCTTTTGAAGAACTAATATTGTTGTAGTCATTCATAATTGGTGAATCTAAACGTAGTGGGAATTGAATAGGTGGTTGATTCAACCATTCTTGGTATTGTTCCTCTCCATTTTTTTCTCTTAATTCAGCCTTCTCTCAATTCTACATTTTGGTGGGGTGAAACGGAATATGGTAGGCAAGTCGCTCACATCAGGGGAATTTTGAGGTCTAAAATGGGCCTCCTAAGAAAAATGTAAAACAAAAATGGACTTTATAAGAACCAATTGGATTCAAGATGATGATGTCCACCATGGGGGGTGATTCACCATTTTTGGAGTAAAAACATAAACAGATTAAAAAATAATAAAATAATATTTAACTACTTTTTCAACTCATATTTTCAAATTATCTCCTTATTTTTTTAATGAAATTTTGAGTGGGAGAACTCGTTGGATGCAAAATTTAACTCCTCATCCAAGGAGTACCCATATTGCATACTTTTGATGAACCTTGCAACATGAAAAATGAGAAATACATGAAAAACGTGATTTCTATCATGTTTTTCATGTATTTCTCATTTTTCATGTAGCACGGTCTATTGAAAGTATGCAACATTGGTACCAAATGGATGAGGAATCAAATTTTTCTTCCAACGAGTGTTTCCACTTGACATTTGAGTAAACCCATAGGGATATAACTGGAAATTTCGAGTTGAAAAAATAGTTTTTCTTTTTTCCCTCTAAAATTTGATGATGTAATTTAATATTATTTTATTATTTCCACTATTATTTTATAATTTCCTGAGGAGGCCCATTTTAGACCTCACAATTCCCCTAATTTCATCACTAGAATCCTAATAATTTCAAAAAATACATTTGAACATGATTAGTACAAAATTGATGTTATGAAATAGTAAGCACATCTAAAATGCATGATTAATTGGTTTTACGTTGAAATAATTACATTAATATGAAAAAAAATTATTATACCATCATTGTCTAGGGATTTTGGCTAGAAGATGCAATGTTACAATTGGAAATCTGAGACGACTGTTCATTTTCATCTACCAAATGCGCCTTGCGGTATGCTTCTCCTGATAAGATCTTCCGACGTTTCGGAGTTGTTTGAATATTTTGTGCGTCTGAACTCGATTCTGAATCTGCATGAACCCACAAATTTGTATACATTAATTTTATTCAATTTATTGACATGGATAAAATAAATAAATTGAAATAGATAATGAAGATATAAATATAATCTGAAGTCAATATTACATCTAGAGATGGATAGGGATAACTTTGCGATGGAATTTGAGAAATATTATGGCATGAGCTGGATTTTGAAGAATTTTCCATTCGATATAATTATGATATTTTCTCCCTGCATTTGAGAAAAATCAACAATAAATTTTGGTGTACATACCTAAAAGTAATTTTAGTGCCTTAAAAATGGACTTATTGTTATTAGTGCTAATGTAAAGTTAACAGCGCTGGTGCATTTTAGCTACTGCACATCAGTGTTGTGTTATAAACTTATGCACCAGTGTGGTTAGTTAACAAATAGACCAAATATCTAGAAATAAAAAAACAAAAAATTTATTCTTTTAAAGTAAAAGAAAAGGGCAGTAAATTATTTTCGAAATTCTAATTTCATAAAAAATTTCTTTAAATAGTAAAAGCTATTCATTATTTCATTACTTCTGCAAAAAAATTCAAGGAGGGATTTTCACGAGAGACATACCTAGAGAAGGAGAGAACGAGAGCATTGTGGAGTAGCAAAATACTTTCTAACAACAACACTATTCAAAGAATCAGAATTTGAAACATCTGGTGATTCGCATAAAAACCTTGTAGTATAGAAAAAATATTAAATTTTACTATAATAATTATATTTTTTACAGTTTTTGTTGGATTTAATACATGCATAATAAATTTTTTAAATCTTATTGGGCATTTTAAAAGAAAACAAAAAGCAAAATTAATCCATTCTTACATTAAACCCTTGCTACTTCTTTTTTCCATCCTTTCTTCTTCTTGTTTCTGTGACTTCACAATTAGGGATTTTAATTTTAGATTTATAGGGTTTATATATATATATATATATATATATATATATATATATATATATATATATATATATATATATATATATATATATATATATATATATATATATATATATATATATATATATATATAGGAGTATGACATATAACCCCTGGGATGACTTGCAGATTCAGATTCCAATCCATGTCATCCCTTGCATGATTTTCTAAAAAACAGATTTTGTTAATCGGTGCACCCTGTGTAAAATAGCGCACCGAGCGCATTCTGTTTGATTAAAATATTTTTTTATTAATTTATGTCTATTTTAATTGGTGCATCAGTTAACATATAATGCACTATTTCTCCTTGTTAACAGAGATCACCGTACGATGTTTCTACTGTTTTGGCAATGTGTTTATAAGAACATGTCGCACCGCCTCCTCCACGACATATTATGCTAAAAATACTAACACTAGATGTTTTTATTAATTTTTCTATGTTAATAGGTGCACTAGTTAACATATAATGCACCAGGTCTCCTTGTTGATAGATAGCACCATACAGTGTTTCTACTCTTTTGGTGGTGTGTTTATAAGAACATGTCGCACCGCTTTCTGTGCATACTGTTTGAAAGGCACATCATTTTCTTGATTTTTTTTTACTTGAAAATTTTGTGATTTATTTATAAAATATATTAATTAATGGTATGGTACAGGTTTCATATTTATAAATAAATGGTTGATAAGAGATCAAGTAACAAAAATACTAATAGCACATCAAGAAAAGAAAAAAAGTCAAGTTGTTTGTAAGTTCTTTACAAAAATTACTATTTTTGAACTATATTTAAGTTTAACTAATATGTATTTTTTATTTTTTATCATGAAAAACAACAAAATGACGAAGCTATATAATATTATTTGTGATCTAAGACTAGAAGAGTGTAAAATCTTGATGGAAAAATTGCAGAAGGATGAATGAGGAGAATGAAGAAATACTATCGATCCAATTTGAGTTTATTTTTTTCATTTTCATTAATAATATACTTTAAAATATTAGATAACATGTTTCAAACAATCTATTAATTCAAATATGTTTAATGTTCTAAAAGGACCAACAACGAAGAAAAGAAATGTTTTTCTATGAAAAGAAAAAAATAGAACATGCAAATGAAAATGATTTGCTCCTTACCTCATCTCGAGTGGTGCTGGAGGTTAACGAAAGGGGAAAAAGCATTTACAAAAAATTTAGGTATCTAGTGGAATGAATGTGTAGACGTTATTTCCACTTACAATACAAAAATCAATCCAATTATTTGAAGAACCAAATTTTATTTAAACTAGAGGATGAGTTTTGAGAGAATTGGTCGATGAGGCATGTCTAACTTTTAATGGCAAAAAGGACAACAACAAAAAAGAACGAAAGAAAAGGTAATATTCCTTTAAATGTTTTTCTAGAATTATATGTATATATTACTAGAGAAAAATCATTTATAAATATCACTTTTTTTATATTTACTTTTCATATATAAATATAAAAGTAAATAGTTTATTGTCATGTTATATTTTCAGGATGATTATGAAAATGTCAAAGGATGAACGAGCTAATATCAGAAATATGCTAGTAGGAATGTCCAAAAAGGTGTACAAGGAGATGCTCAAATAAATGGACATAAGTTCATTGCACGAGGAGCCATCTCAACAACCACATGCTTCAAATGTAATATGTAATCATTGAGTTTTTTGATTAGGTACAATAAATAAAGAATTTAACATTAAATATTAATTTTCAAGTATTTTCTTGCAGAAAAGAAAAGAAAATGGAACCCATTAAACACATAGAACAAGACGACAAGGATGAAAATGGACAATATCTATGTTTGTGAGTATTTTTTACTTCCTTATAACAACTTAACTAGATTTCATTTTTGTATATTTTAAGTTGTTTTACAACAATCATCATTGAATGTCTTCAAATAAGTGCTAATATACAAAGAAGAACCATTCGATGAACTGATTGACATTGGGTTAAATATGGGTTGTCATTATATGTTGACAAAACAAAAACTAATTGTGGAATTGGTAAGCATTTATATTGTTTTAGTTAGCTCCATCTATAATTAGTAGAATAAAAAATTATTTTATATTAAATATATTATTTGTTATGGGGTATAAAATTTGAAGGAAACAAAGTATTGAACTGCGCAAACAAATTAATTGTTGAAAAAGGGCATGAACTTTTGTTTTGAAATCATGTGTATAGGTCATGAGTCAATTATTTCTCTGTTACATTTATTTTCGATTTACATTGATGTATATTATTTAATATTGCAATTTTTATTATTCTCACCAATGTATATACACTCATTAAAATTTATTCTTATGTTTGTAGATGGAACTTGAAGAAGAAGAAGAAAACAATCAACACAGTGAACAAAACATTCCTCAAAATAACCCGAGTCATAGAAGTAGCTCGAGCAGTGACAACTTTTCTAGCGGAGAATGATGATCAATATGTTTGGATATCAAAGAAATCCATTGTATTTTTTGAAATATTTGTGTGTGAAATCAGACATTTTTTTTTAATTTAATGGACATAGTGTCCCAATTGAAAGACAGAGGGATACCAATAACTGTCCCATTTTATATGACAAACAATGTCTTATTCATATCTATATAATAAAATACATCTTAATTTATTCTATTGCATTCTCCATTGTCGTTGTGAAATGCTACACCATTGATTAAATATATGGATGATTAAATATTATAATGAATAGATGTGAAATCTGATCATATGATATAACAAATTAATCCAAACATCACATTCAAATTCACTAATAAAAAATTAATTGGTATGAATACTGTTATAAGGTATATGTTGACTTTTGATGAATAATGAATTTTAAAAATCCCAATAATTACACTGTCACAGGTCAATGTTTGTAAAAAATACAAAATGAACACGAGTGCATGTTAGTCACTATGCACCGGTGTGTTTGTATGATATTGTGCAGCGGTGTATTTCTATGACCTATGGGCACCGCACAAACACTAATACGAGTTAGAACGCCCGATGTGCTTTATCGACGACTACCACCTGGAAGGTCCGATAGGCATTGCATGCATCGTGTGGTTTTCCTTTAACATGCTGTTGTTTTTTATAGCTTAACATCACGGTGCATTTTATCACCTACAAGGCCCGGTGTGGTTTTTCACCTTAACGGCCCGGTGCAGCCGGTTGGATGACATGCACCGGGTAGCTTCTAAATGCACAGGGGTGTCTGAAATTTGTTTTTTGTCATGGTGCTTGGTAGGTTTACAGTACCGGTACATTCATGGTACAACCCACCAGTTTTTTGACACCTAATGCATGCATCAATGAGAAAAACATCTGTAACAACCTCTGACCGCCCAATTTTTTTTAGTTGTGTGGAAATTCCATTATAAGCTCGGCCGAAACCTCTGTTACCAAAAACAGATGTTGTAGAAAATGTTTTCTTTTAATAATTTTGGCCAATTTTATGACACTAAAAACCTCCTTTATAACCTCCTCTAGAGGGTATTTTCGTTGTAGGGATCCTTATTTCTGGTATTAATTGGCATTGCTTCTTCATTTTCTTCATCATATGAAGGAATAATAAAGCCCCAAAGTCCATGTGCTTCAATGATATCTTCTTCTTTTGTTGCTTCTTCAGTTTCTAGAGTCTCTTATTCAACTTCTTCTTTACCATCTTCAGTGGTTGATATATTTGAATGTGATTAAGCATGTGGTGTTGTTTGTTGAGTCCTTCTGATTGGTCTAAAAGATATTATGATGGATGAAATTCAACAACTTTCTTTTTCAACTGTATCATCTCATTGGACATGGTTTTAATAACTTTTGTAATATGTCCATATCAAATGGGTCTTTAGTAGCTTTCTTCTTGGTTTTATCTTTGAAGGTTACCTTCTTTGTAGGTTTTATTTCTTTTTATGTAGCTTTATTCTGAAGGGATAACAGTCTTTTCTCAACTTTAAGAGCTTCTTTCATGTTATCTATGAGTGCTACTTCTTGTGCTCTATCAATTAACATAGCAATATTTGAAGGTAGGGTTTTAATATACCAAGCAAATTTGACTTATTGACCTTGCCTGGATGTAGTTAGAATTTTTTTCAAAATTTTATTGAATTTGAAATTAAAGTCTTTAATATATTCATTGGGAGAAATTTTAATATTGGATCATTCATTAATTAATGTGGTTGGAATTTTATCCTGTCGATATTTCTTAATAAATTTCTCCTCAAATGTATCCCAATTATTTATTGACCCAAAAGGTAAATAAAAATACCAAGATGCAGCTGATCCTTAAAATGTGTAAACAAAACGTCTAAAAACTACATCTTCAAAAGAAACACCGTTCATATTTATAACTAACATAAAATTATGAAGATGTTCTTCTACAGGAAGTCCATCCTCCAGATTGTATTTTGATAGCCATCTCTGTAGATGTTTAGGAAGAGGTTGTAAAGGGAGATTCATTTATACCACTCCTAAGTTATTCCATGATCTATTTTCCATTTTTGGATTGATTATATGACCATTAATAGATGAGTTAGACCCAGAAATGAATGTGATTGATGAAGGGGTACTTGAAGCAATACAAATGATGATTCCCCTGTGTAACTACTTACAATATAGTGTCTATTGGTTGAGTAGAAAATGAATTAGTGGATGAATATGGGGTTGTAGATGAACTAATATGAGAATATAAGGGATGATAAGACGATGGTAATGAAGAAAATGACACAAGTGGAGATGTGATTGAAGGAATGGTAGGTTTGGAAGGTGGAGAAGATGTAATATTTTCATTAGTAGAAGAATCAGTACCAGAGATATGTTTTTTATACGATGTGTTTGTAATGGGAATTAAAATGGCTTGACTCCAATATTTTCACTCTATGAACTAGAAAGGAGTCTAGAATATATTAATGAAAATGCAACACTTTCTTCAGAAGGCTTAGGTTGATCAACTTGTTCACCAAAAATAAAAATTCCTTCATATTTTCGTGTAATAGTTTGTATCTCAGGAGAAAATGATGGTTGATCAAGAAGGGGAGTCTTAAAAAAATGTTTAATAGGTGATCTTCTAATAGGGTTGGGATATTTGGAAGAAGGATCTCTAACTTCATATCTATGAGGAGGTGATTTAGAAGGGGATCTAGAAGTTGTAGATTATTTTTTTGAGGGGATTGAATGTTAAGATAGCCACTTGGTTTAGTGTGTGATCTTATTGTCATTAATATTATATTTTCCATCCCTCTAGTGCCATAATGTTGATGGAAAATATTGACATAATCAATATTAGGGGAATCCACCTATTCAAGGCCCCAATTATTAATTTTTCTTTGGGCTATATTATTATTTTATTTCATAATTTTGTTTCTTCATTGGCACATTATGTTCACCCCATAACAACATAAAATTGTTCATATTTACATCATTATTCAGCAACATATGAAATTATGTATAAATAACTATATCATCATCATCAATGCAACAAAACATAAAGGAATAATAGAAGAAAATAATTCGTACATAGAGACATCAGTATTGGTCGGAGACCTAGGAAAAACCCCACTATGGTGAAAACCCTTTCAAATTATTCTTCTTATTAAATAGAGTGATTCATAAAAGGAGAGTACAATGATCCATATATTCATGGATAAACCTAATCAGAAAAATAAATTAAAAAATATCCATGAGATGAACCCAAACATGATTATACTCAAAACCATGATCCAAAAGCTTATAATGAATTTTCATTGTCAATGGTCGACTACTGAACCCTACAATACTCAATGAGTGAAAACTTCAGACAACTGAAAAACCAACATTTACGTCCTAGTCACATCAAGGAAGAGTCATGCATGCGACTGGAAAGGTCCAGTCACTCCCTTGAGCCTGTAAGCTAGTGATTCTGGTCTAATTCAACCTTTGGAGATCCTGGGACTATGATTCTAAAACCATAGATTTTTGCTGCATGGAGGACGAGTTGTGCATGCGAATGAGCTACTTTGGTTGCATAGATGAGCGGATCAATGAGTTACTATGGTCAAGTTCTTCTTGTTTCATGCTTGCAAATGAGGCCCTATTGATGGTGATAGACTCACCAACATTCAAGCAATCTGATTGATATGAAGCCCCCATTATACCTCACATTGTTTTGTGTAGGAGTCCCATTTGGAATATGGCTTGGTTTCCAATTCTTAAATATTTTCCCTGGCTCTAACTGTTAGCAGGGGAGAGGGATGCAATGGTGCCTTTGAAAAGAAAGAAGGCGTGTCTGGTGAGTTTTTAGTTGTAGATGTGTAAAATTTATTCTACTTTGCAAGGAGTGAGAAAATTGAGCCTGTAATAGAGAGGTAATAGTGCCTGTCACATCTCCCTTTTCATCTTAAAAGAACCAAGACATTTTTTTTTTTTCTTCACCTAAGGTGGAATTTTACTTATTCTCCAGTAAATCTCCCATACCGATATCCTTTCATTGAAATTAAATAAGAACAACCATATAGTTTTAAAAACCTTAACGAAAAATCGTTATACTTCTTCATTTACCCTATTATTAAATCTCTGAGTTACTTCACTATATGATAAATCTCATATATATACTTAAGATTTCAACCCAATATAATGTTTCTCTTTTACCTATAAGATTACCATATACATGGTGTCATGAGAACTTGTTTCTTAACATTAGGGACGAAATATTTAAGGCCTTATTTCTGCCTGTTATATGGTCAATCCAAATCTAAATCATTACCATAATAAAATCAGTTAACCCTAACCATGTATTGCACGCGACTCTGTGTTTGTCTCGATAACTGGAGGTTTCATAATAGAGTATACGCTACGTTTCCTCTTAGGTTAACGTCCTTTCCTGCTTTCTGTGTGAAAGTTTTGATATGCGTTGCAACCACTCTTGTACTAATACCTAACACGGTTATTATGAGTATCTGGTACGTGGCCTCATCAAATGAATTACCATTTTATGAGGGTGCCGTCATCGCTTGGGGTTATTAAATTTGTATGGTCTTACGAACTATTGTTTCCCGCTTGATACAAACGTTGGTCTAGAAAACTGAACTACGATATGAGTGGGTACGATATTATTCTCCTATCATTAACTCCACAATCCCTATTGGGATTCCTTTCGTCCTCCACCCTTTAATTGCGTTCTTTGCAAATTCCCATACTCGTTTTTTTTTTTACCATCTGCCAAGTGGACGGCCATCGATCCCGGTCTCTAGGGTTTCATGTTCTCTTATTAATCAAGTTTTCCATCATCACGTTTTATTTTACCAGGTTCTTGTTTCTCGTTGACCCTTCGGAGGTTCTCTCCCATTTTGCGACCACGAGGGTTTTACAGTTGGTGTGTATGGCCCTTCGCCAGACTGTGGTAAGCGTTCTACCTCTAATTCCATGTCTGCGTGCGTTACCTCAGTAATTGGTTTTACATTGTTGCTTAAATTTTTGGAATTGTTTCCTCCTGGAACGGGATTCTCCTTCCTTATCGACCCTCTAATTGCAGTTCGTGTCGAAAGGGAGCGATTACGCAGAACCTATTGGGATTTCCCAATGACGTGAACCCTGCCTAAATTCTGAAGAGAGGTACTATATTTGTCATCCAAATTTTGTGTTCAGTTTCCCATATCTTCGTATGGAATTTCTAAAGATAGCTGAACATGTATGCATATTGACAAATTTTCTTATGAGTATTGTTTTTTTTTCTATAAGGACTTTTCGTTAAGATGCATGAAATAGGTGCATTTTCAGTTTACATGATTGTTGTGCAGCATTTGCGAGGTCACTATGCTGGACGATTGGTATCTCGGCACGAATATTTCCAGAGTTGCCGTAAGGTTTAGAGTCGCACCTCAAACTTTTGAAAACTGGTTGTATAATCTCTGTGCTAGAGTTTACTAAAATTTCTCCTCTATTTTGTTTCAGGAATTGGTCTCACTCGGCATTGAGCCAAGCAGGTATCAATAATTCCACCTTCGTTGGATTACATGATTCTATCTGTATATAAACATGGTTATTGACCTATAATGTCTTACTAATGCGCATTTGATATTCGTTTCAGGTATACAGCCCCCTACCCTACGAAAATTGTCTCGTTACTTTCCTACGCTGTTGTCGAGCTTCGGTCGGCTCATCGGCTGTCACTCATTTATTGTACAGGTTTTCTATCATCTTCAACCGCTGGTTCAGGGTGTTAGCTATGGTTGCTAGTTTACACGTCATTTTGTGTTCTGCTTAGCTGTAGGAAGTCCGTATTTTATTTTCGTTTCTCCATGATGGCTACGGCCTTTTCTTGTATAAGGACATTTTGAACATTGGTTCACTCCCGAAATGGAGTAACTAAGCACCATCAGTTCCATCTCGTTTATAAATGTATACTTCCTAAAGGAGCCGTGTGAGATGACGAAATTTCTACCTCCATCTTAACCATACGGTCACGACTTATGCTCTACACAGTAATATTTTTTTTGTTTTATTCTTTCAGATTATGACGATATATATATATATCTTTGAGCTGTGGTCATGTTATTTGAGAATAGAGGTGATTTTACTTATGTTTTATTAGGTATCCATGCCCTTCTAGACCTTTGCATGTTGTAAAATTTTAACGGACAGCAGCCCCCAAATATATATATATATATCTCTTAATGCTGGTTTAGTATTTATATATATATATATATATATATATATATATATATATATATATATATATATATGTATATATATATGCAATGTAATTCTATAAATTAATGTTGGCGTAGGAACTGGAAATTCCAGAACATTAAAAATTCACCTGCGATGGCTTATAAGGTACCAGAATTTTATAGCAGTAACTTCTTTCGTTGTCAGTGATGGATGCTACCTTTTTAAAATGCCCTAGCGGTTATAATGAACAGATATTTTCATTTAATTTTCCATTGAGTATTCATGGTAGTTCCAATACAGATAGAGTATAGCATGGACATAATATTCTACAGTTTGTTTTTTTTTCTATTGTATGCAAAGATTTTCTACATACTTCTAACTTTGAAATTTTCATAAGTCAATTTAAGTAAGACTAGAGGTAGCTGTCAACCGACTAGAAATTTTCTCTCCTATTGTACAGAAGCACTTAATAAAATGATATTTTATATAGAATATCATTTCAATTACAGTAAAAATTCTTGTTTAGTTTCGTTCCCCTGTTTTCTGCTTCCTTCTGGAGAATTTATTGGTTGCAAAACACTAATATGTTATATTCTGTTGATTCCAAATTTTTTAGTCAGATATTAGAGTGGTCCCCTTAGCTAACTATCTATGATAAATCTTTGGCAATTCAATAGTTATTCATTTCTGTTATAGTATTAGCTGCTTGCATGCACAATTAAATTTAAATTTATCTACTGCTATTTTCAAATATAGTACCGGGACTTTAGATTTCTCTGTACTATGTATGTATATATTAGAATTATTCTATGAAACAGAAGCAGATTAAAGCTAACTCACAAATTTCCCTGTAGAGATAAGAATCCTCAGATTTAAACCAGCAATGGTTTAGAGATTCTGTTGGCTTCTACTCTACAGGTTTCTATTCTACAACTATGCAGAATTTCAAAGGTGAATTCCTTGTGATTTCTTCTGCTAAATGTAGAATTTAACATACTAACAGATAATCAACTTTTATATCTAGCCAATTCATACTATAAGAAGTAAACACATCACTAAATCTAAAGACATACCACTAATGCAATTGACCAACCTCCCAACCTTAGAGTCCTTCTGTCTCCCAGAACTCACCCCCGAGCTGAGATCATCTCCCTGAAAACAGATCAACCCCTAATCTGTACAAGAGCAGCTTATTTAAGCTATTGTTCCCCAAAGCATGTTTCTAATTCTGCGTCCAGAATCTCAGGATGCTTCTCTTCCTGTTTGCCTAGGCTTCCAATTTTAGGAATTATTTAAAGATGTTTTAAGCTTTTCCTCAGCTTTTATAGCTTTTGACCTCTTCCCAACTACTTTCCTCATCATTGGGGAAATCCAGATTTTTCCTCAAAAATCTAAATTTAAGATAATTTCTTTCAAGGATTTTTAAAAGATTATGGGTAATTATTTTCCTTATCCATCCTCATGGATTTAGCAAGTGGTCTCATAAATCTCATTTTGGCCAATCTGCACAATCATCATTTTTATTTATTTCCTCAAGTAAATATTTAATTACATTCACAATTTATTTATCCTTTGGGGTCCACTCCCCTTAGGATTTAAAGTTCAAATGTCTAGCTTTCAAATTCAAACACATAAATTGGGGGTGTTACATATTCCCCCTCTGAAAATAAACACCGTCCTCGGTGTTGTTATTCAACTACTAGAGTTGATCCTGCAAATAAAAATGGATATTTTTTCATCATTTTAGCTTCTCTTTCCCAGGTAGCTTCTTCAGTAGTAAAGTGCTTCCACTGCACCTTTACTCCAGCTACTATTCTTCTTCTCAATTCAATTTCTTCCCGCTCCAAGATTTGAAGCGGTTCTGGCAGAAACTCCCCTTCTGGTTCCACCTGTACAACATTCCAATCAACTATGTGAGAAGAATCATGCACATATCTTTTTAATAATGAAACATGAAATACATCATGAACTCTAACATGGGGTGGTAAGGCCAATTTTTAAGCTACTGGTCCCACACTTTCTAATATTTCAAAAGGACCACAATATCGAGGAGCCGGTTTTTCACAACTTCCAGCATAAAGTGTGCTCTTTTTAGGTTTAATACACAAATACACATGCTCCCCCACTTTGAATTCTCAGTGTACCCTTTTCTTATCCGCATAGTTTTTCTGGCGATCTTGTGCTGTCTTGATGTTTCTTTGTATCTGTTTCACAATTCTTTCCATCTCTTGTAAGGCATCTGGCCCAAACATTAGTTTATCTTCTTGCTGGCTCCAGCTCAAAGGAGTACAACACTTCCTTCCATACAGTGCCTCAAACAGACTCATTTTGATGGAGGATTGGTAGCTGTTATTATAGGCAAATCAGCTAAATGCAAGTAATCTTCCCATTTTGAGGGTCTATCCATCACATACATTCTCAGCATGTCTTCCAAAATTTGATTAGTTCTTTCTGTTTGCCCATCTGTCTAAGGATGGTAAGCATTACTAAAATTCAATTTAGTACCCATCCCTCCAAATAGCCCTTTCCAAAAAGCTGCTGTAAACTTAGCATCTCGGTCTGAAACAATGACTTTTGGGACTCCATGTAATCTTACTATTTCTTTTAAAAACACATCTACTACTTGAGCTGTCCCAAAAGTAGACTTAACAGGAATGAAGTGTGCAGCTTTAGTACCACCATTACTGAATCATGTTGGTGTTTAGTTTTGGGTAATCCTGTTATGAAATCCATGGAAACGGTGTCCCACTTCCATTCTGCAATCGGTAAAGGGTTTAAAAGACCCGTAGGATGCTGATGCTCAACTTTGACTAGTTGACATTCCATGCATCTTGTTGTGTAACCAGCTTCAAAAATAGAAGAAAAGAGATATCAACGCCTTAGAAATAAGCCACTTCGAGGGGGCAACCTCCAATACATTACATAAATGCACAATTCTTTGATGATACAATTTACAAAACCTCCTTTCTATATATAGGAGTCCATGGGGCCATATCATATGCCTAGCCTCTAATTAACAATCTGAATTTAAGGGCACAATAATAACAAAATGGGGGGTTACAGTACAAAATAAAAATTAGTGGGGCTACACTACAATAAGGGACTACACTATTAATATAGGGACTTAACATTGCCCTCTCCTTCAAACAAGTGTTGTCCTCAATGCTTGATTATTTTGGATGCTTCTGTGATAAAATTCTCATCCTCCCATGTGGGAATCTTCTACGTAAAAGTTCTTCCACTTGGGTTGAGATACTCTCGAAATTGATCGTACTTGCCGAGTTCTTGTTTTTGTGACTGCTTCAGAACTTCTTTCGATGTGATGCTGATATTCCTGTTGTTTCATTAGATTCTGCACCAAAGTTAGGTTATCCTTTGAGAGTTGGAGAACTTGTTGTTGATGCTCGATGTCATCTTCCACTAATTTATCATCCATATTAGCTATTATTTTATCCTTCAAACCATCCAACTTAGCCTCAATTTCTTCTTTTAAACCATCTATGTCAGCTTCGGTTGCTCTTCGTAAGATCGAAATTTGTTGCACTTGGTACCGTAATTTTGATATCTCATACTGCGATTCTTCATCTTCATGATTCATGGTAGAGCCTTCTGAAGGCTTAACGGGTGTTGAATTATTTTTAGGCACCATTTTAGAATCCAATATTGATACCTTTTACTTGCTTTGAGGAGCTCGATATTGAAATTGAATTATCTCTATAATTGAAAATCTTAAATATCTGAAATTCAGCCCTGTAGTAGCCCTCTGAAGCTTCTTTCAAATGCCAGAGGTCTGATCTAATTTGGATTCCCCAAGACAATGTTGTGTCCAATCTCCCACAATGACCTAATTTTGGACTAGTTCAGTAGAGAAAATTTGTAGGACTTGCCACATGTCACTGTTTCGTCCTTTGTCTCTGAAATTGATAGCCAAGAAAACAAAGTCCGTGTACTTGCGACCAATTTTTACGGCACTCAAATCCACTGCCCAGAGAGAGAGTTATTGAACGTTTCCAACGATCACCTCTTTGAGCTGCAATTCAGGAGCCTGCAAAAGCACTACCTTCCACAGATCATATCTCCAAAAATATTTCGAACCAAGATCTGAATTTTTTTGACGAATTTCCTCAGGATTTCAGCTTCGTACCATACGAATTACAGATTCTGAACCTTCGTAGAAATTTTTTTATAGCGAAAATGCCACGATGACCTGTTTAGGAGCTTGAAGAAAGACCTAACTTCCACAGATGATATCTCCGAAAATATTGTGAACCAAGCTCTGAAATTTTTAGACAATATTCCTCAGGATTTCAGCTTCGTACCCAAAACATTTCAGATTCTGAAACTTCGTAGAAAAAAATTTATAGCAAAAATTCCACGATGACCTGTTTGGAGCAGCAAAACCCTAGAATCCCAAGCTCTGATACCAAATGTTGTGTAACCAGCTTCAAAAATAGAAGAAAAGAGATATCAACGCCTTAGAAATAAGCCACTTCGAGGGGGCAACCTCCAATACATTACATAAATGCACAATTCTTGGATGATACAATTTACAAAACCTCCTTTTTATATATAGGAGTCCATGGGGCCATAATGTAATCCTAGTGGGCCACAATGTAATCCTAGCCGACCTAACAATAATAATTTAAGGGCACAATAATAACAAAATGGGGGTTACAGGGGTACAAAAATAACAATAAGTGGGGCTACACTAACATAATAAGGGACTACACTATTAATATAGGGACTTAACACATCTACTTAAATATTCTGCTACGTCTCTTTTCATTCCTGGCCAGAACAACTTCTTTTTCAGGGTTGTTAACATTTTCTGATATCCTGGATGTCCTGCATAAGTCTGTTTGTGACATTCATCCAGAATTTCCCTTTTTAAGGACTCTACATTGGGAATATACAATCTATTCTTATAACAGATTAGCGCTTTTTGGTTTTGAGTAAAATCAGTTTTCTCCTTTTTCTGAAATTTCACCAGGAGTGTTTCATAATTTGGATCTTGGTTTGCTCCCTTTCTCACCAATTCTTCTACATCTATTTGAGCACTACTTCCAATGCTATTGATATTCTGACAAGAATTTCTGCTTAATGCATCAGCCACTTTATTTTCTTTCCCTCTGATATGTTTTATGTCCATATCAAATTCACTTAGAAAAGACAGCCATCTGGCTTGTCTCGCATTCAAATCCGTCTGGGAGAAGAAATATTTGAGACTAATATGATCAGTCATCAAGATAATTTTTTTCCCAAGAAGATAATGTCACCACATCTTCAAGGCATGAATAACAGCTGCTAGTTCTAAATCATAGGCACTATAATTCTATTCATGTATCTTCAGTTTCCTAGATTCATAGGCAATAACTGAATTTTCCTGCAAAAGAACTCCTCCCAATCCCTCTCTACAGGCATCCGTACATACCACAAATTCTTTGTCAGCATCTGCAATATTTAGTATAGGGGCTGTAGTAAGTTTCAGTTTTAATTGGTCAAAACTGTTTTGGCATTTTTCAGTCCATTCAAACTTGACACCTTTTCTTTGTAATGACGTGATGGGATGTGTTATGGAAGAAAACCTCTCTACAAATCTGCGATAATAGCCTGCAATCCCCATAAATGATCTCACTGCTGAAACATCAGTTGGTACAGGCCATTCTTTTATAGCCTTTATCTTTTCAGGGTCAACAGCAAGGCCTTGTTCAGAAATAATATGACCCAAATATTGGATCTTATCTTTATAAAACTCACATTTGCTAAACTTGGCATATAGCTGATTTTCCTTTAGAGTTTGCAGTACTATCTTCAAGTGTTCTTTATGTTCCTCCTCACTTTTTGAGTAAACTAAGATATCATCTATGAACACAAGGAAAAATTTATCCAAGTACTTGTTTAACACACTGTTCATTAGGCACATAAATGTGGCAGGGGCATTTGTCAAACCAAAAGGTAGGACTACAAATTCGTAGTAACCATACCTGGTTCGAAAGGCTGTTTTGCTGATGTCTTCTTCCTTAATTCTAAGCTGGTGATAACCAGTCCTTAAATCGATTTTCGAAAATACTGAAGCTCCTCTCACTTGATCAAAAAGATCATCAATTCTAGGAAAAGGGTATCTATTTTTAATGGTCAACTTATTCAGTTGATGATAATCAATGCACATCCTAAAAGTTCCATATTTCTTTTTCACGAATAGCACAGGTGCTCCCCAAGGAGATACACTCGGTCAGATATACCCTCTATCTAACAGTTCTTGCAATTGCATTTTCAGTTCCATTAGTTCAGGAGGACTCATTTGATAAGGTGCTCCGGAGACAGGTGTTGCTCCTGGCACCAGATCGATTGAGAAATCAATCTCTCTTTTGGGGGGAAGATGAGGGATTTCCTTTGGAAAAATTTCCTTAAATTCCCTTACCACTGGTAAAGCATCCAGTAGATTTTCTTCAGTTTTCTGTTCTATTTCCTCCACATGTAATGCATAAACTTGGTATCCTTTTCTAGCTGTTCTTTTTAATTGCAATGCTGAAATTTGTCTTACAGCAATAGGTTTTTGTTTCCCTTTGAGAATAAAAGGTTTCCCTTCCTCATCCACACAATGCAAAGTCTTATCCCAACAGTTCATCAAGGCTTTCTTCTTTTCCAGCCAATCCATTCCTATCAGTAGATCATATGAACCCAAGGGCAGAATGTTAGAATTTACCTCTGTGTGCAAATCATTTAATTTGATTTCTGTTCGGGGCAGTTTATGTGTTACCTTTCTCTTAGTTCCAGTGGCCAGCTGCACCAACCATGACTGTTGAAATTTTTCGGTTTTTAAGTTACATTTTTCTACAATATTTGGACTAATGTAACTCAAAGAAGCACCCGGATCAATCAGAACAGTAACAGATAGGTCAGAAATCTTACCCTCCATTTCCACCATGGTTGCTTGATGTTCTTCTTGCCGATTTTCCAAGGCTGCACTGATAGTTGGTATATTTCTAGCTATATCATTTACTGTTGTCGCTTCTCGATCTCTCATGATCATATGAATGTTTCGATGAGGACAGTCCCTCAACAGATGGGGTTCTCCACAGCCCCAACATTTCAGGGGTTCTCTCATTTTGACTGTCCCTTCCTTTTTACTGTCTCCATCTATTTGTTTGGAAGCTACTTGGGACTGAGCAGTTTGACTTTCTTTGGGTTTATTAAACTTTTTCCGCTGATGGTCTCTGCCAAAATTTTTCAAATAGGCTGGTTTCTGTTTCCTCCCTTTGAACTCATTTTTATTTACCCAGCTTTTCCCTTGTTCATTTTTTCCTTTGAACTGTTGGTAACATAATCTGGCTTTTCTAACAGCTTCGTCCATTGTTTTTGGGTTGTCAAACTCGATTTTCTCTTTGTATACAGCAGGCAAACAATTCAGAAATCTTTGAAATTTTACCTTTTCTTCCGTTATGTAGGGTACATATCTCAACATATTTGTAAACTTAGTAACAAACTCATCAATAGTGAGCTGTCCCAGTCTAAGTTCATGAAATTATTTGGCTTTATCATCATAGTAACGTTCATTTAGGTAGCGGTTCTTGAACTTAACTTGGAAATCTTCCCAGGTGACTGTCTTTTCATCAATGGCATGCACCATTTTTGTCTCCTCCCACCACAAGGTAGCCTTACCTTGTAGCTGGTAAACAGCTAATCTGGCCTTCAAATTGCTTTCATATTCATAGACCTAGAAATATTTAATCATATTCAGCAACCAGGCTTCCGCATCTTCCTCCTTCTCTCCATCATAGGAGGGAGGTTTGATCTTTCGGAATTCCACCTGTAATTCCCTTTTCTGTTTATACTGATGCCTAGCAGCATCATCATCATCAGACTCATCAATATTTCTCTTTCCGGAACCTTCGCCGCCTTGGCTGTTCCGTGAAGCTAGTTCTTTGATAAGCTTTTCTTGCTTCTTACTCGCTGATGACCACATGTCATTTTGGCTTCTCAGTTCAGCCAATTCTCATTGCAACCGGTGCAACATAGCCATCACTGGAGCGTTGGGATCTGGTGTACTATACTCATCACGCAGATCCACATAAATTTCTTCACCTTCTGTCATTTCCGCACCACTGTACACACTACACAACACAGATCAGTAAGATTTAATTTTTTTTTTTTTTTTCAATACTCATTTTTACAAGGAGCACACAGCAACAGTGAGCACAATGACAATAGCCCAGTTTTATAACTTGGGCTCTGATACCATTTGTCACATCTCCCTTTTCATCTTAAAAGAACCAAGAATTTTTTATTTTTTTTCTTCACCTAAGGTGGAATTTTACTTATTCTCCAGTAAATCTCCCATACCGATATCCTTTCATTGAAATTAAATAAGAAAAACCATATAGTTTTAAAAACCTTAACGAAAAATAGTTATACTTCTTCATTTACCCTATTATTAAATCTCTGAGTTACTTCACTATATGATAACTCTCATATATATACTTAAGATTTCAACCCAATATAACGTTTCTCTTTTACCTATAAGATTACCGTATACATGGTGTCATGAGAACTTGTTTCTTAACATTAGGGACGAAATATTTAAGGCCTTATTTCTGCCTGTTATATGGTCGATCCAAATCTAAATCATTACCATAATAAAATCGGTTAACCCTAACCATGTATCGCACGCGACTCTGTGTTTGTCTCGATAACTGGAGGTTTCGTAATAGAGTATACGCTACATTTCCTCTTAGGTTAACGTCCTTTCCTGCTTTCTGTGTGAAATTTTTGATATACGTTGCAACCACTCTTGTACTAATACCTGACATGGTTATTATGGGTATCTGGTACGTGGCCTCATCAAATGAATTACCATTTTACGAGGGCGCTGTCATTGCTTGGGGTTATTAAATTTCTATGGTCTTACGAACTATTGTTTCCCGCTTGATACAAACGTTGGTCTAGAAAACTGAACTACGATATGAGCGGGTACGATATTCTTCTGCTATCATTAACTCCACAATCCCTATCAGGATTCCTTTCATCCTCCACCCTTTAATTGCATTCTTTGCAAATTCCCATACTCGTTTTTTTTTTATCCATCTTCCAAGTGGACGACCATCAATCCCGGTCTCTAGGGTTTCATGTTCTCTTATTAATCAAGTTTTCCATCATCAAGTTTTATTTTACCAGGTTCTTGTTTCTTGTTGACCCTTCGGCAGTTCTCTCCCATTTTGTGACCACGAGGGTTTTACAGTTGGTGCGTATGGCCCTTCACCAGACTGTGGTAAGCGTTCTACCTCTAATTCCATGTCTGCGTCCGTTACCTCAGTAATTGGTTTTACATTGTTGCTTAAATTTTTGGAATTGTTTCCTCCTGGAACGGGATTCTCCTTCCTTATCGACCCTCTAATTGCAGTTCGTGTCGAAAGGGATCGATTACTCAGAACCTATTGGGATTTCCCAATGACGTGAACCCCACCTAAATTCTGAAGAGAGGTACTATATTTGTCGTCCAAATTTTGTGTTCAGTTTCCCATATCTTCGTATGGCATTTCTAAAGATAGCTGAACCTGTATGCATATTGACAAATTTTCTTATGAGTATTGTTTTTTTTTCTATAAGGAATTTTCGTTAAGATGCATGAAATAGGTGCATTTTCGGTTTACACGATTGCTATGCAGGGTTTGCGAGGTCACTATGCCGGACAATTGGTATCTCGACACGACTATTTCCAGAGTTGCTGTAAGGTTTAGAGTCGCACCTCAAACTTGTGAAAATTGGTTGTATAATCTCTGTGCTGGAGTTTACTAAAATTTCTCCTCTATTTTGTTTCAGGAATTGGTCTTGCTCGGCGTTGAGCCATGCAGGTATCAATAATTCCACCGTCATTGGATTACATGATTCTATCTGTATATAGACCTAGTTATTGACCTATAATGTCTTACTAATGCGCATTTGATATTCGTTTCAGGTATACAGCCCCCTACCCTACGAAAATTGTCTCGTTACTTTCCTACGTTGTTGTCAAGCTTTGGTTGGCTCATCGGCTGTCACTCGTCTATTTTACAGGTTTTCTATCGTCTTCAACTGCTAGTTCAGGGTGTTAGCTATGGTTTCTATTTTACACATAATTTTGCATTCTGCTTAGCTATAGGAAGTCTGTATTTTATTTTCGTTTCTCCATGATGGCTACGGCCCTTTCTTGTATAAGGACATTCTGAACATTGGTTCGCTCCTGAAATGGAGTAACTGAGCACCATCAGTTCCATCTCGTTTATAAATGTATAATTCCTAAAGGAGCCGTGTGAGATGACGAAATTTCTACCTCCATCTTAACCATACGGTCACGACCTATGCTCTACACAGTAATGTTTTTTTTTGTTTTATTCTTTTAGATTATGATGATATATATATATATATATATGTTTGAGATGTGGTCATGTTATTTTGGAACAGAGGTGATGTTACTTATGTTTTATTCGGTATCCATGCCCTTCTGGACCTTTGCATGTTGTAAAAGTTTAACGGACAGCAGCCCCCAAATATATATATATATATATATATATATATATATATATCTCTTAATGATGGTTTAGTGTGTATATATATATATATATATATATATATATATATATATATATATATATATGAAATGTATTTCTGTAAATTAATGTTGGTGTAGGAACTGGAAATTCCAGAACATTAAAAATTCACCTGCGATGGCTTATAAGGTACCAGAATTTTATAGCAGTAACTTCTTTCGTTGCCAGTGATGGATGCTACCTTTTTAAAATGCCCTAGCGGTTATAATGAACAGAGATTTTCATTTAATTTTCCATTGAGTATTCATGGTAGTTCCAATATAGATAGAGTATAGCATGGACATAATATTCTACAGTTTGTTTTTTTTTCTATTGTATGCAAAGATTTTCTACATACTCCTAACTTTGAAATTGTCATAAGTCAATTTAAGTAAGACTAGAGGTAGCTGTGAACCGACTAGAAATTTTCTCTCCTATTGTACAGAAGCACTTAATAAAATGATATTTTATATAGAATGTCATTTCAATTACAGTAACAATTCTTGTTTAGTTTCGTTCCCCTGTTTTCTGCTTCTTCCTTCTGGAGAATTTATTGGTTGCAAAACACTAATATGTTATATTCTGTTGATTCCAAATTTTGTATTCGAATATTAGAGTGGTCCCCTTAGCTAACTATCTATGAGAAATCTCTGGCAATTCAATAGTTATTCATTTCTGTTATAGTATTAGCTTCTTGCATGCACAATTAAATTTCAATTTATCTACTGCTATTTTCAAATATAGTACCGGGACTTTAGATTTCTCTGTACTATGTATGTATATTAGAATTATTCTATGAAACAAAAGCAGATTAAAGCTAACTCACAAATTTCCCTGTAGAGATAAGAATCCTCAGATTTAAACCAGCACTGGTTAAGATATTCTGTTGGCTTCTACTCTACAGGTTTCTATTCTACAACTATGCAGAATTTCAAAGGTGAATTCCTTGTGATTGCTTGTGCTAAATGTAGAATTTAACATACTAACAGATAATCAACTTTTATATGTAGCCAATTCATACTATAAGAAGTAAACACAACACTAAATTTAAAGACATACCACTAATGCAATTGACCAACCTCCCAACCTTAGAGTCCTTCTGTCTCCCAGAACTCACCCCCGAGCTGAGATCATCTCCCTGAAAACAGATCAACCCCTAATCTGTACAAGCGCAGCTTATTTAAGCTATTGTTCCCCAAAGCATGTTTCTAATTCTGCGTCCAGAATCTCAGGATGCTTTTCTTCCTGTTTGCCTAGGCTTCCCATTTTAGGAATTCTTTAAAGCTGTTTTAAGCTTTTCCTCAGCTTTTCCAGCTTTTGACCTCTTCCCAACTATTTTCCTCATCATTGGGGAAATCCAGATTTTTCCTCAAAAATCTAAATTTAAGATAATTTCTTTCAAGGATTTTTGAAATATTGTGGGGAATTATTTGCCTTATCCATCCTCATGGATTTAGCAAGTGATCTCATAAATCTCATTTTGGCCAATCTGCACAATCATCATTTTTATTTATTTCCTCAAGTAAATATTTAATTACATTCACAATTTATTTATCCTTTGGGGTCCACTCCCCTTAGGATTTAAAGTTCAAATGTCTAGCTTTCAAATTCAAACACATAAATTGGGGGCGTTACAGTGCCACCCAACAAGATATATAAACGAACTAGAAGGATTCGTATAACATCCAATAGAATAATCCACAGGAGACATATTTATCTAATATCCTTTGGAGTATTCTACAAGGATGGGATAGAAATAATAACCATTATAACTCATTATCAACAATATAAGTACTAAAATAATTGAAATAGTCCAACTACTTTAGCACATGTGAACGAAAACATTCAATACAAACACTTGTAGAATGGTCTTACAAACATTCATAATACATGCATGAAGAACATGCTTGCCCTGAAGGCTTATGTTATTAAGTAAAATTTATGAGACACATGTATACAACTAACATCACTAGCTCCAGTAGTGGAGCATTGGATCTACTCCTTGCTCACCAAAGGAATTAGCTTATCTCTCTAATGCTTTGCAGGAGGAGCCAAGATGAAAAATTACTTTGCTCATATAATGAGGATGTATGAATAGCAATGAGGAAGTGATGCTTCACCTTCCTTATGACTCTTCATCTACCCTCATGATTTTTTGACTTCCTATGACTTTTCAACTTTACATGACTCTTCATATTCCACACGTTTCCTTTTGACTTCCACTTCTACAATACATTTTGAAACATAATTTACGTCATTAGGCACAATGGTGTTGCATGTAAACACTCATGACATAACATGACATCATACTTTTGACATAAAATTCTTGATCATATGGCAATGTAAATCCACTCTTGTTGTTGTGTGTTGAGTGTCTTCTCAAGAATGATTCCCTTCTCACCTCCCAGAATCTTCAATGATCTCATGTCTTGAATGGTGATCAAAAACTTGTGTCCCTTTGCATTCTCTTGATTCATAAAATTTCAAACTAAACTACAGGATTTCCTTACAACATATTTTCCTCCTTCATCTCCCTATTCATCATTTTTCCATGGCATGATAAATTACTTGTTTCTGAAATTCACTCATGACAAGACGACATCAGTCTGAAAACCCCCTAGTCTAATATTGTGCATATTGGTCCATTACCTAAGCCAAAATCAGATGGAGAGCTAGGGAAGGGTATTAGTGACTATGAATTTGTGTATTTCAAGAAGCCATGGGGGAGCCTTAAGCCTTGAGATGGTGTAATGAGTAGTTGAGGCTAGGCTGAGGGATAAAACTACACAATTATGTGATCAACTGAGACAAATAGAGGGAATAGGAACTTAATGAACACACTACACAGTTTTTGGAGACAAGGGAGGTTGGAAAATTGTGTAGTTTTATAGTTCATAAGCTTAGGGAATGAGGTTGAAGCTACTGACTGTGCAATGCACAGTTAGGGCCAAGATGGGAGGATGAATTTCGCAATTTCGGGAATCAAGGTAAAGGTTTGGGCAGAAAATATGAGCAATGAAATAGTATTGGGAGATAGGAACTGCAAATTTTGCAGTGCTAAGAGGAAATATCATAACTTGAGAACTGTGACTGCACAATGCATAATTCAGGGAGGTAGGGTGTAGCTAGGTTCTTTAGTCAAAAATATTTTCTAAAATGGCTAATTATGGGATCAGTGAGACTGATATGATGGTGTTAAGACATTGACTTTGACCATAGACTTAGAACACTTGAAAAAAAATAAAATTAGATTATCCATGAAACATCAACAATTCATTTCCCTCCCTATGAAAATTTTATAACAAGTTACGACAAGTGCAACACTTAGGATACACTTGTCGACGATTGAAATGAAACTTGTGTGATAATGCTTAAAATTTTAGAAATGAGTGTGACAGGTTCTTATATGGTTATAAAAACTCATTTATACCAATATTACCTCTTGAAAATACTATAAAAAGCTAATATACGTGATGCAACAACTAACATGTGGAAGGAAGACAATTTTCCTTACTTGCAAAAGGGACCAAAACACTTCAAGAAAACACATCGAATGAGTCTGAAAGTTTGTGAAGACAATTTAAAATACCTAGGAATACTTCGCAGTTGAGCATAGGCCAAAATTTTGGAGTATATTGTAGCAACGACAACACATCAATACACACTAGTAGAATTCTAGCTTCTTTGCCTTGGTTAACCCTTTCATGTAGGGTCTCGCTTCTTTGGGGAGTATTGATTCATCATGTGGATTACTTTGGTTTCCCAACTTACACTATTAATATACATGGTGACGATCATACCTTCTCGGTTGTACACAAGATGAAATTCATCAATATCATAATGTTTCGAGTTGGGAAGGGTGGTGAATTTTGCGAGCTTAATATTTTCAAAGTACAAATTTTCATCTTTGGTGCTGCTCTGCTTCCAATAGGCCTAGAAAATACCCAAAAATAGTCACTAAAGGAACAAAATCATTCATTGGGGGAATTTTGAGGTTTAAAATGAGACTCCTAAGGAAATTATAAAACAATATTACAAATAATAAAATAATATTAGATTACATAATCAAATTTTAGAGGAAAAAAAGAAAAAACTATTTCTTCAACTCGTATATTCAACTTATCTCCCTATGCTTTTACTCAAATTTCGAGCAGAAACACGCGTTGGATGCATAATTTGATTCCTCATGTAAGGAGTACCCATGATGCATACTTTCGATGCACCTACATGAAAAATGAGAAATACATGAAAAGTGTGATTGCAATCACATTATTCATGTATTTCTTATTTTTCGTGTAACAAGGTCCATCAAAAGTATCCAACATGGGTACTCATGGATGAGGAATCAAATTTTGCATCTGATGAGTATTATCACTTAAAATGTGAGTAAGAAATTAGGGACAAAATTTGAAAATATGAGTTGAAAAAGCCTTTTTATTATTTATTATTTTTTAATTCTTTTACTTTTTTACTCCAAAAATGGTGAATCATCCCCCATGGTTGACATCTTCATGTTGAATCATATTGGTTCTTATAAATCTTATTTTGGTTGTATGTTTTTCTTAGAAGGCCCATTTTAGACCTCAAAATTTATCTACTGGATCTGTTGTGAGTGACCGTCGTTACTACCCCGATAGAGTTTCTTGCTTCATCTCTCTTTGCATGAATCCTTTCTCTTATTTCAACTTTTTTTTTTTTTTTTTTTTATAGGATTATGCATTGGAACTTATTTATTTTTGGTATAAAATCGATCCCAACTTATTGAGAGAAGAAGAGCTTTTTCCTTTAGAGAAAAATAGAGGTACCTCTTTTTTCCCCTTCTCTTTTTCTACTAGTTGGATAAATGTGAAAACACCGAAATATAAAGAGCTCTTTAATACTCTCAAATTTCTTTTAGGCTAAAAAAGGATTACAAATGTAACCATAGACCACTTTTAGGCTAGAATATAGCCCTTCCAGCCTTGGAGAGGGCTCTCTCACCAAGGTTTTCTTAGTCAGTTAGATGAATGAATTATTTCTGATCTTAGACTAGTTATGAGGATCAAAACAGAAAATTTGATTTACTGTTTTGAAGAAATGTAAGAGAAGAAAAACCACTCAACATAAAACTAGTTTCAGCTAATGATTTCAATTGGATAGGGATAGTGAAGGTGATTTGGGCAGGGGTAGGATAGAAATATTTGTTGATAATATAACTTTATTTCATTGTAGGAGGGTGAGTGAAGAATCACAAGGATGAAAATCATAGCATCAAGTCACAAATGAATTTTAAATTCCATTAAGAGGAAAGGAGCATAAAATGTTCAACTTATATAAAATAGAGAACAATAGTGAGTTCTGCAATATTTAATCTTAAGATAAATCATGAAGATATTTTTTTAAACCATGGAAACAAAAATATAAAACTTATGACACAGAGGAAAGAATACCAACAAATTTCCAGCACAATGATCCCCATCAAACACCTTCTCCCTTCTTCTATTCACTTGAGAATTTCATAAAAAATACAAAATAACAACTTTTCTTCTTCACATTGACCACCTGTTTCTACATTCAGATTCATGAAGTATATACAATATGATATTCCTAATTCAAAGGGATTTTAAATCCACCTTTTCCCAAATATAATAAGAGGTTACGATGCTTTAGGAATAAAATATTTGGAAAATATGGTCATATCCTACTAACTAGGGTTTGGTTTTTGACTAACCAAAAATATGCTAACTGATGAGAACATCATGGGATTTGGTAGGAAAATACATAAAATGCATCATACAAATTATTTTGTAATCAATTATGTCGAGTTGGAAGTCCACCGCATCGAATTTCAAAAAATTCTAGAACCATATCAACAAATCTGGCTTGGGGAAATTGTGAAAAATGGGTCTTAAATTGACACCTTTAATTACCAAACCATAACATATGTGAAAAAATAAAATCTTTTTTTGTTATCCGTCCCATTATTTATAAAAAACTCGTTTTTTTTTTCAAAAATTCATTTCCATCTGTTGGAAAAGCGAGTAAAAAAACATTGTCTGAAACAGGAATAAAAATATAGAATTATTTTTTTGAATAATAGGCCTAAATTATAGTTGCATAGCTCCTAAAAAATGATATATGTGTAAAAATTGAGAGTGGCTTTCTTTAATTTTCCCATTCTTGACAGAAACCTCTTTTTTGTTTCCGGAATTCATCTCCAGTTGGTCAGAAACGACTCTTGAAATTGACTGTGTGAAATCACAGCGTCGATGTTGTGCAACCTCCTAATTCAACATAGACAAAAACACATTGAATGTATTTTTAGAATATCTACTAAATGATAAGCTAGATTGAGCTGATTTTTTGAAATAAATTTAATATCATCATAACCATTCTCCCAAAACAATTTGAGACAAATCTGACTCAAAGATCTCAAGAAAATAGAAACACAGTTGTAGATGATGATGGTTCATTTATTAAGAGCCATGAAGCATTTCATCCTGAAATTACATGTGTTTATTCATCTCACCCCATACATCTACTGTAAAAATTTCATGGAAAAAACTACATGGTTTAAGAGATATGGCGAAAATACGATGACCAAGTGAAAGCACAACTCTCAAAGCTTATACTATCTTTGGGCATCATCTGACATGATAAGGGTACTGGGAATGCACGGAATGGTCCATACAACATTGGAAAACCATGAGAAAACTTATAGCCCATACGCAAACCTTTGAAACCCCAAACCTTCTTCTTGCAAAAAAAATGCAACAATTTTCCTCTTGACCATTGTCCTATTACTAATGTCATGACCATTCATGATTTGACCTGTAGACTGGCTTAAGACACCTACAAATATAAAATTAATAGAAATATTGAATTTATAAAGATTCTTATAATATATAGGATCATAACATAATCGAATATAGGCATATGGTTTCCCAAATAGAGACGAGTTCATGATTTAACCAAAATTCTCCTTATGGACAGATCATATTTTCCATCAGAACTTCATCGACCAAAAGATATAACCAACACAAGGAATAAGGACTGAAGGTTTAGCCAAATTTTGAAGTGTTAAAAGACTATTTAGCCTTAAACCACACACATATTAAGAATCCAACACATTTTAATGCACAAAACTTATTCACATGGCGAAAACAAAACAAAATTCAAACAACAAGAAAGACTACGTACATAGTGTAGGGAACAACCCCAAATAATCATTGAAAGTAGTGCTTTAATTCTTGGCCATTGATAGGGACAATCAATCTTCCCACCAAGCAATTGAAGATGATAAGTGTGTTGGGAAATATTTTCATGGACTCTGAATGGCCCAATCCATGGGGATTGAAACTTGGTGTGTTTGCCTTTGTCATTGTGGGATTTATCCACTTTAAGACTATGTCACCCACACCAAAGTTGTTCTTCCTTGCAGAATTATTATCGAACCACCTCTTAATACAGTTCTGATGAAGCAAAAACTTTTCTTCTTCTTTCAACCTTTCTTCCTATAACATGTCAAGAGTGTTCATCCTACGTTGCACTAATAAGCATGGATTTCCTTGGGATTCTTGTGATAGTTGGAGAGTAGGAAAGTAGATTTTTGGAGGGAGGATGGATTCTTCTCCATATATCAGGAAGTAAGGGGATTTATTTCGAGAGGGAAATGGTGTGACTTGGTCAACCCATAAACCATTTACTAAAGCAAAGTTCTAGTTCCTTTGTTCATAGAATATGGTATTTTTTATGATTCACATGATGTTACTATTTGCAAACTCAACAAGACCATTCCCGCGTAGATAATTATTTGTTGAATTTTTCAATACAATTCCATTTTCTAATGAAACAAAGTAGAGTATTAATGATTAAAAATGTGTTGCATTGTAAAAAAACAAGTGAAGTAGGAATTCCAAACTTGGAAATGATATTTTTCTGAAGGAATTTAATGAATTCTTGATCATTACCTGTTTAAGTGGAACTTCTTTTGTCCACCGCATAAATTAGTTTGTGATAGTGATAATATAGTAGTGCAACTTTGATGAATGCAAAAATATTTCCCTGATAACATCCAAGCCCCACTGTTGAAAAGGTTCTTCCACTCTGATAGGCTATAGTGGGGTAGTTGATTGACACCCCTTTGACATACTGGACATTTACAGGTGTAAGAATGAGCATATTGAAATAATGGGAATAAAAATTATCCCGCATGATTTTATGTGCAGTTTTGTTGCCTGTGAAATGTCCCCTAGATGGTTGATTATGGGGATCATGTAATACCTTGTCTAGATTGTGTGCTTCCAAACACCTGAGAAATACTCCATAGAAAGCACCCCATGAACCAACTCGTAAGATAATGATTTGAGTCTAATTTCCCTATTATGCCATGCAGATAAAAGGGAGTGCATGGTATCGTGCTCAAGGTATTGGCACACATATTCATACCAAGGGTCCACGATACTAATGGGAGGAGTTCACTCTACATTATAAGTTTTGATTTCCTTCTCCCAATGAGAAGGATCTTCTTATTCATTTGCATCCACTAATTTTGCTGCTAGTCGACATAGCCCATGGCCCTTGATTATGTGAAATAGTTTGAAATCTAATTCATACTCTTATAAACCAGTCATCAAATTTTGTCTTCTCTCACATAACTCTTGTTTAACAAATACTTATCTCACTGCTAAGTGTGGAACAAAGATAATACTGTGATTTTTCAAGGGACAGGGTTGGAAGTGATTCACCGCCTTGTACACTACATAATATTTATTATCAATGGTGAGATGATTAAGTTTAGGTCCTTGAAGACTAGTGCTCATCAAATATATGGGCCAGTCATTGTTCTTATCATCCTTTTGTGTAAGCACGGTGATGAGAGTAGTGTCAGAAGAAAAAGTGTAGAGTGGAAGATATTTGCTAAAATATGTGTTGTATAGAGCATTTTCTTCTGTGATAGCTTGCTAGATATGGGATAACACATACTTTTCCCTTTTTTCCCATCTATAAACTCCAGCCTTATTTACCATCACTTGTATTGTCTTAACAATTTGATTTTAATCAGAGATGAACTTACGAAGGAAGTTGATTTTCCACAAAAAGGACTGCATAGATTTCTTGTTCACAAGGGAATCTGCATAATTTTTTTAATCCTCTCTGGGTATAATTTAATCCCAATATTAGAAATGATTTGGCCTAGGATATCACCCTTAAACACTAGGAAAATTATCTTTTTAGGAATAATGGATATCCCATACTTTCGACATCGGTAAAAAATTATCATCAAATGGAGTATGTGGTTGGACCTCTTATTAGAAAATAGCATGACATCATCAACGTAGACCAACACACTTTGTACAATCAATCCATGGAGTGTGACGTTCATCGCATGTTGAAATTTCACACCAAAATTAATCAACCCAAAATGGAATTCTCTTGAATGCAAAAATAGCTCACTTTGTACAGATTATTGTTTTGAGCCTGTTAGGATCTGAGACTAGAACCTTGTTATATCTCAAATACCCATCCAATACATTTTACAGTATTTGTTCCATAGACTACATGGGATAGTTATCCTTTTCCAAGGCATGGTTCAGATTACAGAAATCAACATATAAGTGAATTACCTCATAATTTTTCCTTACTAGGACCAAATTTAATAACCAGGTAGAATGTCGCACTTTATGTATGATTCGAGCATCCAAAAAATTCCTTAAATTATTTTGAATGAGAGGATCAAGCATGATATGTAACTTTTGCAGCTTTTGTTGGAATGGCTTGGCCCCTTCTCTGATTTGGATCACATGCTGGATAATTTTTGTGTCATAATTTTTGAGCTCATCATAAGTCTATGCAAATACATATATGCACTACTTGAACAAGCAGATTAAGGCTTTTTTCTCCTATGGTGTGAAACATGAACCAATATTCACAAACATTAGATCCTTTTCTGTCCAAAATTGATCTTCTCATTCGCCAACGCTGAGCTATGGGTGTTAGTATGGGCTGACCCTTAGAAGTGGTTCTGAAAATCACACAACTTTTATAATGATACGATGCCTTTTGGCATGAGGTTTCATTTGATTATTCTAGTTACATCCTTTAATGCCTTCTCGTGCTCATCTTCGACGATATCTGCATCTTTGAATACATCAGAGTTCGCCATAAAGTGTAGTGTTGGTCATCATTGAAAGTGTGTAAATTAGTGATATTATTAGGGATGGAGGGCTCATAAAAAATTTCTATGGAAAAATCACCCCTAAGTGGTGATAACTTAGTAGAAACATTTGTCAATGCATTCGTAGCTTCGTTGCACATTATAAGAACATAAATAGTGTTAATATCTTGGAAACATGAAATCAAATGACATACCTATTGTTGGTGAATTTTGATATGAGGTGACATAAATTTTATGGTATCACGTACATTTGGTACAACAATTTTTGAGTCACCTATTTCCTTGAGAAATGTGACGTTGATGTCGATGGCTCTTTGCAAACCCAAGATGAGTGCCTTGTATTTTGTGGTGTTTTTCGTGCACTCAAATTCTAGGTGGATAGAGATCATATGTTTTCTCTATCACGAGTCTATTAAAACACAACGAGATCAAGATCCTTCCTGTGTTTTGGAACCATCAACGTACAATGTCCACATATCGTATGTAAAATTAATACATAGTATACTATTATTATTATTATTATTATTACTATTTGTACATACATCATTTTCACTAGTTGGACTAGGAATGAGCTCCAACTATGTATTTGGTGGGATTCGGGATGGCTAAGCAAGATAACACCCTAGTATATTTCTAAAAAATAATATCCAAATATAATATCCGTGAAAGTCATTAGCTCATTCTTTCCATCAAAGGGAGTAACCGTGTGTTTCATATATAATTATGAGTTCAATCAAATCTGATTGTTTCTACCCTTGTGCAGAAGCCATAAATGTGATCAGTCCATAGAAAAATACCCTTGTAGCTTGTTGGACCAATATAAGCTTAAAAATACCCCATATTCTCCTCGAATGTCCACAATTACTATTTGTATTCATTGTTGAACTCATTCATCAGATGATAAACACATAAGCACATTCCTGAGTTCGCTAATTGCATGGAAAATAATTTTATCCAGCTGAATAATTTGTGCATTTTTTTTATCCCTTTTTTTGTTAATTTTTTTTCAACAGATAATGGTATTAAATTTACCGATGCACTAGAATAAAAAAATATATTTTTCAATTTGTAATTAAGTATTTCGAATGTTAAAAAAATGTAGGGTTGAGTGTATTTACATCAATTTTTAAAGAATTATGTATAGATTTGAGGGAACCAGAGGACGTACCATATCCATTGCATGAATAAGCATCATTACCTAAGGTTGATTGTCCAAGTGAAAGTAAGCCTGTCCCATTGGCTCATGATATCTTTTAGTTCGAACATTAAGATATTCACGAGAGCCTTCTTCATTTCTTCAACCATGTTGTAATCCAAACCGGGAGATATTGTTGAAGTATCTAGGGGCTTGGCTTGGTTTGTGACTTTTGGATTGATGGTCTTGCTTTTATTTCTTGCGGATGAAATTTTCACTATGATCGCCTTCCCAGACATTCTCTAAGTGTTTTGTGCTGAGTTGAGAGGTGGATTGATGTTTCTTAACAAATGTTCTCTGAATTTCTACTTCATCAGCTCTTGTTCAATGGTTGGCCCTTGACTTCTCAAACTATATTGGTTATTCTACTTTTGGGTCGGGCCATCTCAGAGGTTTCCCAACTGATTGTGTTCAGTGCATGTCCCATGGTAGGAGTTTCCTCAGTAGGAAAAAATTACTCATTTTATTCCATAGGCTCATTTTCTCATGGAAAGGTATTGTATCAATCAAGTGTGTATTAAGAATGTTCTTACTATAGTTCCATTTTAGGCATGTTTTTTTTAATGATATTCTTGATGAAATAAAAAATATTTATACATGATCATACTCTTGATATTTAGAACAATGTTCTAGATTTTGACAGACTTAGTCGGTTGGTTACTTTCGTTGTCAGAATCGGTAGTCCATTCTGAAAGCCCAAACTTTGTAGGCTTTCTACTCACGTTGGTCTCGATTGACTTTTGTTTCAACTCTGCCAGCTCATTTGAAAAATTCTTAATGGTTCTTGTCAAGCTTTCAAGGTTGAGAGTATCTAAGACCTTTCTCCTAGGTCTTTGGAGTCTTTTGTTGGTTCATCATCCATAACGGCCCCAATCACACGCAAGTCCTTTTCAACCGTGATTTCCTCTTCATAGTTTTTTGTGTGTTTGTTTTACAGTTCTCTTTAGAAATTTTGAAATGCTTGTTGGTAAGGAAGAAGTGTAATAATCAATGGTGATGGAGTCACGAGGTTTCTTGTTTGCTATAAATTTATTCAAAATGTGGCTAAACCTCTAATTGAAATCGTTCACCTTTTCCCCTTTCTCCATCTTAAGATTTCCTAGCTCTTTTAATAACATGGCGAGGTTTTTTTCATAAGAAATTTTTTTAAGAAAAATATTCCTAAACACTCTCAAATTCTAGATGGAATTTGGAGGAAGACTATGATACCATATAATTTATCAGCCATCTAAGGTGCACAGAAAAATTCTACATTCAACATCGTCATGGTGTACCTCTAGCATTTGAATGTGTAGTTAGAATTTGTGTAAATGGGCTTCCACCTATATTTTTTTTTCAGGGTCATACTTGATGGTGACTGGATGCCTTGGAATTTTTTGTAGAACACTCGGAAGCACAAGTGGGCCTTGAGACATCCAATCCAAATCTTGGTCTTCAATTTCTTTGCCTTTTTCCTCCCCCTATTTATCAAAATATAATGGCTCCTCTTCCTCTTCCTCTTCCTTGCCTAACCTGCAAATAATATTGTTTGAGAGTACAACATTATCTCCATCACCAACATTGTAAAGTGGAGATTTTTTTGAGTTTTCTACGTTCTCCACAGAGTCTTCTAGTTTTTCAATGGTGGAGAAAACAAAATATCCAATAGTACAAACCATTATCCTAGTAAAGGTGGTTGGGTTATTTTTTGAGAAATATGGAAGGTTGTCTACTCTCAGAATTAATCCAATGGATTTTGCAAACTAACAGGTTATTGGACGAATGGCACAAATATGATCGTAAGATATTTCACAAGTTCTTACAAGCTCGGGCTCAGAAGGGTCACCAACTTCAAGAATAAGAGTAGGGGAGGTGTTGTGAATTTTTATGCCTTGACCAGAAATGTGATATTACGGTTGGTGAGGTTATCAGCCATAAAAATCTATCTTCCCTCCTTCTATCGCCCGAAATGTTGACGGTCCTGGACCTGCCAACATTCGAGGGATCTCCATGATGTGAAATCCCAATTATACCTCATTTAGTTTGGTTTATTAGTCCCATCCCAAATATGGCCTCATTTCCAAATTCTTAAATATTTTCCTTGGCTCTAGTTGTTAGCAAGAGAGAGGGATGCAATGGTGCCTTCAAAAATCAAGAAGGTGTGCTTTGTGAGTGTTTAGATTTATATGTGTCAAATTTCTTCTACTACGAAGGGAGTGTTAAAAGTGAGCCTCTGAGAGAGAGGTAGTAGTACCAACTAAGAAGAGACACACACAAATGAGAAGGTTTCATCTAACATCCATCGTGAAAGTCCATAAGAGATGTGATGTTCTTTAGAACCAATGAATGATAAATATCTGTCAAATATCCTGTAGAGTATTCCATAAGGATGAGACGGCAATAGCAACCATTAAAAACACATTCTCAACAATATAAGTACTAAAATAACTGAAATATTTCACCTACTTTAGCACATGTGTAAGAAAACATGAAATACAAACATTTTCAGAGTAGCCTTACAAAAATTCATGATCTGAGCATGAAGAACATGTTGTCCTTGAAGGATTTTATTATTAATTAAATTTTTTGAGAAACATTTATGCAATGAACATCACCTGCTTTAGTAGTGGACCATTGGAGCCCCTCCTTGCTCCCAAAAATAATCATCTTACCTCTCTAATTATTTGCAAGAGGAGCCAACTGTTGGACATTGGATAAACCAACACTCTCCGTGTGTTTTGTGACATGGACTAACCACCTCTCCTGGATCCTTATCTCTGGCGATGTGACCGTTGACTAAAACCTGTGTGTTTTGGTCTAATGGAAATCGTGATTCCCAAAAATTGGTATCAGAGCAAGTAGCTTCACTCAAAGCATAACAGCTTGAATTTTGATCATTAAAACACAAATTGCAAAGCCAAGGAATAAAGTCTCCAATCCTCCTAAAGGTGCGTCTTCCTCAACCATCGAAATTGAAGTCGATCAATTTGCGAAGGCCCCATTTTTCAATGGAAATTTTGATATATGGGAGGAAAGAATAAGGAATTTCTTAAAGATTGAAGGAATTGAAGTTTGGAAATTAGTGATTACTAATGACACTATGGATGAAGAACCCAAGGAGTACAATACAAGAGAAATGAAGGAAATTTTGAATGGGTTACCAAATTCTGTGAAGGCCAATTTTGAAAAATGTTTGTTAGCAAAAGTCATATGGGACAAACTTCATGATATTCGCTCAAATGGAGCATTGACAATGATCTCTAGTCAAGAAGATGATGGAAAACGAGAAATAAGTCCAGAATCCATCAAGGAAGCCGAAGATAAGGGAGATGACAACAAGGCTAAAGAATATCTAGACGATGAAGAGAAAAAAGAAGGCTTTGAAGAAGATCTCTTGATTAAACTTATGGCTTTCGTGGAAGAGATTAATAGCTTGAAAAGGGAAAATCAGGAACTTAAGAAGAAAGCGCAAGATGGTAACCAAGACAAGACAACAAAGGAAGTTGACTTTGTCAAGCTTCAAGTACAAGAAAGAGATGAGGAGCTTGCCAAACTTAAAGAATAATTTCATCAAAGAAAAATAAAGCATCATGAAGAAGTCATATATATGTCCAATCAATTAGATAAGGAAAATAAAAGGGAAGAAAATTTTTCAAACCACCTTGAACAAAGACTTAAGAGCTCGGACAATCTTAAAGCAGAGATTGGTCAATACAAGGAAGAAGTCTCTTCTCTTAGATCTCAACTAGAAGAAGCAAGGAAACAAGCGCAAGGAGACGAGAAGGTGATGGAAACTTTGGCATTCATAGAAGGAAAAGTTGATGAAGCAGAAAAGGAGAGAAACACCATGATATGCCAACTATCAGAAAAAGATGAAGAAATCTTCAAACTAAAATCAGACATGAGTCTTCTCCAGAACGAAACATGTGAAGCCATAAGAATAAAAGAAGAAATGGAGAGTATTATAGCAAAGGAGAATGAAGAAATATTGATAATGAAATAAAATATCATCTCCCTTGAAATCAAAGCACACGAAGAAACAAGGATGATGGAGGAAATGAAGAAGCAACTATTCATGTAAGATGAAGATTGTGAAAAATTGAAAGAAGAAATTGTCTCTCTTAATAAGGAAGTTTACTTGTTGAATAAGAACTTGAATAGTTCTCAAACCCTAGATGACATCCTAAGTCATCAAAAATCCCCACTTGATAAATCGGGTCTTGGGCGCTATGCAGGTGAACCTTAAAATAATGCAAACCCTAATTCTTCAAACAATAAGGATGTGGAGAAGCCTGGAAGAAATGTTGATGCCCGTAGTTCCAACAAAGAAAATGAGAAGATTCAAAGTGACATTGGAAGAAACCCCACTCCAATAAGATATGTAGATGGTGTCAATAATGCAAGAGGCAATAAATTTGATCAAAGAATCCCAAGACAGAATGACTTTGGAAGTGCATCAAGGCAATCTCCAGCCTCCAGGTACCAAAGTATATTTTTTGGTTATTGCTATTCTTGTACAAATTTCGGGCACATGGAAAAGGATTATAGGGCATACCACAAGGACAAATATAATGGTCCCTGTCAATCTCCTAGAAGAAATTTTTCAAAAAGAAGTCATGATTTCTTATTCGTGAACAAGATAGAGTGCTTCAATTGCCATAACATTGGACATATGGCACGTGATTGTAACTTTACTTGGGTTCCTAAACAAGCTAAAACCATTACAACCAACCCAAAGAATAAAGTTACACAAGTATGGAGAAGTAAGAAAGTCGAATCTGGAAGTCTCTTGAAGACTCCAAGTCTCCGATCAACAACACATGTTGTTGAATTGATGAAGTCATCCTTGATATTCCAAGTGATTGATAATGAAAATTTTCCAAAATGAGACCATGCATACATTGAGGGGGAGTCTGTGATTCTTGAGCTTTCTTACAGAAGATATTCATGAAGAAAACTATGAAATCCTTGATGATCCCTACATGGACAATCATATTTTAGATCATCTCTCAGGGGCATTGAAGAACATAATCCCTTCTCATCCGATGAACCATTGTTGAAGATGTCTTCTACTTAATCACCAGGCAACATTTTTTTCTTTCTTGAGAAAAAAGAAGAGCTACACAAGGTTATTCATGTAGGGGGAGTTGATTCATCACATGAAGAAATGCAGTCTATCCTAGACCACATTGCCAAAAGGAAGAGCACCATGACAGGGGGAGCAACATACTTATGAAGAATTAACATTATTATTGATGAAGAAAATATCATGAAGAGAAGTAGCTTGATAGGGGGAATACTTGGAAGTTGTGCACCCTGCTTGCCATTGATGTCAAAGGGGGAGAGAGGGCAAGAATATTTCCATCAATGACAAAGGGGGAGATTGTTAGTTAAGGTTGTCATTGATGTCAATATGGCATTAGCTGAGATGGAAAATATTCTTGTGACGTCAATGAGCCTCGTGCAATCCCTAGGTGCTAAGGATGCCATTAATAAAGATGGTAAGGTTGCTCTAACCTTATGAAGATGTCAAGCTATTAATGATGCTCATATTGACTCTTGATGAAGAAGCTCTCCTTGTGATGACCTAGCCCGTACTCTAACAAATTGATGCATGCTGCATATGGTTAATGACATATCACTACACTATCTTGATGACATGGTGACATTGATGGCACACATGATGAAATATATGCATTAGGGGAATTTTGAGGTCTAAAATGGGCCTCCTAAGGAAATTATATAATAATAGTGGAAAGAATCAAATAATATTTGATGACATCATCAAAGTTTAGAGGGAAAAATGAAAAAACTACTTTTCAACTCATATTTCCAACTTATCTCCCAATGTTTTTACTCAAATTTCAAGTGGGAGTACTCGTTGCATGCGAAATTTAATTCCTCATACAAGGAGTACCCATGTTGCATATCGATGGGTCCTACTACACGAAAAATGAGAAATACATGAAAAACGTGATTGTAATCACGTTTTTTTATGTATTTCTCATTTTTCGTGTAGTAGGACGCATCGAAAGTATGCAACATGGGTACTCCTTGGATGAGGAATTAAATTTCACATCCAACGAGTACTCCCTCTTGAAATTTGAGTAAAAACTTTGGGAGATAAGTTGAAAATACGAGTTGAAAAAGTAGTTTTATTATTTTATTATTTTTTAATATTTTTTCCTTTTTATTTAAAAAATGGTGAATCATCCCCCATGGTTGACATCATCATCTTGAATCCTATTGGTTGTTATAAAGTTTATTTTTGTTGTACATTTTTCTTAGGAGGCCCATTTTAGACCTCAAAATTCCCCTAATGGGTGATGACATGGACAATGAAATAATTGGAGATCACTTGATGACATATTATGATTAAAGACATAAAAAATGGAGACCTCACATTAATTCCCTAATGACCTCATTCTATCCCAAATATTTTCTGCACTAAATTGAAGGAAAGTCACAAAGAAAAATAAAATTTTCAATCTTAGAGGCATCCTTTCAGCATGGGACCTAGACCATCTGAAAGAAGATTTTTTACTCTTTATAACGAGCCCTTACTTGCCCCGAAACTCCAAATATTTTGGGAGATATTGATTTTTTTTAAGTTAAGGAAATTAACTCTAACATTAAGCCGACCTATGCTCAAGGACACAAGTCGGCCTCCAAACTATGACATGCCTTTTCGGTTTAGCTTGCAAATACCACTATATATACAACGTTAGACACTTCATTCTTGGAATCAAGTTTGGTGAAAAAACACAGAATTCGATGAAGATTTCAGAGTGAAGGAAAAACGCAGGAAGGAGGCCAAGGGATATCTCTGTTTTGGGCATATTTCTTTGTGAAAATTTCGGACTTGTGTTTTGGAGGCTTCAAAATTGAGGAATAGTGCTAAGCATCTGTGTTTTGGATTTGTTGAACAGAACCTTAGTTTAGGGTAGCTTTGGGCCATGCAAAGTCTGTAATAAAATTCAAGAAGGATGGTGCAAATGTTGAAAGACTTTTAAGGCTGAGATGAGGGTTTTTATAGTGGCATAGGAAGCCCTAACTAGTGAGTTGCGAAACTTAGAATTTAAGGCATAAACCAGAGCTACAACTCAGTCCAGTGCTAGGAATATTTCAGACAAGCCTCATACTCGAAGCTCGGATTGTTTCCCTTATTGGAAGCTCGGATATACACATGTGGAAGCATCTTGTGGTATTGCATACCTATGGAGGATAGAGCTTATGCTAATCAGTTGAAGGCTTGGATCACTAGTTGAAGGCTGTCATCTGGAATTTTTGTGTGTTCCCTCAAGTTTGGACTTGTGGAGGAGAAATATATTACAGTCATGTTATGGGTTCAGACCTATTTCATCTTTTGAATATTGTTTAAATGCGGTCACATTAGTTGCAGCCTGCCTATTAACATCTAGTTGGAGAAAACTTGTGACACTTCTTAAAACATTGATTGGAGCAGCTCTAGAAGCAGGTCTTGAAGCAAACATAATCTTTGCAGACATGTTATCACGTCCTTGATGAGCATCCTTAAAGTTATGGACCATCATTGAAGATCTTGTGAAGACATTTTGGTGAGGAAGTTGTGAATGATCTTCAAGATAATATTGAAGGTCATGATGCATCATTGATTTCATCATGAGGTGACTCGGAGGATTTGATTGGGTATCATGAAGAATATTTAAGACACCTCTGAAGGAAATTTTATGTAGACATCTTGTTTAGAAGTTGGATCCAATCTTGAGCTGACCTTGGAGACCTTATTGAAGAACCTTGTAGAGTGCCTTGTAGCTGAAGATTCATGGAGATCATGATGCATTGTTGAATTTATCATGGAATTTCCTTGGAGAAATTTTTTGGGTACGATGAAGAGAAGTGGTGACACCTTCTAAGAATAAAAGGTTGTCATTGAAGATGTGACGTGAAGACTAAGTGTGAAAGGGCTCGTTGAAGAATACTTTGGGAGCCATGAAGAATTACCAAACATATGTTGTCGAAGTGAAGTTGAGGGTTGGGGCCCAAGAGGTTAGAGCCTCATAGAGACAAGGTCGGTGCCTTTGAAGATAGGGTTGGAGCTCTAGAGGATTAGAGTCCTCAAGAAACTAGGTTGGACCCTGTACCAGAGATAGGGTTGGATCCCTAGAGGTTGGTGCCTAAAATTGATAAGGTTGGAGCCTTGGAAAGACCAAGTTGATGCTTGGCACAATACAGGTTGGAGCCTGGAAGATTGGAGTCTTCATCTAGGGTTGGAGACCTACATCATTATTTTACTTTACCTATTGTAAAGAATAAATTAATATAAGTATTTATCCCATCATTTTTCATTTTGTGTTCTAAATATAAGTGATCTAACTGGTAAAATTAACAATTGAAAAGAAATATTGATTCACCCCCCTCTCAGTATTTCCAACAAGTGGTATCAGAGAGTAGGTCATCAGTTCGATACACACTCGGCTCGCGTTGTGGGGGAGATTGTTGTAAATTGGATAAACCAACACTCCCCATGTGTTTTGTGACATGGACTAACCACCTCTCGTGGATCCTTATCTCTTGTGATGTGATCGTTGATTAACACCTAAGGTTTTTGGTCTAATAGAAATCGTGATTCCCAACACCAATGTGAAAAATTCCTTTGACCATACAATGAGGGTGTATATATAACATTAAGAGGTGACGATTCACCTTCCTTATGACCCTTTATCTTCCCTCATGACTACTTGTCTTCCTATGACTTTTCAAAATTTACATGGATCTACTTAATCCACACGTGTCCTTTGGACTTCCAAATTTACAATACATTTTGAAACATAATTTACATCATTACCCATAATGGTGTGGCATGTGAGTGACTCATCACATGACATGAAACTAATAACATAGGGTTCTTCATGATATGAAATGTCAAGCTACTTTTTCTACTATGTGTTGAGTTTCTTCTTAAGAATGCTTCCTTTTAACCTCCACGCGGCTTAGTGATAAGGAATCTTCAATGATTTCAAGTCTCGAATGATGATCGCAAACTAGTGTCCATTTGATTTATCTTGATTGATTAGCTTGAATACTCATCTACAAGAGTGCCTCCCAACACGCTTCCTTCCTTCATCTTCCTCGTCATAATATTTCAATGGCATGATAAAGTAGCTATTTATGCAATTCCCTCATGATGAGATGATATCATTATGAAAAAACCCTAGTAAAATATTTTACATATTGATCCATAGATTGAGACATAACTAGATTTATTGTTCGGGAAGGGTGTCAGTGACTGTGCAATTCAATAAATTAAGGGGGAGCCTTTAGCCTTGAGACTGTACAATGCACAGTTCAGGTTGGGTTGAGAGAGAAAACTCCACAACTCTGGGAGCCAGTGACATAGCCTAAGGGGATGGGAACTGAATGAACACACTGCAGAGTTATGAGAGGCAATGGAAGATAGAACATTGTGCAGTTCATAGGCTCAGGGAATGATATTGAGGCTAGTGAGTGCACAATGCGCAGTTAGGGCCGGGATAGGAGGAGGAATTACACAATTATGGGAGTCAATTTCGTGGATTACGCACAAAAACTGTGCAGTGTAGCAGTCCTCCGAGAAAGTGACTATAGATTATGCAGTTCCAAGAGGCGAGGTCACAAATTGAGGATTGAGACTGCCTAATGCACAATTTAGGGAGGTAGGGTGAAGCTAAGTTTCTTGGTTGGGAAGGTTTTCCAAAAATGGATAAGTGTGGGATCAGTGAGACTGATGTGAATAATGATAATACTTCAACTACGATGACACAATTAGAATAATTTATGAAAATATAACATATATCATCTATGACACATGAACAATGCATTTACCTCTGTGTCACATATTTATGAAAAGTGCGACACTTAGGATAAACTTGGTGACGATCGTAACGACACTTATGTGATAATGCTTAAAAACTTGGAAATGAATGCGACAGGTGCTTACATTGTTAGAAAAAACTCATTTACACAAATATGACCTATTTAAACTACCATAATAGGATAATATCCATGATGTGACAACTAACATATGAAAAGACAAAAAAAATTGTAACTTTCAAAAGGGACATAAATACTTCAATAAAACACATGGAATGAGTCTCAAAGTTTTCGATGAAAAATAACAATACCAAGGAAGGATCTGAAATTGAGCTTAGGAAAAAATTTTGGAGGGTATTGTAGAAATGAAAAAATGCCCAAAACCCTAAAATATAATGTGAGCTTTAGACCTTAAAATTTCATCTTCGAGAGAACCCATTCTCCACGAGCAAGCCTCAGAACATAGTGATCCAAAACAAAGAAAGAGAATAAAATAATGTCTCATGATGACGTCCAAATGAGGTATAGGTTAGCTTTATTTATAGCCTTCGAAGAGTTTCCACTTTTCATTAGGGACGACCTGATAAAATATGCACATGTGGGCTTATAATTAAAAAATACACTTTCCCCTATCCAATTTGAGTGATCTTTGGGTAGATTTTGGTCCTATTGAAAAGAGGAATTTAATGAAATCATTATCTCCATCGAATGAGTTGTCTAATGTGGAATTTTACCAAAGTTTCATAATTTAAAACTCCCTATAAAATATGGAGAATTCTACTTGCAACATGGCATGTGTATCTTGTCATCAAATCATATACAATATCAAGTAACTCATCATCACATATATTCGTTGTTCATCTTGATTCATATATTTATTATCAATTTTTTTTTCTTACTCATATGTAGAACATTATCGAATCTAAAATAATAATAATTTGATATGAAAGGGGAGTTCAATATACAGTCGTCTATTCATCGAGGAGTGATAGATACCACCTGAAATAACTGCAAACGAGGAGCCCAATGCTACTACCAGGAAAACATCGACAGGGAGCCAATTATGTGACCCACATCATCATCAAAGAGAATATCATCAGGGAGAAAATATCAACCTGGAACCACATGAGGGAGCATATCTCAACCCAAAATCTCATGGGGAAGTTAAACATCTAGGACCCCATATTGAGAAATAGGTGATATAGGGGAGCACAAATCAACCCATCCTATTTCCCATTGTTCTTCGCAAAAATGACCCTTAATATTCATGTGGTAGAACACCTACATCATAATCAACTTGGGTTGTACACCCCCAAATACACTCTCAACCTATTGGCTAAATAGGGAGGGGTAATCCTAGCAAGCCCAACTTATGGGTATGATGCCATCTAGGGTATACTCTACATAGAAAAACATAGGGGAGCTAACATATATAACAATATGGGTGATATATAGGGTAGAAAAATCTATGATATTATTTTGCAGATATCCCTTAACCCCAGAATTCCTCCATCTCAATTCCTCATGCCAGGATCTGACACAGTGGTGAATAGTTGGCGCAGTGTCCTTGATCAATCCTACTCTTTGTAGATCAAAAAAATATCATCATAATCATATATGGTAATCATCACGTCTCAATAAAAACAGTCTCCTATTCATACATGGCATCAAATCAAATCTCACATTAGAAAAAATATATATTTATCACAAAAAGGATACCATAGTCATCCTCCCTCTCATGGCAATAGAATCCTAAGCTTGTCTCATACAACAACACTATCTCAATATATGAAGGTATCTTAGTCCCAAATTTATGCACGATTCTATACCAATCCATTCCCACTCTTTGTCATCAAAATGTATTCATGTCATATCCAAATCCCCCTGAAACATATTTCTAAAGAGATTCTCCATCCTTCCTCACAGCTAGTCATGCTGGAAACTTCATACTCAACCTTGGTTATGCTCAAAGCTATGGACCTATCATTCAAAAAAATCAAGGCATATCTCATACTAAGGCAACACTGAGATTTTATCATCTCATCAATAATGTTCCTAATCATCATTAGTACATCCAAGTGGTCACATATCATAGGAAGAATGTGTTTGACCAGAAATAGATCATCCCATGAAAATATCTCGAAGGGTGCTTAGTGACAACTCAATGCATATAATTTGGCTCAATCATGAATACATTATGAAAAATATATATTTATACAAATGGGTGTTAAAATGGAACATCAATGCTTCAATCAAATATCAGTTTTCAGGTCAATTTTAACAATATCTCTTCACAACCACAATCAGAGTGTCCAAGGATTTTCATTTCAAAAACGTTTCAATAGCTTCACAATATAGATTTTCTTTTCCAACTTCAAAATGTAATTCATCATATCATTATTCTTAATTTATATTTTGAGACGCCATCTCCCTCTTACTCTGATCCTTAGAGGATGATTTCATATCACAAATAGACCATCAATATATAAAACCAAAATAAAAGCCATATCTAGGACCCAGTTTGAAGTATAGGTTTGGATTGACACATATTCTTGTCTTCACTAGATAACTGTCAATGCGGACATATCTGGATCGGGGAGCTTGCTTCATGCGATAATTACTCCAAAAATAATATTTATCAAACCAACATGCTCAGCCTTACATAAATCAATATTATGCAATCAAATCAACTAACTTGGCTTATCAAAGTTTAGAATCCATATTGGACCTAATCTCAAAATAATAAATATCACGGTATTAGATTCTTTGGACCAAGTGACAGGTAGAGCTCACATCTAAATATCAAGTTATGATTTCATCTATTATCATGCCAAAAAGTTGTGATTTACCAATAAATATCAAATCAAGCTTTATCAAGTCTTCCTCATGATCATAATACAAGTCACTATATGAAAATGCATTCAATAAGAATAAGAAATGCATGTTTCATCCATTTATTGTGATATTATTTCATACTGAATCACATCTATCAATGCTTCAACCATTGTGCCAATAAAAATGAGGCCAATACAAAAACCATTATCGAATACAAATATTAGTCACTGAAGGTCACTATGCCCATATAGCATTGTTTATCAAGTAAAATCATCAGTCGTCAAGTCAAATCATTAGACATCAGGTTAAGTCATTAGACATCGGGTCAAATAAAAAATTTGCTATAATAGTGACATCTATTGCTGAAAACATATTTCAATCATCAAGTTAAAGTTCTAAATCATTATAAAGCATCATGTAAAAACTCTAAACACCTTATCTACATCAATAAGGAAAATCTAGTCAAACCCTTGAAACTGTTATCATATACCATCATACACAAGCCTCGATTGTTAAATCATATTGACATATTGATATGCATATCCTGATTTCCCAAAAACACAATTTTAGTCAACATATTGACATTATAGTAACTCTAACATTCAAACTTCCCTTCTCATAGTAATTTTTTTTGTTTGCTCTATGTCTATATGACTGACTTCCTTGAGGTGTAGTTTTTTTTTTATGTGCAAAGATCCACTCTTATGTCCTATAGACATAGATGCACCTATAAGCCTTCCTTTTTGTGGTTAAGAGACTATAATCAAACCATTGATCTTACATCCATGGACCTGAGAGGATACATTCTTACTTGTGTTGGGCCCAAATTGAGGTATGTTTTCAGTGTTCACCCTATAATTACTTCAAATTATGTCACAATTTTGGGAATTATTCGTCATCTTAATAATGAAGAAAGAAAAGATTTATGAAAACTAAAGCAATAGTGCTAATCAAAAAAGGAATATTTCTATAACAGAAAATTCATTTATTGTATCTCCATATGAAGGAAGGAAGAGTAGTTGAACCAAGGGTAAATGGAAGGCAATTGACAGACACAAATGTATGGGATCTCAGTAACTCCCAGAAGCTAGCAGAAGGAAAATAGATGGATTCAAGCTCAAGAACTCAAACAACAGCTACGTGCAACGAGCTGTCATTTGGAAAATACTTCCTCATTGCATGAAATTTACTTTAAAAGGACTGGGGACGAACTAGATAGGGAGTCGAGGAGAAGTATGAAATTCATTCCGTAATTGATGCATCAAAACCAAATTTCCTAATTGTATTCCTGTAGTAACCCTTGATGTAATAAAGATTTTTTGATGTTATGAATAGTTATATTTTGAGGCTTTCACTACGATAGAACTTCTGGTGGTCTGGTCCCAACCCCTGGAAGTTCCTCGCCAAGTCCCATACTATGCGTTAGTCATCGGTTGATGTCCAGTTATCTAATGCGGTTGTAAAGTAATTTTCCACTCAGTAAATTTACAGTTTTCTTTCATCAGATCTGTTTGGAATTTTTGTTCTTTGATTTAGAGTAGTCGCATTCTTATTTTCTGGTTTGTAATAATACTTCATCACTAGTATATGTTTTTAGTTTCTTCCAATGCCTTTGAAATCGATTTACAAATCATAAGATAGTTATTGCTCGATGTTACTTAAATTTGCAGATTACATTGTTCTTTCAACACAGTAAAGCGTCCAATTATTGATTAATGTCAAAGAGTTAGTTTACAAAGAGAATTCCATTGCAAAATTATATAACTGAGTGTTGTACACTTCATTTATATTGCTTCATTTAGATTGATGTTCAATTAATTTAGATTGTTGTTCAATTCATTTATATTTCTGTTAAATTCATTTAGATTGATGTTCAACTCATTTATATTGTTGTTCAATTCATTAAGCTTGTTATTAAAATTGTCATCTTGTTGTTCAATCATAGGCTCAACAAAATAATTAGCCATAACCTACCAAACCATTCCTTTTTAAGTTGATTGAATTTATAAGGCTAGATAATCCTTTCTCAGAAACATCATAGAGTATCTATCAATCGATCTCACTTGCATATATTGTGCCGACACTCTTGAAATAAGAAGACTTACCTTGGGTGATATAATTAAATGGGAAGCACTAGGGTTGCCTATAATAAGCCACCTCTATGACACCAAAAATTTTGGCACCGTTACCGGGGAGAGTGTTAAGAGTGATATCCTTTATTCACCATTCTCCATTGCTATGAAGAATTGGGTATTAAAAATGAGTGGTAAGAACCTGTGTGCTAGCAAGAAAAATACTTGCTCTCTAGCCCGCTTCTTAGCAAAGTTGTTCAAAGACCAGAAGAATAGGTGTTCTTGTTTTATGAATAGGAAGAAAAATATAGAAACAATCAGACATCATTCACAAAAATCCTCACAATCCAAAGGTCCGTTGATCCTTGGAAGAACAACATATATAGATGAAATCGTTAATAAAGCTTAATATCAAGCATCTATAGGACCCAAAACTATTTCCATTCAAAGTCCTATCACCCTCCCTCAAGCCGCAAACTCACCATCTATAGCCCACACCGATATTCACGGTGAAACAGAAGGAGTTGAGCGAAGCCTTCAAACTGCCAATCATATAGGCACTAACCCTTCGAGAGAGGGAGGTTCTTGCAATTTACAAGAAGGGGAAGGAGAAAATAGTGACATAATTCAAATAGAAGCTTTGGAACCTAAATCTCCTAAAAGAGTGGTCGATACAGAGGTACTCAGAATCCTAGAGCAGGGAAGCATTGTAAAGAATCGACCGCATTCGCCTCCTAAAACCCCCTGGATCACTCCTCCAGAACAAAAAATCCCTGAAGATTTCTGGCACCTCTTCGATCAAATGGAAAATAATCAAAATCAGAATCAGAGGCAGACATCAACATTGGAATACACCTTTGTTGATCATGCTTCAAACGCCCTTATGAAAGCCATTCCCTTGCACAACATTCCCACCTTCCATGGTTTGACTACGGAAGATCCTGATGCATTCCTATTTGAATTTTATGTCTTATGTAGGGGGTATGACTACACCACTGATCCTTAGAAGCTGAAACTGTTTCCCTCTACCTTAAAATGAATAGCACTACGCTGGTTCATGGGACTAGGTGGGGGAACCATCAATAATTAGGACGAAATGAAGAACATTTTCCTTAACAAATATCAAGACTATTGCCGAACCCGAGACCTAAAAGATGAAATCTTTAATATGTCTACAAAATACAATGAAACATTACAAGAGTACGTAGAAAGATTTCAATCCAATTTACAAAGGTCCCCATATACCATGCTATCCAAGGACGTTTTAAAATCTAGGATGATTAAAGGAATGAAGGAAGGATGGGTTGAAATGCTTAACATAATTGGGAAAGGAGATATTTACCAGGAGGAATATGACGAGACTATTTCCCTATGTATTAGATTCTCTTGGGGTAGTGCATGCAATAGGCAAATTGGGCGTGGTTATATGGAAAAAAGGTCTTAAGTAGTCGAATGGAAATGTAACCAAAGTAGAATTTGGAAAACTGTTAGAAAATTTCAAAACTGACATCTTGGGTATCTTGACAACACAGCTTGACATTTTACAAGCCAAGAAAAAACAAGCTATAGTAGAACAAAACCTGGCCATCTTTTTCCCACGATGTTAGAAGAAGCACAACCAAAGGGAATTCCCTTTATACATGGTTCAGACTTGTGCCATTTTCACTAAGGATCATACCACTGACCAATGTCCTTCACTTCCCGGGCTGAAAGAAGTTTAGAAGGAAGCAGAGGAAGAAATAGAACCAGTCTACCTAATGAATCAGCATTGACAATGGTAGGCATGACCAGGTATGCCACAAGACCTGCCTCAGTTCTTCTCATCTCCACAGTTTAACCAACAAAACCCTGTAGCAGCTTGGTAGAATCAAAACCATTTCTCTACTTGGAAAAACCATTCATTTCCTATACCACCCTGGCCTACACAACTAGCATCAGGGAACAATTGGCCAATATTTCCTTGTTCTCCCCCTTATTGGAAAAATGTTCCATATCAAGCCCAGTGGCCAAACCCTCCTCCTCAAAACACTAATTGGAATTGGTATCAACCCCTGGGAATGACCAACCTACCAATGGGGGTGGGAACTCAAAATCAACCTACGGTGCTAGCTCCATACCTAGTTCAGCATAACCCATAGCCTATCATACTCCCCCAATTACTAGCCTAACCCAATCCTAATCCCAACAACATATCAGTTCAATTAATCCAGATCATAGAAAATCAAAATTCCAGCATTGAACAGAAACAGTGCAACAAACTAAGGCTGAGATCAGGACGTACTATCTTACCTATAGAAGCCACGACTCCACCTCAGTCCTGAATTGAGACTTCAATTGAACCTAACCAAGAAAATATAACAGATAAAGAGGTAGGTAAATATAAAGAAACGATTGACCAACAGGGACCTAAAGAACTTAGGATGTCTCTGCCGCCATTCCTTGAAAGGCTAACTCTGCCCAGACCGATAATCTCTCCAGACTTTGACATCTTGGGAGAATTGAGAAACCTATGTATCAAAATTCCTCCCCTCCAGGCCATCCAAGACATTCCCATCTATGCAAATACAATTAAAGAACTATGTGGAAAAAATAAAGTAAACAAAACAAAGGCTACACCCACTGTTCATGTGGTAGGGACGCGATCTGATTTGTTACTGGGTAAGGAAACACCCATGAAATATGAAGACCCAGGAAATCCCATTGTGACTATACAAATATCTGGCCACTCATTTCCAAACATATTGGTCGACCTTGTAGCAGCCATTAATATCATAGCTATAGGGGCCTGTGAAAAACTGTAAATATCAGCTTTAGAACCTACGACTACACTGTTGGAACTGGCTGACAGGTCTATTATCAGACCAAAAGGAATAGTGCTGGACATCCTGGTCTCTGTGGACTCATGGGAATACCCAGCTGATTTTTTACTTATTAATCCAAGGAACAAGATGGATGAGCACCCATTGATTCTTGGGCAGCCTTGGTTGGCCACAATAGATGCTTACATAGGTTGTCGAGTAAGTAGCATGACTATCACTAGAGGATATTCCATAAAAAAATATCATTATTTATCTGCCTGCAAAACCAAGCTTACCCATGATAAAAATTCACAAGCATCCATGTACATATTGGGAGCAAAACATTCATCCACCTCTGACACTAGTAGAAGCTCTCGAATTTAAGGATCAAATGGAAGGTGATGTAATCAATAAATTTATGAATCAGTCACCCACAACTGGAAATTTAAAATTCCAGATTTTGAAAACAGACCTTGAAAATGAAGATCAAGAGGATCGTGTGACAAACCTTTAGTATTATCATATTCCCACAACCATTGTATGTAATAGCATAGATATTGAGATTGAGCCAGGAAAGGTTCTGAATATTAATGGAAATTTGGATGATGACCAAAAAAAAAAGCTCATAAAAATCCTTTCAAAGTATCAAGGGGAATTTTCTTGGGATTACCAAGACATGAAGGGTTTAGACCCACAGCTATTCACCCACCACATCTATACTGATAATGAAGCATGTCCCATTAGACAACCTCAGTGAAGGCTAAACCCTCACTTAAAAGATATTATAAAAGAGGAGCTGCAAAAGTTGTTAGATGTAAATTTTATTTATCTTGTTTCAGATAGAAAATGGATCTCCCGTCTGGTAGTCGTCCCTAAAAATAATGGGAAATGGAGAATCTGCATAGATTACAGAGAATTTAATAAAGAAACACAAAAATACCATTTCCCCCTTCCTTTCATTGACCAAGTCCTTGACACATTGGTAGGGAAATGGTTCTTTTCCTTCCTATACAGGTTCAATGGTTACAATCAAATCCAAATAACTCTTGAAGATTAGGATAAGACAACCTTTACCTACCCATGGGGTACCTTTTCTTACAGATTTTTACCATTTGTATTATGTAGTGCCCTAGCAACATTTCAGAGACACATAATTAGCGCTTTTTCTAACTTAATAAATGATGGGCTTGAAATCTATATGGATGACTTCACACCATATGGGGAGGACTTCGTTCGAGCATTATAAGTGCTAGAAAAGGTGTTGGAGCGATGTATTGCTACTAGGATATGTCTAAGCAATGAAAAATGTCACATGATGATGACGGAGGGAGTGATCCTAGGTCACTACATTTTGGCAGCTCGAATATAGGTAGATCCGGCTAAGATAAAGGTAATCCTTCTATTAGCTACACCTTGCACACAGACAGAGGTACGCAATTTTTTGGAGTATGAAGGATATTGCTGTAGATTTATAAATCATTTATCACAAATAGCTACACCTTTGTATGCATTTACGGGAAATGTCGAATTCCATTGGACTGATAAATGTGACACCGCTTTTGCAGATTTAAAGAAACTGGTCTTGACAACACCAATCCTACGAGGACCCAATTGGAAACTACCTTTGCACATCTCTTCACATGCCTCTGACACAGAAATAGGAGTAGCCCTTGGCCAAGAAGAAGATAGAAAACCTTATGCCATTTATTATATCAGCAAAAACCTAACTCCTGTCGAACTAAATTATACTATGACCAAGAAATACTTCCTAGCTGTCATTTATGCTATTAATAAATTTAGGAACTATATAACTGGTTATCAAGTACTCATGTATACTGGTCACTCTGATATTAGATATTTAGCCAATAAATCGATCACGAATGGGAGAGTAACTCGCTGGTTGTTGTTATTTTAGGAATTTGATATAATGATCAAAGATCATCTAGGAAAGGAAAACGTCGTCACAGACTTCCTGTCCAGGGTTCCCACAATGGAAAACATGCTATCAGTTGATGATTAGTTCCCTGACGAACATTTGTTTCCTGTAGCAATAAAAACACCATGGTATGTAGACATCGCAAATTATTTGGGAGTAGTGAAGATGCCGAGACATTTAACATTAAAAGAACAGAAACTGATTATACAAGGCAACGCAAGGTTCTCCTAGATCAGTGGATACCTCTCCCATAAAGGGGACGACATGCACATATGGAGATGTATAAGAGAAGATGAAATCTATGACATCTTATGAGCCTGCCACAATGAACCTTGTGGCGTCCATTTCGCAGAATGCAAAATGGGGCATAAAGTGTTGCAATTAGGCTATTATTGGCCTATGATTTTCAAATATGCAAATAAATATGTCTAGGCCTACGATATCTACCAAATAATGGGCTAGCCAGGCCAAGATAATGAAATGCCGCTACAACTTGAATTAGTGGTAGAACCATTCGAACGATGGGCACTAGATTTCGTTGGGACATTCAACCCACCATCAAACCTGAAATTCCACATATTGTTTTCCATAGATTATGTAACCAAATGTGTAGAAGAAGTGGCATTGACAAGAGTGATGGAGGAATCAGTGATTAAGTTTATTTTTGAACTATTTGTATAATACGGTTTTCCATGGGAAGTGATAACCGATGGGGGGGGGCACAATTCATAGGTAATAAAATTTTAGCCACCCTAATAGATCACCATATCACCCATATATTTACGTCTCCTTATCACCCTTAGGAAAATGGGCAAGTCGAAAGCACAAAAAAAGTTTTGGAAGCAATCCTTACCAAAACTGTATCAGCACATTGGCGGGATTAGGCCACTAGATTACTAGAACCCTTATGGGCTTATCGTACAACCTGCTAAAATACCATTGGATACTCACCATATCAGGTAGTATTTGGGACATAACCTATCTTTCCTATTGAATTCGAAATCAAAACTGTGAGAATACCCAGGAGATAGGGTTGGACTTAACAGAAGCCCAAGCTAGAAGACTCCAAAAAATAAATGAATTAGACGAAATACGACTACTAGCCCTACAATTCACAACGACCGTCCAAAAACATCGAGCTAAGTGGCATGATAACCTTATAAAGAAGAAGGTATTTAAAAAATGAGATTGGGTCCTCCTCTATGACTCCAGATTCTAATATTTTCCACGAAAACTACAAAGAAGGTGGCTCGGTCCATATGAGATTCAGGAAGTACACAGCAGTGGCACACTCGCCTTGACCACCATAGATGGGTCTGGTTCAAAATTTCAAGTTAACGGACACATAGTGCACCTCTGTCACAAACTAATCATGAAAAAATCTTTTTTCCAATAGGTATGAAACAATCCCACCATCCAAGTTGTGGCACAAGGAGGTGACAACCTCACAAACTCAAGTACATAAGAGGTTTTCTAGCATCATTTGTAAATAATGTATATAAATGTCTTATTTTGTTGTACATTCTTCATATTTGCAATTTTTTTCTCTAATTTTGTTGTGAGTTACGCTCTTATTTTTCTTGTTGTTCAAACCTTGAACGATTGTCGTTCAATCTTTGAATGGCTTATGTTTAATAAGATTAAACATCCGGATTTTTTCATTCTTATTTTTCTTACTGTTCAAACCTTGAATGATTGTTGTTCAATTCTTGAATGGTTGCTATTCCATTGGATTGAACAGCTGTGTTTTGGTGTTCTTATTTTTCTTTCTGTTCAAACCTTGAATGGTTGTTGTTCAATTCCTGAACAGCTACTGTTCCATCGATTGAAAATTGTGTTTTGGTGCTCTTATTTTTCTTGCTATTCAAACCTTGAATGGTTGTTGTTTAATTCTTAAACGACTATTGTTCCATCTGATTGAATAGCCGTGTTTTGGTGTTCTTATTTTTCTTGATGTTCAAACCTTGAACGATTGTTGTTCAATTCTTGAATTGTTGTTGTTCCATCAGATTGAATAGCCATGTTTTGCTATTCTTATTTTTCTTGTTGTTAAACCCTTGAACGGACGTTGTTCAATATTTGAACAGCTGCTATTCAAATGAATTGAACAACCATGTTTTTGCATTCGTATTTTTCTTAATGTTCAATATTTGAATGGCTTCTTTTCAATATTTGAAGGACTATTTTTCAATCGGATTGAACAACCATGATTTTTTGTTTTTATTCTTCTCACTATTCAATACTTGAATGAATTTTGTTCAATATCTGAATGGCTATTGTTCCATCTGATTGAATAGCCAAGTTTTGCATTTTATTTCTCCCTGTCGTTCAAATTGAATAACCTTGTTTTTTTCATCCCATTATCCCCTTTATCCAGCTAAAATAATCTCTGAGTAGGGAATGACAGTTGAAGAAGAAAGGGAAACGGTAAAATTACAAATATCATGACTCCTTGGCACTGTAATCCTTAAACAAGAAGCTAACATTGTGCATACATGAAGTGAAAGGCTAAGTCATCCCCAGTTCAAATATGTTATCATACAATACATGACCTTATCATGGTATATCTTTATGTACTATTCAAGTAATATTTCCGTTCAATATGAAGGAATGGGAATAAAGGGTATTAAATGTATTGGCATTCTTTCACTTCTTTCACCATCCCTAAGTCTTAAGGAGTTACTAAGCCTCCCTTCATGTATAAAGAGAAACTATTATGTGTTCATGCAAATTTTTAAGAGGATAGGGGGTCTCATCACAAGCCAGCCTACCATGATCATAGGTATTTAACAAGTGACATGCCCAAAATGGCTACCACACTAGGGTAATGACCTTCTCATCTGCTTGAAGGATAGGAGGTCTCATCACGAGCCAGCCTGATCACTCTATTACAATCTTAGTGAATGGAAATGTGACTATCTGGCTATCACACCAACACAGTGACCTCCTTATAAATCAAGATGCTATGATTAAAAAAAAGGTATTCTGCTTACGTACAAATTTTCAAGAGAGTACAGGGGGTCTCATCACGAGCCAACCTACCATGTTCATAAGAGCTTAGCAAGTGACATGCCCACAATGGCCACCACACCAGGGTAATGACCTTCTTAACTACTTGAAGGATAGGAGGTCTCATCATGAGCCGGCCTGATCATTTCGCAACAACTCTAGTGAGTGGCACTATGGTTATCTAGCTACCATACCAGCATGGTGATATCTCCACAAAATGGGAAGAATAACTATTTTTATAGAAGGATCTTGACTCATTATTTCAGGTTAAAATAGCAACCCTGTCGAGGCTATCAACGCCTGCTGGCAGTAGTGGCTCTGCTTATGGTATGAAATTAAGCTTGATCAATAGCCAATTACTCTTATATACACCTTATCTTCCATTCTTCTTCCATAATGTATTACTTGAATTAGTGATAATTCTAATCTGCCACAGGAATAACTAACAGAGATATGCTTACATATTTGAACTCCAGGATGACAACATCAATCATTACTTGAGTCAGTATTACTTCCGTCATAAGTTTTCATTAAAGAAGGACATCATATCCTAATAATAGATATACTATTCCCTTTCCCTTTCCGGTCACCTCTGTACAAGATGCAATTATGAAAAAATTTCCAAAACTGACCTTTACACTGCATATGTTAGTAATTACTCAACCACCTCAATCTCGAAAGCCATGACCTTCTCCTTCATGTACATGTAATTATTACCAAATGCTGACATTCCCCTGTCTGCATTCATGATTGGCCAAATCTCTCCTTCACTTGAGGGCGTGGGCACCTTTTCTTCGATGGAGGGGGTGTAATTGATCTTAAATTAGCAAACATGTGAAATCTCACCACAAATCCCATTAGACACATCGATAAGACAAGAGGAGCACTAAAACTAAGGCATGAAATTACCTATAGAGAACCATAATTTCTCTTTCGGTTCCATACAACATTCAGTCGAAATAATAGAACCGAGGGAGAATACAATGAGAGGAAGAAATCATATCAGCTATGGGAGGAAATTCCCTTCGAAACGAGCCTAAAAACTTTCCAATTTCAGATACAGTTAGAGCCATCCTCCAACAAGCCAACTGGCTAACATATGTACACCGATTATAGGGATTTGATACGGAAATTGAAATTGAGTTTCTGCAAAATATGCAAGTTGGTCAAACCAGAATCAAGGGTTGAATTATAGCTGTCACAGAGGAAATTATTGCTGGAGTCTCCGGAATACCAGCAGAAGGAGAAAGATGTACAGAGAAACATATCCTCCTATGAGAGGAAGTAGCATCATATCAAGATCTGGAGGATCCATTGGAGTGAAAAGGGAGAGGGATTAACCCTACCTTTCTACACCAGCCATGGAAGGAACTGACGACATTTATCAAAAAGTTCATTACATGTGGTGGACGTCAGGATGTGGTAAAACCTCGTCATCTCAAACTCTTATTTGTACTTAAGAAAAAGATTTCAATTAATCTACCTGCTTTCATAAATTCCATATTGCATGATATTGTTGTTCTATTAAGAAGAGCCAAAAATCCCCAAGCAGTATTCAATCACCATGGGTTAATTAAACTAGTCATCATTCATGAGCTGGATAAGCAGCAAATAGATCAGGATAATTTTTTCAACCCTGATGCACAGGAACTAGAAACAAACCCTGACGAAATCAAAATTGAGCCCCCTAGGGTAAATACAACAAGAAGAAAAAGGATCTGAACTACAACCTCAGAGCCAAACAGGAAAAAATAGTCCAAAATGCTACAAGGAACCTCCAACCTCATAGAAGAGGCAGGGCTATCCCACCCTCAAAACGCACCCTTACAAGAATTTGACGAAGAAATGACTCGAGTCCTAAAACAATTGAGGACAGACTACGAATCTAGAAACCCATCAGGAGCAAAAGAATAAGAGGAACCCATAGATAAGTCTGCCACTGTCAGCAGTTCTTGTCACAATGAATTCCTACCCAACCAAGAGGAGCTATAGGATGACGGGACTCTGTCCCCTCTTCGGAATTATGAGTTGTATAGCGAAGGACAAGCAGAGGAAAGAATGGAATCAAAAAATCAGTCAGGCAACACTGTCCATGTAGAGAAAAGCACAAGCATAGAAATAGTCCCTTTGACACCAAGAGGTAGCACTGCTCCACCCAGTCAGGACCATCATACAGAAGTAAAATCTGAAGATCAAATAAGAAACACCATCAAAGGCAACCCTGAGGTTGGCAACACCATTCCTAAAAATGGGAATACTGCTCCACCACCACCTGCTGAAATCAGGACAAGTGAAAATTCAGATGAAAAGAAAATTAGGAAAATGAGCAGGGCCTACAGAAGATTAAGGAAATTGGTGAAATATCTGAGAAAACAACTAAAGGATGAAAGAAGGGCCCAAAAGCCAAAGAATGAAACCACCACTGTAGGAACTCAAACAGAATTAGTCACCAACTTGATAAACACTATTGAAGCTGAGATGCAAACTGACTTAGCTAACATTGTTAAGGCTGGGATGAAAATCGAATTGGTAGGCACTACAGAGGCCGAGGTACAGACCAATTTAATCGATACAGCTAAAAATGGGATACAAATTGACTAATCAGGTACTACAGAGGCCGAAATTTAGACAGAACTAGAAAATACCATTGAAACTTCTACACAAACTAAGCAAGAAGTTACAGAAGACAAGGAGACCCAAACAAAGGAAGCCCCTGCCTATACCCCCTGGTCGAGAAAGATATTTATTAGAAATTACACAATGAACTGGTGCAAACACAACATGATCTAGCACAATGTAGGAAGGAGGTGGTGCCAACACAAGAATACCAAGCACTACTAAAGAAATTCACAGACCTCTCCTCTACAGAAGATGAAACATTTTCCCCAGCTCAGATAAGAACACGAAATGCTATAAAGGTCAGAATAGCAGGTGGAGCAAGCCAAGAAACAAATCGACATGATTTTTTCTCTGTATAATGATGCACTATAATGAAAGGCACTGGCCACCAACTATGTCATGTTCTTAAGAGAACAATATTTACTGCTGAAATTCAAGGCCAACAGGGGAGGAAAATCTACAAATTTTAGGATTATATAAGAATTTTTCCACTACTATAATGAGCAAGATGAACAAGTCCAATTCCTCCTCTGTGAAATTTACATGCAAAATTTCTTTCTAGAAGAGGACATGGACAACAATCCTAGTCCCTTTATAGGAGATTTCCAACTCCAAGCCTTCCTCTCATTCACCAAGAACCATATTAAGTGGGCCAAGGCCTATAACATCTTCCAAAGGAGAGAGCATGGCCTAGAATTGTGGGTTAGAGGGAAACCTACAAAACCCCTACAACTATTTATCCAGCACAAGAACTTCATGTGAAGGTAAGGTGCAAGGACTCAGCTGGGGCCCATCCATAAGGACATCATAGAAAATTGACAGGAGTACTTTGAAGACATTTAAGAAGCAGCCTTGGCAACAGCTAAACAAAGGTGGATGGCCTCCACAAACAACGTAAAGAATAGGGAACCACTTGGCTAAAGGAATTTCAAGGTTGCTACCTCCAGATTCCTCTCATACAGTAACTTGGTCTTTAACATGGGGCCTCTATGGCTAGGATGTACGTATAGGATCCCTCTCCTCTGGTATCCTCCTGAGGAATATAATCATAATTATGAGTTACCGGAGGGGCACGCAAGTGCTCCCTTCGCAATAATGAGACAAAAACATGGTTTGAGAGCATACAAGAAAAAGGTCTACCCTTCCTACTGCTTAACACAGTTGCATCTCAACCATATGTTTGCATGAGGACATGCAATTAGGTAAGCAGAAAAGTATGTTGGGCCCAAATTGAGGTATGTTTTCACCCTATAATTATTTCAAATTATGTCACAATTTTTGGAATTCTTCCTCATATTAACAATAAAGAAAGAAAAGATTTATGAAAACTAGAGCAATAGTGCTAATGATAAAAGGAATGTTTCTATAACAAAATTTGACTTATTGTATCTTCGTATGCAAGAAGGAAGAGTAGCTGAACCAATGGTAAATGGAAGGAAACAAATATACACAAATGTATGGGATTTCAGTAACTCCTAGAAGCCGACAGAAGGAAAATATATGGATTCAGGCTCAAGAAATCAAACGAAAAATACGTGCAGTGGGCTGTCGTTTAGAAAATACTTCCTCGTTGCATGAAATTTCCTTTAAAAGGACCGTGGACGAACTACATAGGGAGTCGAGGAGAAGTAGGAAATTCATTCTGTAATCGACGCATCAGAACCAAATTGCCTAATTGTATTCTTGTAGTATCCCTTGATGTAATACAGAGTTTTTGATGTTTTTAACAGTTATCTTTTGGGGTTTTCACTACGATAGAGCTTTTGGTGGTCTGGGCCCAACCCCTGGAATTTCCTCCCCAAGTCCCTTACTGTGCGTTAGTCATAGAATTGATGTCCAGTTATGTGATGTAGTTGTAAAGTACTTTTCCACTCAGTAAAGTTACAGTTTTATTTTGTCAAAATTGTTTGGCATTTGTGTTCTTTGATTTAGAATAGTCACATTCGTATTTTCTGGTTTATAATAATACTTCATCACTAGTAGATGGTTTTATTTTTTTCCAATGCCTTTGCAATTGGTTTGCAAATCGTAATATATTTATTGTTGAATGTTACTTATCTTTACGGATTATATTATTCTTTCAGCACAATAAAGCGTCCAATTATTATTAATGTCAATGAGTTAGTTTACAAAGAGAATTCCATTGCAAAATTATATAAGTGAGTATTGTACACTTAATTTAGATTGTTGTTCAATTCATTAAGCTTATTTTTCAAACCTTCATCCTGTTGTTCAATCATAGGCTCGACAGAATAATTAGCCATAACCTACCAAACCATTCCTCATTAAGTTGATTGAATTCATAAGGTTAGATAATCCTTTCTTAGAAACAACATAGAGTATCTACCAGTTGATCTCACTTGCATATATTGTGCCGACACTCTTGAAATAAGAAGAACTACCTCGGGTTGATTCTTAAATGAGAAGCACTATGGTTGCCTATAATAAGCCACCTTTATGACACCAACAAATTGTAATCCTACTTCCGTGTGATGAGGCTTACAGTAATGGAAAACTCTCTCTCTTATCATAAATTTGCTGCAGATCAACAATATTAGATATTTGAATATTCATTTCCATAAATCATACTTCAACAGTAAAGAATATACATATAATGAGAATTATAATAGGAGTAAGGATCTTATGGAGAGATTATCCATCTAAATGGGAAGTTGCTTCAGTCATCTTCATTGAATTTTTCAACATGTCTATAAATTTTAATGCAGCAACATATATGTTATATTATAAAGTCAAACACATATTCATCATGGTAATATATCTTATCATGATTACATCATGACATCAATATTTCATCAAGTGTCAGTGTGACATATATAATAGGAGTATACTTCACGAATCATGATCACTACATTATTTCTTTGTCGCATAAATCAGTCCATCAAGTCAGGGTATTCAATTTTACCATATGCCATCCTTACTAATCACATCAAAACATAACCACGGTCAAAAAAAGATCTTGAATGTCAATCTCATTGTTATACTTCTATCATCATGGCTACCATTATTTTCACAAGTTACCATAAATTGGAATCAAGGTGCTAACCTTCTTTATGGAATCAAGATATCCAAAATGATAGGTGGTAGAAAAACATCAGGTATACCAATATATCAATTATAAATATTAAGTAACTTCATAGAATCAAGAAATTCATCAAGTTTAAAAATTAGGATACTTTCTCAATACCAAGTGCACCATTTCATCATAAGAATCATGAATCCAAAATCATTTCCATATGCATGAGCCATTTGTGTAGGAGACGTTCTCATCATATCTTAGGGCCTACCTTGCCATTTAATATTACAGCTAAAACGTAACATTGAAACAATATACCATGCATAGCTTGTAATATTCAAATATATGTAAACCTTATTATATTATGTTAGTATGAATCTTAATTGCAAGTGTACAAAAAAATACCACTTTAGTTGTGCATAAAAAATAGGCCTAACAGAAAATGTGGCTGCCAATATCTTCAGATCTGCAATTAGATGATCAAGATAAATGATGCAAAAATCTATATCTACGCATCAAAAGACATTAAGCAGTATATAGAAATGAGATTTACTCCATGCATCCAATAGACAAGACAAGAATATGTTGAATGAATTTTATATTAAGGGAACCTAGAAGGAAAACATAGAAGGATGTTACTAGTTCTCCTCAATTGGATGGGTTTTTGTAAGTCCTCAGCACTTCAGATCTAAAATTCCTCTCTCTTGTTGGTGTAGAAAAATCAAACAAAATTGGAACTAAAAGGGAGTTCACAAGCAAAATGATAGAAAAATATGACAATGATGGTGGATCAAAGTTAGATCAAAGTACAGATCCAAAGTGATCTTTAGGCAACAAAAGGTAATGAATGAATGGAAAAACCCTTCTATTTATAACAAAATATTGAGTTAGTCTAGATATTGGTGCATAATTAAAATATTATTAACAAAATCAAGATCCAACGTTTATGGAATATTTTATTATTTTTGTTGGAGGGAAAAGGAATTGGACTTTGCTCAAATCCATTTATTTGTAAATAATAAATAAATAAATGATTTATTTATCATTTTAATGATGTGGTTGAGTAATAATTAAATAAATAATTATTTATTTAACTATTTATGAGTGATTTAGTTAAATTTAACAAGGAATATTATTTAAATAAGGTTTAGATAATTATTCCTAGAAAATAATAAGATAAATAATAATTTATCTAATTAATTTTCTTGTCTTGGATTAAATATGACCAAGAATATTAATTAAATTATTTTTTAACTAATTATTACTTGAGGAAAATCAAACAAATGTGGATTTATTTAATATTTCCTCATGGGGTTTCCTGTTTAGACCATAAACAACTTAATAAAGGTGTTTTACTAAGTTATTTTTCATAATGAAAGAAATTTTACTTCTGGTAAAATTGGTCTTACATGTTGTACTTAGGTCCATCTAATAGTAATAGGTTAGATGGCAAAAAAATGGTGTAACAGATTGCCCCCCAGTGTGCGAGCGTTAGGAGCTAATCGTATGACCGAAGTATGTTGTAAGAACTTAATCACTAGACACCGAAGGGGAAGTCAAAGAGAGAGAGAGATATAAGGTAGACCGAAGCGCTAAATGACTAGACCTTGAGGAGGCGAGACTTACAGGTGCGACAAGTCTCTTTTATGAGTGAGTACTTGTGCTATAGGCAGTGAGAGAGGCATACCTATGCCCGCTGAGACAAAGTACAAAGAATAATGCGTCTAGTAAACAAGGGACTGAACAATATAGTACATGCTGGCATAAACATGAGCCAAGTAAAAACATGATAATGAATCCCACATACATATTGTGCCTGGGATAACAGCCTGGACTTATACAATAATATCTGAGTACATGAGATACAAATACAACCAAAATGCCCCTGTAAATAGGAAAGGGCTTTGAAAATTTGATTGATACATGCAAACAAAAAGGGGCTGCAAGCGACTAAGGCCGACATCATCAAATAGATGGAGCTACATCAAAGGCTGTAATGAAGAGGTCATCCAAGCATGTGGGGGGATACCTGTAGGGCCACCCCCTCATGAGGTCTGAGACATCTCACACATACCCGAGAATCACCAGTATCATCTGCTGCATCACTGAACCATCAAGTATACGGATCTCAATCATGCTAAAAGGAGATGGAGCTGAGAAATAATCAAGTCAAAGGGCAATAAAGAGTCCCTTTGCCTGATCGAAGGCACCAAACAAGAGTGGAAGTCGGAACCAAGTTACACCACCCTCTAGACCTGTCTTCTGGAATGAATGATCTGATGTCGAAAGAAGGAGGTTCGCCATAGGTGAGGCAATAAGGGTTCCTCAACTAAGGTGACAAGAGAAAATAAGAGAGTGATCAACAACCACACTAGGGATGATTATGAAATGGGGTACCGGGTAGTAAACGAACAACTTCTTATTATAGCATAAAGGGCATGGATGACTCGGCAAAAGAATCGACACAATATCATGAGGATAGGGATAGTGGACCGAAGGCCATAATGTGCAATATGAGAGAGTGGCCCAAGCAATGAAGAATGGAGGACTATAGTGGGATATAAAGGGACTCGTGGATAGACTCCATGAATGCGATGATGACTAACTGGTGTCCCAGGTTTGGGCCTGAAATGTGCGACCTGTCAGGGAGGGGTGTTTCTGTGTCGTTTTTTGGCTGAGAACTAGGCTTTTGTGATGAGAAATAGTATTTCCTATCTGTATACTGACAAATATGATTGTTCTGTGTAGATATGGCGCACTACGATCAAAATGCGTAGAGAGACCTCGGGCACATTAAGGTTGAGATCCGAGAGGATCAGGGTGTCCATAGTGCATGGGCCAGGTTTGGGGTTCTAAAGTTTGTGGAGAACCCTTTGATGAGAGTTGGAGAGCCCTTATTGGCTTGGATTGTCAACTATTGGGACCTGGACCATGAGGTATTTATAGTGTAGGGGCACCGAATCGAGTTGACAGTCCAGGATATATATTTCCTGACTGGTCTCCCACCACTTGGGATGGTAGGGAATACTCAGCCAGTGTTACCACAAGGGTGGAACATCATGGAGTTTGTAGAGAACCAATTTCGTCCAGGTCTCCATGTCAAAGGGACGCCGATACCCATTAGGGATCTAGAGAGGTTAGAGACCCGAGCTATGGCCACAACAGTGCTACGAATCCAAGGCAACGAGGCACTCCACCACATCACTGGAGGGTAGATGATGCTTGTGGAGAGTGTGTTGAGTGGGACCTACTATGGGTGGGCCCAAATGATGTTGTCATCAATAAAACAATTTTTTCACTATGGAACACCATAAGGAACCATCAATGCATATGGGGATATTTTTATGCTGCTCTTCTTTGGAGAAGACATGCGTACACTCTTGACCCCACATATAGCTCCAAGATGGGGACCCGAGTGATTCCATGATATGGCGTGGGGGAAAATACTATGCGTAGGGGAGGAGGTGGGGTAGTCAAATGGGTGTTCGACCTAAGTTTGCACGTTGGGATCGTATGCCATTTTCCATAGAAAACTATCCTTATAGTGGGATGAGTTACCCAGGACCCTTTACTTTCCACCTTCTCCAGTGTCGAGTATGGGGCCCGCATAAAGTGAAAATTTCTAATATTTTAAGGGCATTGTAAAGTTTCAATCCCTCAGTATGGGCATCGATTCTTTCACCTTGGTATGTAGATATAGACCGTAAAAAACTAGTCGTAGCATATGGGCTGGCTCGTAGTATCGTGAGGCCCAATGTGACGAGGGCGCTGCAATGAGGATGCATCAGCTCACCTAGAGGACATCCATTGTAGATGTGAGAGGCTTCTGACCGGTGTTTCAAAGTGTGGCTGGTAAGTCTTAGAGGACCAATACATAGAGCCATGTATTGGCCTACCCTCGGAGTGACGAGGGGTCATGCAACACATGGTGAAGGCCGGACAGGGGATGCGTGATCTACGAGCTGCAACAGTAAAGCCATTGGCTCGGGTTCCTCTAGATAGTGATTAGTGTGTAGGGGCAGGTGCCCCCAGTTTTTGAGTTTCTGTAGCATGATATGGGCATGTCCTATGTATTAGAGTTGATGGACTCTAAAACATTTTATACGACACATATTATGGATATGCATCGTTTTGATGGTTTTATGTTATTTTCTTGTGTTAAATGCGTGTGCTAAATTCCAATCTAGAATACTGTTTGAAATGCTATCTACATAGCGATTTTGTGCTCTAGGTACATGACTAAATGTAATGATTTCAAATTCATGTATCAAAAGCTTCACTCGTAAATATCTTCTAAAAAGGATAGGATTATGCACACGATAGACACCATTCAATTGCATGACAAGAAGTAGGGAATCTAAATGAACATGAAGGTGGACAATGCGATGTGAAAGGGCATCGTTTAATAAACCTTGCAAGGCATCATATTCAGCCTGATTATTGGTAGCAGTACCAATGCATACACCGTTCTAGAGAACAAGCGAATGCAAGGAGGTAAAGATGGCCCAACCTACCAAGGCTAGATTTGGGGAGTAGCGACTTGCACCATAGGCATAATCAATATAAGGTGTGGATGTGAGGTCCATCTGAAAGGTGCCACAATACAATAAATGGGAGGATGATGAACAATGCTAGCAACGTGAGCGCAAAGTAGAAATCAAAGGCACACCACGAGAGGGAGTGATCTAGGTAGGAGGTCTACTAATCACACGCCAATAGTGAGGTGAAGCGTGGGAGCTATTGGAGGTGTAGCTTGTGCTTAGGCCACGAAATTCACCATAGACACAGATGGTGCCATTCCGCTTATGGGCAGGAAAGATGAAGTCAAGGGTGGACAAGGCTTCCATGATGTCATCATCACAATAGAACATGGAGTGACTGGAGGAAGGGAGACCACATGATGCGGAAAAGCTACCTGACTCGTCATCATGAGAATAAAGGTTCACATGTGCATCGTCTTGGGTGATGATGGAAGAAGAAGTAGATAAGCGATCTACCGGTGTTGAGTCCAGGGTGATCGCTGAAGGGAGGTCGAGCGAAACATAAGGGGAAGTCTCAAAGGGAGTTTCCACTGAGGGTCTCATGAATGATTATAAGTAGAGGATGGTGGCTGTAGGCTCCATCATCTCAAATTTAGAAGGGGGATGTCAATAGGAGCAGGTAAATCCTCAAGCTGGCCTGAAGCATATTGCACAAGAATGGGAGAGGCAGACTGGTTCTGTTCAATCTCATTCTCTCAAACTACCTCCAAAGATGCGTATTAATGTCTGAGGTAGGGATAGTGGTGGGAATAATGGTCATGGAGATCACACAAAGCATAGGGTTGGTTGGTGTGAATAGTCTTAGGGTTCTTGGCTACAGTCGAGGAAGAAAGAGAGGATTTAGGGACCGTAGACTCAAGGAATACAACATTAACCATGGGTTAGATACAGGGCAACTCAGGATAGGTATGGGTGGCGTGACCGATGACATCACACAAAGCACAAGGCTTCAGAGGCGGAGGATGAGAAGGGTTAGTAGAGGAAGCCTTATCTTTTGATTCCCTCTTGTGAGCTTTTCCCTTCTTACCTGAAGCTATCGCAACAAGAGATGGTTCCTGTTGAGGTGGCTAAGACACTATAGAAGTGGGAGAAGTCATGGGGACCTGTTGAACTGGGGTCAAATCAAGATAAGGTTTGGGTTGAACAGGCGGGGTAGCAGCTGGGGGATCAAGGTACCATATTAGAATCCCCAGGGTCAAGTTAGGAAGAGAGAGGGTAGCCATGATAGGTACTAAATACACTCTAGGAGGTGGAGCTAGGAATAGTATCTGACCTGAGGGGTAATGGCCAGGCGGGACAGCTCCAAGATGGTTAAGGCCTGGAGGAACCATTCCAGGAGGGTAGACGAGCTCATCAACACTAGCTGTAGGTGAAGGGCCAAGAGGAGGAGTTCCAAAAGGCCGAATCGAAGGGCTAGGAGTAGATTGCAGAGGGCGAGGAGGCTGTTGACTAGCCAAAGTGGGCTGCTTGAGGGAAACCCAAGATGATTTCATCATGCAAACATTAGATTAGCTAGGATCAGAGATAGGAGGAGGAAGACCAGGGAATGTACCAAGAAAATATGAGTCTTTGTAGACTCTGTGTGGGACACTGGTCAAAGGATTGATGGTTTGCTTATTGGCCACCGAAGAGATGATGGACTCAAGGGAGGTTTGAGACTTCGGTTCGTAATATTTCAACTGGTCAATGATGACTATCTTTCTGTTATGAGGGAATGACATCTTGTGATGAATCGCAGATGGGACAACAAACATTGCATAGGTGTAGCTATGACCCAATAGAATGTTGTAATCTGAGGGTGCATCAATGAATTCTATGTCAACGCAAAAAGTCTTGCCTGTAAGAGTAATAAGACAATTGCAGAATAATCCAATGGGCTGGGAGGCGTGGCCATCCCATGCTCAGAGAGTGATCATGGAAGGACCCAAATCAGGTGATCCGAGTTGCTTCCAAACCAAATCAGACATCACGGAGGTGGATTCCCCCTCATCAATGATGCATCGGGAAACGTTGGCATTCCAAATCTTAATTGGGATTTGGAAGGAGACGGAAGCAGGGAGAGGAGGATGTCCTGAATAGTCAACATCAAAGACAATCAATCGATCATCAGAAGGATCTACAACAGCCATGGAAGATAGCAGAGCTTTTCATTGTGAAGGGCATGATTGGAGGAGTTCCAACGTTGAAATGGCAACAGTAGATTGCGCCAAATCATCTACTATACTATATGAATGGGAAGCTTTGCTAGAAGCAGCATTTATATGTAGTGGTCCCTTAGGGATCTTGCTATGAACCTCTGCCTTAGGCTGAGGGATCTGCAAGGGACCATTAGGTGTTGAAAGAGGCTCTTTAGGGATAGAAGGAGGTAGCTCGAGGATAGACGTAGCGAGAGGCTTGTTGTACTAATGGGATCGAATATGAAGATTCACGTCTAGAGTTACAGGTTCATCAGAATTCATCATGAAAATCTGGTAATCGGGGATACCAAATGGAAGAGGTTAAGTGGCCACCTAACCTTCAGGTGGTTGGGTAGCCACAAATCCTTTCTAAGTGAAAGGATTAGTAAACACAGTTAGCTGACTTGGTGTACGTTTTAACCCTCTACAGAAATTATCTACTAACGAATCATAAAAACAGAAAATAAACAATAGCAAGAGCATAAAACATAAAACAGATAAATAGAGAGATTTTCCAGTGGATCCCAAATCGAGATGACCAACTTGATTTTTCATTATATTCCTTTTAGTGTTACAACACATATATATTCATTCTGAATCATACATAAACCCCAATCCATTAACCCTAGATTAGAACATAACCATATTTCCCTTGATAGGATCTACAAAATACCATGGGCCGAAAACCATCATGCCCCAAAACCATGTGCAAACCCATGCACAAAACCATGGTCGGGTCTACCCATCGGAAAATAAGGACAAAAAAAATTTCTGGGGCACTGCCTCGGACCCTGACAGGGGGGGCTACTACCCCCCCTATGACCCCCCCAACGTTGTGCCCAATGCAACGTACAGGGGGGGCTATCGGCCCCCCTGTTACCCCCCCATGTGTGATTAGTCGTGGAAAGAATATAACACAAACCCAACATTCTCCCACTTGTTGCTTTCTTTCCAAAGGGGGCCACAGGAGAGCTGAGTCATTAGCCCAGATTTGCAACACCCATTGTTTCTATACACCAAGAGAAATTTTGAGTGCTCACAAACTTTATCAATGCATTTGCAACATTCTTCAAAGTGTCCACCTTTACCAGCAACACCCTCTTAGCTTCAACCATATATCTCACAAAGTGATATTGAAAATTAATGTGCTTTGTCTTTGAATGATAAGCAGGGTTCTTAGACAAGAAAATTGCACTTTGGTTATCACATTATATCCTTGTAGCTTGTTGCACCAACCCCATACTTGAACACAATCTCTGCAACCAAACTGCTTCCTTGCTGCATGAGTGGCTGCCATGTATTCTACCTATGTAGTTGAAAGAGCCACTACAGACTGTATTTTACTCATCCAACTAACTACACCTCCAAATAGGCTAAACACATACCCACTTGTAGATCTTATTTGGTCCAGATCTCCAGCCCAGTCTGCATCAAAAAAACCATGAATGTTCAACACTCTTTCCAATCCTGGACTTCCCTGGTAGCGCAAGCGATAATCACTAGTGCCACGCAAATATCTGAAAACCTGCTTCACTGCTATCTAGTGCTCCTTCCCTGGGTTTTACATAAACCTGCTCAATACTCCCACTGCATGTGCAATGTCTGGTCTAGTACAGAACATTGCATACATCAAGCTACCCACTACACTTGCATAAGGAACACGAGACATATCCTCCTCTTCTTCTTGTGTCTTGGCACACTGTTCAACAGATAGCTTTGTACCTACAAGAATAATAACATTCACACGTTTACTATCCTGCATATTAAACCTCTGCAATATAGTCTCGACATACTTCCTTTGGTTTAACTAGAACTTCCTCTTTGCCTGATCTCTCTTAATTTCCATGCCCAAAATATAGTTTGCAGCACCAAGATAATTCATGTCGAATTTGGAGAACAGTTGGGTCTTCAAATCTTGGATAATTTCTTTATCATTTCTAATCAACAACATATCATCCACATACAAGACCAAATAAATAACATGGTCACCAATTAATTTAAAATAAACACAGTCATCCTCCTTGCTTCTAGTGAAGCCAAGTCCACGTATATAGGTATCAAATTTCTGATACCACATCCTTGGTGGTTGTTTTAACCCATACAAAGACTTCTTTAACTTGCATACCAACTCTTTCTTCCCCTTCACCATAAAGCCTTTAGGTTGTTTCATGTATATATCTTCTTCAAGATCCCCATGAAGAAATGTTGTCTTCACATCCATTTGTTCTACCTCAGAATCAAATGCAAGAGAAACAAATAAAAGTAATCTAATAGAAGTAACTTTGGCAACAGGAGAAAAAATATCACCAAAATCAATTCTCGGCACCTAGGAATAACCTTTTGCTACCAACCAAGATTTGTATTTCTCCACCTTACCTTCTACATTCATCTTCTTCTTAAAGACCCATTTTCTCTCGATGGGCTTCCTTCCAGTCGGCAACTCCACCAAATCCCATGCCTCATTTTTATGCAAGGATGCCATTTCATCAACCATGGCCTCCTTCCAGAGTTTTCCATCCTATGAATCTAATGCCTCCCTGATGGTTCTAGGATCATCATCAGTTATAGTTAAAGAAAAATTTGAACAGAAAGAAGATGGACTATACATTTCTAGTTGTCTTCTTTCCTGAACTGATCTTCTCATAGCTAGAGTTTGTGGCTCTTCCTCTTCTGAGTCTTCTTCTGTTGCAGAGTCTGATTCATCCTCCTTTAGCTCAAACTCTATCTTCTCAGGTTCCTTTGGTAGGAATTCATGTTTAAAAATATATTTCACCTCTCTAAACACCGCATCTCGATTGTACACAAACTTCCTTGTTTCAAGGTTCCAAAGCTTGTAACCCTTTAAACCATCCTTATACCCAATCAAGATGCATCTTTTAGATTTATTATCCAAATTTCCCCTTTTCTCCTTTCGAACATGTACATATGCATCACATCCAAATACCCTCAGATGTGAAAGAGAGGGTTTCTTACCAGTCCATACCTCATGTGGAGTCTTATCCTTCAACAGTGATGAAGGTGATCTATTAACCAAGTAACATGCAGTCTCCACTGCCTCTGCCCAGAATTCTTGTCCTAACCTGGTACCAGTGAGCATGCTTCTTACCTTTTCCATCAACATTCTGTTAATTATTTCTGCAACTCTGTTTTGCTGAGGGGTGTATCGTGTAGTCTTCTGTTGTGCTGTACCACATTTCTTACAGAAATCTTCAAATTCCTTCTTGCAGAACTCCACACCATTATCTATCCTCATCACCTTTATCTTCTTCTCTATCTGGTTTTCCACCAAAGCCTTAAATTCTTTAAATCTTTCAAAGACTTCAAATTTCTTCCTCAAGAAATATATCCATGTATTCCTTGAGAATTCATCTATGAATGAAACATAGTACATAGACTTACCTAGTGATGGAACCAGCACAGGTCCAAACACATCATTGTGCACAAGCTCTAATATCTTGTTCGCCCTCTTAGCACCAGAAGGAAAGCTCACCTGATTCTACTTCCCATATACACAATATTCACAGAAATCAAAATTTAGAGAGCTATTAGACATACCTTATACCATACCATTTCCATTGAGTATCTGAAGGCCCTTTTCTCCAATATGTCCAAGCCTTTGATGCCATAGCATGGTCTTTTCTCCAGAGACGGCTCTGCTTTCCACTCCACTTTCAGGAACCACAGAACTGTTGCACCCAGCAATAACAGTTATGCCCTGAAGCTTTTACAGAGTTTCAATCTGAACTCCCCGCATTAATACCAATGCTCCTCGAACCATATTACAGGTATCTTTCTCGAACACTTTTTATACACCTGCATCATCCATATTGCTTACAGAATCAGATTTCTGGCCAATGCAGGAATGTGCAGAACACCAGGAAGTGTTTTGATCCTTCCACCTTGCAGCTTCAGCTTGAATTTTCCACGTCCAACGATTTTGGCCTTCCTATCAACCCCTAGGAAGAAATCACTGCCATCATATTCTCATACTCGCAGAACCGCTACCTATGGGGAGTGAAGTGAAAATATGCACCTAAGTCAATCAACCATAACTCATGATCTACATGTGTAATTGAAGAAGAAGCCAAATACACATCACCACCTTCATTCGAGGTGGTTTTTACCTCTATATAAGGATCATCATCAAATCCCTTTCCTTTCTTAGGAGCCTTAGATCTATAGTCCTTTTTGTAGTGCCCTTCCTTTCCTCATTTCCAGCACACCTTTAAAAACTTTCCAAGAGATTTAGATCTCCCTCTAGATTTAGATCTCCTACTCGAAACCTTATTCTTGCTTCTATTTTGGGACATTCCTCATACAGAAAAGGCATCTCCATTTTGACCCTCCATATTTCTCCATCTCATTTCCTCCGACAGCAAGGTTGAGACAATATCATCAAAATTTAAGGTATTTGTATTTCTACCTATTGCAATAACCAGATTGTCCCATGAGTCTGGTAGAGAACACAACAAACTCATGCACTTATCTTCATCTAAGATTTTAATATCAATAGATGAAAACTAACTTACCACAGTATTGAAGGCATTCAGATGCTCTGTCACCGAGTCTCCATCCCTCATCCTCAGGCTATACAACTATTTCCGCAGGAACAATTTATTCACCAGAGATTTAGATTGGTACAAGGTCCATAGCTTGTCCCACAAGGTCTTCGTCGTAGCTTCTCCAGATAAATTCAACAATAATGAATCTGAGACACACAGCCGTATTGTGCTCTTTGCCTTCCGATCCAGTTTCTTCCAATCTTCATCTGACATTTCCGTTGGTTTAGTACCTGGATCTACCATGATCCACTGATCTTTATCCACCACTAGATCCTCCTTCTTGAGCTTCCAAAACTCAAAGCTATGACCATTAAATTTCTTGATCTCTATCTTCCCACCACTCGCCATATTCTTTCACCACAAGAATCGATCTCACAGATCTCCCACTGAATACGGTCTACCTCAAGCCCGAGCAAAAAAACCCTTAGCAGCAAAGGTGTCCCCTTGAAGCCGAAACTAATCCAATACCAAATGTGGGTTTTAACCCAGTACATAAATTATCTGCAAAGGAATCTTAAAAATAGAAAATAAACAATAGCACGAGCATAAAACATAAAACAGATAAGCACAAATATTTTCCCTTGGATCCCAAATTGGGATGACCAACTTTATTTTTCATTATATTCCTTTTATTTTTATAACATATATATATACATGTCGAAGCATACAGAAACCCCAATCCATTAACCCTGGATTAGACCATAACCATAGTTCCCTTGACTAGATATGCAAAATACCAGGGGCCGAAAACCATCATGCCCCAAAACCATGTGCAAACCCATGCACAAAACCATGGACAGGTCCGCCCACCGAAAAATAGGGACCAAATTTTTTTTCCGAGGTGCTGCCCCTGACCCCAATAGAGGGGGCTATCACCCCCCCTGTTTCCCCCCCGCGCGTGATTAGTCATGGAAAGAATATAACACAAACCCAACACCAAGCATAGCACTAGGAGGAATGGAAGGGGAGGCTTGTTTTTCTCAAAATTTTGTTTGATATTCCCACATCTACTTCATTTGCGGTAAAATAGGGCAAGCATGTGTGTAATGACCATAAACACCACAATAACAACACGACTTGTTCATGCGAACAGGTCTGTCCTGCTTGGGCAGAGTGTGATTTTGCTGGTTAGAAGTGTTAGTAGCATTATGTTGAGGATTAGGTCTAAGATTACCTGGAGAAAATTGATTTTGAGTTCTTTTCCTCTTCTTTTTGGAAGGAGGAGGATTAGTTCTGCCCTTTTGTGCATACACCTACCCCTGAGGGGGTGGTGGCTGCTATTGTGGGGGTTGAGAAGCTAAGGGAGGAGGAGGTGATAATGCTAGAGGAGCTGGAGCACCATGCTGCGGATATGGATAATAAGGAGGTTGGATAACATTGTGGTAAATAGGAGGTTGGGAAAAAGGAGGAGGCATGCCCTATCCTAGATACATGCTACCGGGAGGGGGAAAAGTACAGGAGGTGCTGCCCCCCACCCCCCGAGGAAAACCATAGCCCATGGCGTACGGATGAGAGAGAGATCCAACGATACCGTCAGCGGCATGAGATGCCCTTGGTGCATTGGCACAACTGGGTCTAGGAAGATCAAGTAGAATGGTATAAAAATAACCCGGCTGAGCGTAGATCAGGTCATATTTTAACACAATTTAGAGAGAGTCTTCTTAGGTTTGAGGGAAATGCGATGTGACATCTTTACCGATAGGAGGAAAGCGAGATCTAAGGAACCAGTCCATGTAGACACGGTCTTAAAAGGTAGGCGCTCGAAATAGGCTATTTATTCTCCACCATTCCTGGAAATGATCAGATATGCGGGTCACAAACGATTGACAAAAAGAAGTGAAACATTCAGTACTAGTGTCATAACAAAGGGGAAGCTAGAAATAAGATAGAAAATCTCGAGCAAGAGTCGCAAAGGTGGTATGAGAGATTGAGGCCTAATCAACATACCAATTAGAAGCTTTGCCTGTAAGCGTACATTGGAACAACCGAAGATGGATAGATTCATCGGTAATGGACTGAGAGGAACACCACATGTGGAAAGATCGAAGATGATTTGTAGGATATTCTCCAGTAAGGACTTCAAAGTTGGGGATGTCGGAAGGGAGCTTGGTTAGCATAGTAGGCCAACTAGCGTCATGGTGTATAGATTCATTGATGAAATCGTTAAATTAGGAAGACTGAGGCCTACAATATAGGGGAGCAAGGGAGGAGTCAGAGTAGTTCCTGTCGCGGTCCCACTAGTAGTATTCCGAGGATTAGGGTCAGGGCCACCACCAACGTTAGGTCCTGAACCAGACATGGTGAAAGTGATGGGAGGAGAATCGGGAGCAGAACCAGAAGGAGAACCCAATGAACCATAAGAGGAGTTAGACTGTGGACTTGGTGGAGGACTAACTTGAATCCTATGTGAAGGAGTACGTATTCCTACCAGAAACTGAGGATCGAGGCCAAGAAGTCTCTAGGATAAATGCCTTGGTGGTGCAATGATGATGAAAAAAACATGACATAAGGGGAAGATAGACCAACAAGGGTGGAAAGGTGTAGGATCAACTGATTACAATGTCGAAACAAGGGCAAAGAGGTGCAGAATTAATTGATTTAAATGTTAAATTCTTTGCTTGGCGGTGTTAACCAAGCTCTTCTTAACTTAGGGTGTGTGTGTGAAGTGTGTAAATTTTAGTTTTTAAACCCAAATGTCTGTAGAGAAAAAGAAAATGTTTGTTGTATAACTGTAAATAAACCTGCAGATAACAATATATGAAACTGAAATAACAACAAATAGACAACTAATAACGCAATAATCTAAACCCAAGGAGGCAGGCCTCTCAAAAATTAGTCTGTAGGTGGGCAAAAAACTAGTCAAAACACACCAAAATAGCCAATAGATCTAAGGTTAGGAGGGACAGGGATCTAAAGGTCAGATCTGCTAGAAATTGGTGTAGAAAAACAACAAAAAATCAGAGGAAATATTGTTGTAAATGGGGTGGCGAAAGGATATCTCCTGGAGGGAAACGGAGTGGACCCTAGAGGAAAACCCAAAAAAAAGTAAATGAGGTGATTTGGATAGATAAATAGCCAATCTGTAGTGGATCTAAAGGTGAGTTATCAGATCTGAAAAATGGCTGAACACTCTGAAAATTTTAGACAACCTGCAACAGCTAAAACTCTTCCACAAAGTGTAGAGGGTAATGAACCCCAAGAGGGATAGGTTCTTTCTTGGATGAGTAAAACAGAACAAGTATAGGTCCAAAATGGGAAGAGAGGGAGGTTATACAACCCTGAAGAGAGGCCCAGAAAAACGTAGAAAGCTTTCAGAAAAACTCCCGCAAAAAGTTTAGGTCATAGTTTCTGACCTGATTTCTATAGAGGTCACAGTTTTTGGTTAGATATCTCCATCCTGAAGCTCCAGGTCATAGGTTTGGGGCCAAAAATTGCAACCTGCACCTCCAGCACTCTTGGGAGCAGGTTTCAGTAGAATGTGTCATCTCACCTGTGGCTGATGTTTGTCACCTGTGAAATAGGTCCGAAAACACACGGAAGTTATAATTTTAAATGTTTTATGGTTTTATAGGTTAAAAACAACATCAAGAAAATAAAATCAAGAAGATGAAGATAAATCCTAGGGTTTGAAGCAGCTGGATATGCAGGGATCAGAAAAAATACAGCGGTCATAATCGTAAACCTGTGTTCAGTTGCCCATTGTTAGTATGAATCTTAATTGCAAGTGTAAGAAAAAATACCACTTTAGTTGTGCATAACAAACAACCCTGACATCAAATATGGCTACCAATATCTTCAGATCTACAATTAGGTGATCAAGATAAATGCTGCAAAAATATAGATCTATGCATCAAAATACATTAAGCAGTAAATAAAAACGAGATTTACTCCATGAATCCAATAGACAAGGCAAGAATATGTTGAATGAATTTTATATTAATGGAACCTGGGAGGATAACGTAGAAGGATGTTACCAGTTCTCTTCAATGCGATGGGTTCTTGTAAGTCCTCAGCACGTCAGACCTAAAATTCCTCTCTCTTGATGGTGTAGAAAACCCAGACAAAAATGAAACTCAAAGGGAGTTCACAAGCAAAAAGATAGAAAAATATGACAATGATGGTGGATCAAAGTTAGACCAAAAGTATAGATCCAGAGTGATCTTTAGGCAACAAAGGGTAATGAATGAATGGGAAAACCCTTCTATTTATAACAAAATATTGAGTTAGTCTAGATATTGGTGCATAGTTAAAATATTATTAACCAAATAAGGATCCAACTTTTGTGGAATATTTTATTATTTTTGTTGGAGGGAAAAGGAATTTGACTTGGGTCAAATCCCTTTATTTGTAAATAATAAATAAATAAATGATTTATTTATCATTTTAAGGATGTGGTTGAGTAATAATTAAATAAATAATGATTTATTTAACTATTTATGAGTAATAGTCAAATTTAACAAGGAATATTATTTAAATAAGGTTTAGATAATTATTCCTAGAAAATAATAAGATAAATAATCATTTATCTAATTAATTTTCCTATTTTGGGTTAAATATGACTAGGAATATTAATTAAACTGTTGTTTAACTAATTATTCCTCGAGGAAAATCAAACAAATGTAGATTTATTTAATATTTCTTCATTGGGTTTCTTGTTTAGACCATAAACCACTTAAGAAAGGTGGTTTACTAAGTTATTTTTCATAGTGAAAGAAATTTTACTTAGTTTAAAATTGGTCTTACATGGTGTACTTAAGTCCATCTAATAGTAATAGGTTAGATGACCCAAAATGGTGTAACATTTTACATAAGTGACTTGTAACACTTTGTTACCTTTTCATCAGGCGCCTATTTACCTTTAATGACGCTAGTTCATAGCTCGCTACACTATCCATGATCCTCAAGAAGGATGCACTTATAATATCTCATCAAGAAGTTAGAAGCATCCAAATACTCAAATTATATTCCTAAAGGAAGTATAAGTAATGATGAAAACAATAATTATATCCATAAGTATAAAAAAATTTAAAGATATAAAGTAGCATCATAAATGAAAAAGTACTTATCTTCAATGAGAGGTTATTATCTCCCACTTGAACCAACCTTCAAGAGCCCTCATTTTCCATTGTCCATATGAAAATGTTGACTTCAATATCTAATCGACAACCATGCTTAATAGACACTATCCCATTCTTACACAAAAAAAATTTCATTGTCCCTGCAATCCACATCCCACACATTGGAGGATCATTTTCATGACTAATAAGAAGTGGCATGCCTTGCAAAGACCATCATTGCATCCCTTGCCATGAGGAAAACATTCCTTCTGTTGACAATTCCATGAGCATATCATCAGAAACACATGTTTTTTCCTTGGTGCTAGTAGACAGGTATGCCCTCGCGCCAATGAGGAATATTAACACTAGGCCCCATGCCTATTGGTGCTCTATCCCAGTGAGCTACCCAATCCAACCTATTTATGGAATGTTTTTTAAATATATAGGTGAATTTTCTATCCTAACAACTTTGTGGGTGAGTCAGCTAGAGTGGTTCAAATTAATAACCATAGACCCCCTCCTTTGGCCTCTTGTTTCCACCTTTTGGGGAAACCTCTCAAGGGATAAGGCCTCCCTTACACCATTGTAGGATCCCAACCTCCTCCTCTCCCTCTATAAATAAAGCTATCTCCCATTGATACACTAGCTAAAAAATTATAGCTAAAATGATGAAGAGAATTCATGAACATTTCGTTAAAGAGATATAACAGAGAAAGAGACCTTTGTCAAGAGAGCTTAGGCTCGTGTCCTCACCTCATCTGAATTCCCGGACAATCCTTCTATACACGCTTCGACTGAAGCCTGCTGGAGGAGGCTGTGATGTGAAGGCTCCAGTTGTAACACTTTCTTCTATTTAAATATATACATGACTATTGTATGGTTCCGATATTATGTTAATGTGTTTTATTTGATGAAATATGCTTAACCTTCATTGATTGGTTAGTTGATTATGAATGAAATCATTGTTTTGTAAGCTTCTCTTGTTTATCAATCTTCATGCAGGTATCTAAGCATTGTTGCAGAAGGACTATGACCTGTCGAGACAAATATCAAGAGGCCACCACCACTACAGTGATGATAGCATTGGACTCCAAGTAGGTCAGTCTACCTCGTCCTTTTCATTCATTAATTAGGAACCTACACTTTAGCTTGTCCCTTTGTTGCTAGACCCACTCTAGGGCTAGAGGGATCGTCTATGTCTGCGAAGAGGATTTACCTTCCCAAAAAATTGGCGACTCTACTGGGGATCAGTGTGATTTTGTCATTTCGTTTCCCATTAGGAATTTTCCTTCTCAAGTCGACTTTGGTCGTTTTCTTGCTTGTCTATCTTTTTTGGCTTGCTTGATTGTCTGGAATTCTCCTATTCAGCTCTAGAGTGTCAAGATTGACCTCTACTCACTAATTATTCCCTCCTCCCATAGTTATCTGGCTTGGAACAATTTTTCATTGAACAATCGCACCAATTGGCACTAGTTTGTTTTGTTACAGTAGCGCCAACCCCTATTTGGCACGGATTACCGCCTCATAATCACGGTGAATCTCGTAGCATTTGGTTTGACCCTTTTGCTGAGTTTTTGGTCAGTTGTGCTTGACTATGGAATGTTTCATTAATTTTCAATTGGCCTTTTGGAGTTGTTTTGGTTACTGTAGGCCTTCTCTTCTCAATTGTTTTTCTATTCTCTCATCGGTGTAGTTCACAGCCCTATGGTTTCTAGGTTTCTTTCGCTCATTGAACCTTCTAATTGAAGTTCGAGTCTTTTTGTATTTGGTCAGTTTGATTCCTTGATCAGTTGTATTACTCTTTATTCATACTTTGAGTTTTTGGTTTGTTGAATGATTACTTTTGTGATTGTTTAACTCTTCATCTCTTTGCTTCAATCATAGATCACATTGCTCGTTTACATCATTTTGAAAGCTTTCACTTTGTTTGAAAGAGTGCATCATTGGTTTGAGTATGTTTTTATGTCTGTATTTCTTTTCAATTTTTCATTTTGAGATCTCTACATTCATAGTGCTCTAAGATAGTGTTGGATTTGGTTTTTAGTGTAATTAGTGCATTGTGTGCTTCATTCATTTGAAAAACAAAAAGTTGCATTCTTTCGTTTGCATAAAAAATGAAAAGTTCTTTTCCATAACTAGCGCTTGATGAAGTAGGAAAGAGTTTTTATTTTTTCATTTTGATTGTATTAGATGCATTAGAGGACTTCTTCATCTGTTTTCATTGTTTGTTGCTTTCTGAAAGATCTCTATCCTTCTCTTAGTTAGCATTCATCGAATGGAACATGGTGTTCTATTGCATGTAGCTTGAATTGAGGAAATTTGAGATAAAATTCGGTAAGGCCTTGAAACTGAAACATTAATTCAAGATCAAATCTAAAATTTATTCAATTAAACTAAGGAAGCATTGGAATCTAATGCAAACATTTTTAGCTGTATAGGCTAGTGATGTGTTCCGGCATTTTTAAACCTAGTAGTTGTTGTTCGCCATCTAGTCTTAGACAACACTATTATGGACTTGTGCTCCCCATACCATCACGTATATAAAGGGAGACCCTCATAGGTTCAAATCCTTTATGTATATGAAGTTGAGTCTGCCTCTGTGTAATCATGATACACGAACACAACATTTGGGGAGACTACCTACACATACGTCAAGTCCTTGGTCATTTCTCTTTCATTTGATCACCAAGGTGTATATGGAAGTTCACAGAAACTTGGTACACCCTCTTTCTTAGACTGCCTGAGTAGTCATTTTTGTCTTTTTGTGACTCTCTAAAAAGTTAAAAGATCATCGAGTGCTTTTCCTTTCACGCTCATTTAAACCTGAAGGTGATAGTGTCAACTTTTTCCTGTTTCTCGACTCTTAAAATATGAAATGACAAAGTTTTGTTTTAGTATTTTTTAAAAATCAACCTCCCACGAAATATTCCTGGTTAAAGTTATTTTCTCGAGTATCTCATTTTATGGTTGTTTCCAATGGAAATTTTTCCAGAGTTCACTAACCGGGAGTGAATCCCCACTCAAGGTACCTGTCCTTTTCTTTGCTTTTCGAATGTTGGTGTTCTTTATATGGCAACATTGTCCCCGCCTGCCCGGGTTAACTGTTGGGTTTCCCGTTTGGTTGTTCTGCCTCGTGTGGTCTCGAGTATTATGCCCTCTCTCGAGTATGATGCCCTCTATACAACCATATTCTCCACCTGGATGACATCGTGTTGACTCTAAGGTGAACCTCTCCCCTTCTTCGCCTATTTCTTGATCCTCCTCTTCTACTTCTCTTGGTGAAAGTCTAGATTCTAGTAACCTGGTGTCTAATAAGAAGAAGAAGAAGACAAAAAAGAAGAAGTCAAATATGAGATAGGCCAATTTTGCAGCTATCATGCCTCAGACACCTTCACTTGATAAACCATCCAACCTTCCACAGAAAGTAAAATTTCCTTGCATGTGGTGAAAAGGTTACCACCTTAGTCAAGACTACCCTGGCATTCCCATGGTACTTGAAACATGGTCCAATGGCCATCCGTCATTGCCTTTGGCTTTTGGAAGTAATATTGGTTGCACATCTTCGACTAGCCATGATAAGACACATAAGAAATAGGGTAATATTACCAATCCATGTAAGTTGTGTGAAGGACATCATCCCATTCACCTTTTTCCATACATGGATGAAGCCACGAGAGTGTTGGACAACCCTGTTGTTTCTCCACCTTGCCTTCCAGTTGGTTACAAGAATATTTCTTCGAGTCCTCTACTAGTTGATACAACGATCAATCGAGAGACATCCTTGATCGATCCCATTCCATTGAAAATTCAAATTCATGAATCCATTCCTAACCAACCATTGGTCGTGGAATCGGTCGATCTGATCCCACCTATGGTTCCTCAGGTCTTTTCCACCGAGATTGGATCTCATCACCTTCATTTTCTTCTTGTTTCTTCAAATTCCTTGGACTTGGAGAAAGATCCTCCCATCCCTGTGGCTCAAGCAGTTTCCCTTCCTGCTCCTATGCTTGAGGTCCAGGAGGATGCTCCTCTTACTCTGGTAACACCAGGGGATGACCATCTTAGTTTTATGGTACCCCCTCCAAGTAGTCTGGTTTCTTCCTTTGATTGGATTCGATTTGAGGGATATTGTCTTCATTCTTATGTGCCTTTTGAGATCACGGTATAGGCCTTCAATGTGGCCATACCTAGCACAATTGTAGATGAAGGCGTGTCTATTAGTATTTTGTCTTTAGCTAGTTGGAAAGCCTTTTGTTCTCCATCGCTTGTGCCTGTTACTCAGAATCTATTGGAACTTAATAGAGGAACGAGTCAATCGTTAGGGATCCTTCCAAATTTATCAATCACTTTGGGAGGGAAAACCATATTTATAGATGTGATGGTCATCCTAGGCCCCTTGGATTTCAATTTACTCTTGGGGCACGACTATTATTATGCCATGGGTGCACTTTTCTCATCCCTCTTTTTTGTGATATATTTTCCACATGAAGGTCAGATCATGACCATTGATCAACTTTCATTCTTTGGTCCTGAGGTGGCAACTAGCCCACCATCATCTCTGCTGGATTTTTATCCACCTGTTGTATCTTCCCTGCCATGGGCTAATCATGTAGCCACTTGTTCATTTCCCTCATCGAGTGATTGTGACATTGAGTACCGTCTACTGGGGCATTCGATCGCGATTTACAAGACCTTGTTCTCCCATCAGATGCGAACCTCTTGGAAGCCATGACCTATTATTCATTGTGGTAAAAGGTTGTATGAGCATAGTTCCTTTTCTCGTGTCAAGCTCGTTAAAAACTGAAACAAGGTGTTATGAGGATTGTTCATATTCTATGTCAAACTCCTTCAAAAATGAATTCGGTCATGAGGATAGTTCTTTTAGTGTGTCAACCTCGTTAAAACAATGAAACATGTTCCCTCTCAATTCGATTCTTTGATCAGATCTCGTAAGATCCTAGTCAAGTCTTTCTTTGATCTCATTATTAAACCTTCATTCCATCCACCTGTCAATAAATAACAGTCTACTCCAGTGAATGCCATGAAGCTTGGGGGGCATGTACCTCGAATTGAGTCACCATGATGGGGGAATGCAAAAATTTTCAAGCATAGTTTATCTTTGTTTCAAGCTGTGAAAAAATGAAAACAAATTCAAGCAGAGTTTCTTGATTTCAAGCTTGTGTAAAAATGAAACCATTCTTATTTTACCTCTGGTGATTGCCATTTTATCAACCTATTTCTCCAGATCAGCCTTGGTTTTCTCATTCCACCATCACCATCTGGTTGGCCAATCATACGCCTTCACTTGATTGTTTTACCCATTCCTGAGGAAAATCTGCAATGAGTGGTCTTGTTAACCAATCTCTTAACCTTTACTTGTTCTGAGCAGTTCCACTATTACCGAAACCATTTGCTACCCTTAATTCCACTCGTTCCTCTCGGAGGAGTCAACTTTTAGCTCTTTTTCTGACTCTCTAACACTGAAAATATTGTGTAGACTCTTTTCATTTTGAACTCTTTAACTGGATATGAAACGATATCTATCCAACATACGTTTACCCCTTTTTTAGGCTACGATAGACTATTTATGAAAAAGGAATACCTTAGGCTGTCGCGAATAACAGGTTATTTCAGATATTGTTTTCTACCTTTTTGGATTTGAGGGACTATTTACGAAAAGGGATTTGCTGGATTTTTCCTTTTCACTTCTTTTCAAACTCTCTAAATATGAAAATATGATGAATTCTTCCTTTGTCATATTCGTTAAACCCTAATGACATCCGAAATCATCACCATGACGTTACTCGAGTTCCTCCTTCCTAGGTCTTGTAAAATGTACTAGGATGGATTTTCCCGAAGGAAAAACTTACAGTACAAGCATATGATATCCCCTTCAACCTTGTTTTTCAAAAATAATTGGGGTACTCTCTAGAAATGGTGGGGAAAATGGAACCAGATCTTAGTCGTGTTGGTAGTATTTCGCTCTTAAACATGACACTCATATGCGTTTTTGTCGGGTTGGGGACACCTTATTTCATCCTTTTTTTCCTCCATGGGCTTCGGTAATCTGTTTTGACCTCTCATATTCTCTTTGCCACGTCATCATGACCTCATCTCCCTTGATGTCAAACACTGCCAAATCGAGAGTCATGTCATTGATATGTTCAAGAGAATTTTTCCTCTGCAGTTTTCGACGTCCCTCTCATTCTCTACTGGTCCTGATTTGTTATCATCATGTTCCTCTATCTCGTGTCAATGATGTGGGAAACATTATGGCCCTCCTTCGACTGAGTCACTTCCTGTCGACTCCAGCTCATTATCCAAGAATTTGATCTAGAGACTCCCTTCTGGTACCTTGGAGCTTGCATACCTCAATGGCAGGTTCTTCACTTTCGACGATAGGTCCACATCATTGGCCTTCGATCGAGTGATTATATGGGTGTTCGATGCTAGATAATTGTTCACATTTTGTGGATTGTACCTGTTGTAACTTGAGAGCGATTTTCATTATTGGTGGTTTGTCTCGCGCCTGTTAAAAAATTTGATCATTGGCTGGTAATTAGGTGATTTATTGCATGTTCAACTTCAACTCACATATTCGCATGCTTGAATTTGTACTTGTTCAGGTCGATATGGAGCACAAGACCCTAGGTTTTGTCTGATAAGATCTAGGCTGTGGGATATTTTGGTTTATCGTGACTTATTGCATAACTATTTTGATTGGATGGTTGTGACCATACCTGAGTCTATTTATTGATCCTTATTACTGTATGGCTATGTCCATACCTTGGATCTTAGTTGTTATGTACTCTATTATGGATGGTTGTGCCCATGCCACATGTTCCTGTATCAGAGATATCAATTGTATTTTTAATTGTAGGTCTTTTGACAACGGTGTTTGGTTAAAACGTATTCTCGTAAAGCATTTCACCCCTCCCTCTCTCTCAGACATCATGCTTTAGGGGGCATCTGTTACACAGAATTTTGTCACTGTCCCTGTAATCCCCATCCCGTACATTGGAGGATAATTTTTGTGACTAATAAGAAGTGTCATTTCTTGCAAAGACCATCATTGAATCCCTTTCCATGAGGAAAAAATTTCTTATGTTGACAATTCCCTGAGGAGATCATCAGAAACACATGTTTTTTTCTTAGTGCTAGTAGATTGTTATGCCCTCGCACCAATGAGGAAGATTAACACTAGGCCCCATGCCCATTGGCACTGTGTTCGAGTGAGCTACCGACACCAACCTATTTATGGAATGTTTTTTAAAAATAGAGGCGAATTTCTCATCGTAAGAACTTCATGGGAGAGTCATCTGGAGTGGTTCGGCTGAATAACCACAGACCCCCTCCTTTGGCCTCTTGTTTCCACCTTTTGGGAAAACCTTCCAAGGATAAGGCCTCCTTTACATCATTGTAGGGATCTGAAACTCCTCCACTCCCTCTATAAATAAATCTATTTCCCATTGATACGCTAGCTGAAAAATTATAGTTGAAAGGCTGAAGAGAATTCCTGAACATTTCACTAGGGAGATAGAACAAAGAAAGAGACCTTTTTCAAGAGAGCTTGGGATTGTGTGCTCACCTCGTCCGAATTCCCTGATGATCCTTTGAGACGCACTTTGACTGAACCCCACTAGAGGAAGCTACAACGTCAAGGCTATGGTGGTAACTCTTTCTTATATTATATATACATGACTATTATCAGGTTCCCATATTGTGTTAATGTTTTTTATTTAATGCAATATGCTTAAAATTCCTTGACTGGTTAGTTTATTATGAATGAAATCATTGTCTTGTATGCTACTCTTATTTGTTGATCTTCCTGCAGGTATTCAAGTACTGTTGTAGAAGGACCGTGACCCGTGGAGACAGAGATCAAGAGGTCACCACCACTACAACGACAACAGCGTTGGACACCAGCTATGTCAATCAAACCCATCATTTTCATTCATTAATTAGGAACCTACACTTTAGCTTGTCCCTTTTTTGCTAGACCCACTCTAAAGCTAGAGGGATCATCTCTATCCGCAGAGAGGATTTACCTTCCCAACAAATTGGCGCCTCTGTTGGGGATTAGTGTGAGTTTGTATTTTTGTTTCCCATTAGGAATTTTCCTTGTCAAGTTGTTGTGTAACCAGCTCCAAAATAGAAGAAAATATATATCAATGCCTTAGAAATAAGCCACTTTAAGGGGGAAACCTCCAATACATTACATAAATGAACAATTCTTGGATGATACAATTTACAAAACCTCCTTTCTATATATAAGAGTCCATGGGGCCATAATGTAATCCTAGTGGGCCACAATGTAATCCTAGCCGACCTAACAGTAATAATTTAAGGGCACAATAATAACAAAATGGGGGTTACAAGGGTACAATAATAACAATAAGGGGTTTACACTAACAATAATAAGGGACTATACTAGTGATATAGGGACCTAACATGCCCCTCTCCTTCAAAAAAAGTGTTGTCCTCAACGCTTGAGTAGCTCCGGCTGCTTCTGCATAAAATTCTCATCCTCCCATGTAGAATCTTCAGTGGGTAAGTTCTTCCACTTGATGAGATACTCTGAAATTGATCGATTTCGTAGTTGTCGAGTTCTTGTTTCCATGACTGCTTCAGGTTCTAATATGATTTTTCCTTCCTCATCAAGTTCTCGCAATATTGTTTGAACCGGAAGATTTTCACCTATAACCTTCTTTAAGCATGAAACATGGAAAACTGGATGTACTCGCGAAGAAGCAAGAAGCTCCAATTTGTATGCCATAGTACCAATCTTTTGCAACACCTTGTAAGGACCATAGTACTTTGGCGATAATTTGTTATCCTTCTTAGCTTGCTTGAGGGACATTTGTTTGTATGGTTGTAGCCGTAAAAATACCCAATCTCCTACATCAAAACTTCTCTCACTGCGATGTTGATCTGCCTGTTGTTTCATTCGATTTTGTGCCAAATTCAGGTTATCCTTTAAGAGTTGGAGAACTTCTTGCTGATGCTTGATGTGATCTTCCACAACTTGAACCTTCAAATTTTCCCTTAAAGATGATGTGATCGATGGTGGATGATATCCATAAAGTGCCATAAATGGGGTCATTTTTGCTGCAGTATGGAAGGAAGTGTTATACCACCATTAAGCGAGAGGTAACCACTTGACCCATTGTGTTTGTTTATCAGATACAAAACAACGAAGATATCCTTCCAAACATTTATTTACTATCTCAGTTTGACCATCAGATTGAGGATGATAAGATGAGCTATGAGCTAATTGAGTACCCATACAAGAAAATAACTCCGTCCAAAAATTTCCAGTAAAAATGGGGTCTCTGTCGCTCACAATAACCCTTGGGCTTCCATGTAGCTTTTGAATTCTGTCCATAAATGTAGTAGCAACTGTACTTGCTTTAAATGGATGAGATAATGCACAAAAGTGTGCATACTTGGTAAGTCTATCAACTACCACCATGATTACACTCTTTCCTTCAGACTTAGGTAAACCTGTGATAAAATCCATTGAAATCTCCTCCCAACGTTGACTTGGAATGGATAAAGGTTGTAGAAGTCCCTGGGTCTTAATTGTTTCCACTTTATTCTGCTGGCAAACCAAACATTCCGCCACAAACTTTTGAATATCAGATTTAAGGCCATCCCAAAAAAAATCTTTCTTCACCCTGTGGTAAGTTTTTAAAAATCCTCAGTGTCCTCCTAAAGGAGAAGTGTGCAATTCCAGAAGAATCTTTTGTTTTAGTTGGGAATTCTTACAAAGATATAAGCGATCTTTGTACCATAAGGAATCATTTTTCCAACTAAATGTATCAGATGTACTAGGATCTTGCTGCAACTTTTGAATGAGTGTCGATACATCTTTGTCCTTCTTCCATTCATCTCTTGCTTCGGTTATCCAATCTGGTTGGATAATAGAAATGGCACAAAGCAATGCTTCCACCTCTTCATTCTTTCTTGAGAGTGCATCCGCAACAACATTAAGCTTTCCTTTTTTGTAGATTATTTCAAAGTCATAACCCAACATCTTTGTGACCCATTTTTGCTGCTCTTCTGAAGATAGTCTTTGTTCCAAAAAGTGTTTAAGACTATCATGACCAGTTTTTACCTTGAAGTGTCTTCCCATTAGGTAAGTTCGCCATTTCTTTAGTGCATGCAGTATTGCTAACATTTCTTTCTCATAAATAGGTTTCTGTAAATACTTTCCTTTGATTGGATGACTTTCAAAAGCAATGGGTCTTCCTTCCTACATTAAAACCGCACCAATTCCATTTCCTGAGGCATCACATTCCACAATAAAGGTTTTTGTGAATTTTGGCGTAGCTAAGACCGGTGCTAGGCACATTGCCTCTTTAAGATGTTCAAAGGCCTTAGTTGCTTCAGAGTCCATGAAAATGCATCTTTCTTCAATAATGTTGTTAGAGGTGCTGCTATTCTCCCATAATTCTTAACAAACTTGCGATAATACCCTGTTAACCCAAGAAATCCTCGCAACTGTTTTATGGTTGTGGGGACTTTCCATTCCTTAATGGCTTTAATTTTGTTAGGGTCTACCTTAACACCCTCGTGAGATACAATATGACCCAGATATTCCACCTCTTGTACTCCAAGGAAACATTTGGATGTTTTTGCATATAATTGTTTCTCTTGCAATAGTTTGAGCACCCTGTCAACATGTTCAACATGATCCTTCCAAGACCTGCTGTAGATTAGCATATCATCAAAAAATACTAGCACAAATTTTCTAAGGAAGGGTTTGAAAATGGAATTCATCAACCCTTGAAATGTAGAAGGTGCATTGGTAAGGCCAAAAGGCATGACCAAAATTCATAATGACCCTCATGAGTTCGAAATGCTGTTTTTGGAATATCTTCAGTCTTCATTCTAATTTGATGATATCCTGAACGAAGATTCAACTTGGTAAAATAAATTGCTCCATGTAATTCATCCAATAATTCATCAATCACAGGAATGGGAAATTTGTCTTTAATGGTGAGCTTATTGTGCTCCCTATAATCCGGACACATTCGCCATGATCCATCCTTCTTGTGTACCAATACTACAGGAGCAGAGAAAGAACTTTGACTAGGTTGAATTATACCCGCCTCTAACATTTCTGCAATCATACGTTCAATTTCACTCTTTTGGAAGTAAGAATATCTATAAGGCCTGATGTTTGGAGGAACACTTCCTGGAATCAAATGAATAGCATGATCATGATCACGAATAGGTGGGAGTCCTTTGGGAGTTTCAAACACCTTGGAATGATTGTCCAAGACTTGTTGGAGATCTGCAGAAATAGATGATTTTGATGTCGGAACTTCTAGTGAGCATAATTGTGCAATTACGCCTCGTTATTCTTTCTTTAGAAGCTTTGTCATGACATTAGAGCTTATTATCCTTCCCGGCTTCCCTTCAATACCCCGTAATTCGACTTCCTTTCCTTCTGAAAAAAAATTCAAGAAAAGTTCTTGAAAATTAAAAGTTGTCGTCCCCAAAGATTGTAACCATTGTACTCCTAGTACAACATCAACACCTCCCATAGGAATGGAAAGCATTGGACTAGTCAATACATATTCCCCCATGGTTAGCTTGATATTATGGCATTTTCCAGAGCAATTTATAGTTCCTCCATTTGCAACCATCACACTTGACATTCTGGTGCTAGGTATAGGAAACAATTTAATTCCTTGGCTACCTTACCATGAATAAAATTATGGGTGCTACCTGAATCAATCAACACTATTACCTTTTTCTTCTTGATTTGTCCTTCTATCTTGAGAGTTTGAGGAGTGGTAATTCCTGCCAGTGCATTACATGATATGGTCGGATTCATTTCTTCCTCTTCTAGGGCCGGTTCCTAGTGTATATCCTCTTCTTGTTCATTTTCTTCTTCTTCTTCACAATCTATGTAAAATAATTTATTTTCAGCACACTTATGACCTTTAGTGTATTTGCTATCACAATTGTAGCAAAGCCCTTTTGTTCTTTTTTCTTCCAATTGTTGTGGTGTCAACCTTGTAGGTTGTGGAAATCTAGGCGTAGCAACACTTCCTTCTTTATAGAATTGAGTGGTAGGCTTCCTTGTCGCCATAATTTTGCATTCAACTTTTCTTGCCAACCTGAATGCCTTCTCTAATGAATCAGGTTCCAAAACGTGAAATTCATGTTGGATGTTATCATTTAAAGTGCCTATGAAGAGATCAATCCTATGTTCCTCTGGAATATCAGTTACCCTTATATTCAATTTTTGGAAGTCCTCAATGTGCTGCCCCACTAAACCCTTTTGTTTGAGATTTATCAATTGGCTAAAGAAGGTGTTTCTCTTCGTATCCTCATAATGTGCTATCATTTCCTCCGTAAAAATTGACCAAGTGACAATTTTTTTACAAGAGCAAAGCCATCGATACCATACAAATTTATTTTGTTCTAAATGTAAAGTTCCAATGTGTACCTTTTGTGTGTTTTGCACATTATGGAGATCAAAATATTGCTCCATCTGTAGTATCCATGTTACAGGATCCTTTCCATCAAACTTCCTCATATCCATTTTTGGAATATGGTGGTTCGTCCCGCCAACATTAGAGTTTATGAAATCACGATTAACATTTATTTTGTTCTCATCATGAGGTTCTTCTACTATCTTTTCACCATTAGGAAACATTTCTTGTATCAACTTTGTCAAACCTTCCATGTCTGCTTTTAGAACATTCTTCATGTTTTCCATTTTCTCATCGATATTAGCTTCCATGTCATCCATCTTAGATTCCATGCCAGCCTCCATGCCATCAATCTTAGATTCCATGCCATCTATCTTAGATTCCACGCCTTTCTTCAAAACTTCCATGTCATTTTTTGTTGCTCTTTGCGAGAGCGAAATTTGTTGTACTTGCTCTTGTAATTTTTATATGTCATGTTGCCATTCTTCGTCTTCATGAGTCATAGTAGAGCTTTCCAAATGCTTAATGGGTGTTGAATTATTTTTAGGGGCCATTTTATAATCCAATAATGATATCTATTCTACAATATGCCCTTGCAATCAATTCAACTTGATTCTTCAAACAAGACTTATGCAATTCAGAAAAAAATTACACACCTTTTACTTGCTTTTGAGGAGCTCCATATTGAAATTGGATTGTCTATGTGATTGCGGCTCTTAAATATCTGAAATTCAGCATTGAAGTCGCCCTCTAAATTCTCTTTTTAATGCCATAGGTCTGACTTGATTTGGATTCTCCAAGACAAAGTTATATCCAATCTCCCACAATGACCTAATTATGGACTGGTTCAGTATATAGCGAACTTGTGTGCACGGATTTCACGATGTCACTTTTTCTTCCTTCGCCTATGAAATTGATATCCAAGAAACTACAGTCCATGTACTTGCGATCAATTTCGCCACTCCAATCCGATGCTCGAGAGAGAGAGAAGTATTAAAGACTCCCATGATCTGCTCTTTGAGATGAAATTCAAGAGCCTGAAAAAGCACTACCTTCCACAGACCATATCTCCAAAAATATTGCGAACCAAGCTCTAAAAGTTTTTGACGAATTTCTTCAGGATTTCAGCTTCGTACCATACGAATTTCAGATTCTGAACCTTCGTAAAAAAAAAAATTATAGCGTAAATTCCATGATGACCTTTGTTTAGGAGCTGAGAAAAAAGACCCACAACTTCCCTGAGATCATATCTCCGAAATATTGCGAACCAAGCTCTGAAATTTTTAGACAATCTTCCTCAGGATTTCAGCTTCGCACCCTAAAAATTTCAGCTTCTGAAACTTCGTAGAAAAAAAGTTATAGCGAAAATGCCACGATGACCTGTTTGGAGCAGCAAAACCCTAGAATCCCAAGCTCCGATACCAAATGTTGTGAAACTAGCTCCAAAAATAGAAGAAAATAGATATCAACGCCTTATAAATAAGCCACTTCGAGGGGGAAACCTCCAATACATTACATGAATGAACAATTCTTGGATGATACAAATTACAAAACCTCCTTTCTATATATAGGAGTCCATGGGGCCATAATGTAATCCTAATGGGGCCACAATGTAATCCTAGCCGACCTAACAATAATAATTTAAGGGTACAATAATAAAAAAATGGGGGTTACAAGGGTACAATAATAAAAATAAGGGGGTTACACTAACAACAATAAGGGACTACACTAGTAATATAAGGACCTAACACAAGTCGACTTCGGTCATCTACTTTCTTTTCTGTCTTTTTTGACTTGTTTGATTGTCTCAAATTCTCCTGTTCAAATCGAAAGTGTTAAGATTAACCTCTTCTCACTGGTTCCTCCCTCCTCCAATAGTTGTTCGGCTTGGTGCAAGTTTTCCTTCAACAGTCGCGCCAATTGGCACTGGTTTCTTTTGTTGCAGTAGCGCCAACACCTATTTGGAGTAGATTACCGCCTCACAGTGACGTTGAATCCTATAGGATTTGGTTTGACCCTTTTGTTGAGTTTTTGGTCAGTTTTGTTTGACTCTGGATTGTTTCCTTGATTTGCAATTGATATTTTGGAGCTTTTTTGACTACCATAGACTTGCTCTTCTTAGCTGTTTTTCTATTCTCTCATCAGTGTAGTTCATAGCCCTAGGGTTTCTAGGTGTCTTTCACTCATTGAGCCTTCTAATTGAAGTTTGAGTCTTTTCGGATTTTCTAAGTTCGATTCCTTGATCAATCGCATTAGTCTTTCTTGATCCTTTGATTTTTTTGGTTTGTTGAACGATTACTTGTTTGCTTGTTTAACTCTCCATTTCTTCGCTTTGAGCATAGATCAAATTGCTCATTTGGGTAATTTTGAAAGCTTTCATTTTGTTTGAAAGAGTGCATCATTGGTTTGAGTACGTTTTTATGTCTGTATTGCTTTTAAATTGTTCATTTTGATATCTCTACATTCAAAGTGCTCTAAGCTAGTGTTCGATTTGGTTTTTAGTGTAATTAGTGCATTGTGTGTTTTATTCATTCAAAAAGAAAAAAATTGCATTCTTTCGTTTGCATCGAAAATAAAAAGTTCTTTTCCATAACTAGCGCTTGATGAACTAGGAAAAAGTTTTTTATTTTTCATTTTGATTGTATTAGATGCATTAGATGACTTCTTCCTTTGTTTTCATTATTTTTTTCTTTCTGAAAGATCTCTATCCTTCTCTTAGTTAGCATTCATCAAACATAAAATGGTGTTCTATTGCATGTAGCTTTCATTGAGGAAATTTGAGATCAAATTAGGTAGGGCCTTGAAACTGAAACGTTAATTCAAGATCAACTATAAAATTTAGTCAATTAAACTATGGGAGCATTGGAACGTAACGTAAACATTTTTAGTGGTCTAGGCTAGCGATGTGTTCCAGCGTCATTAAAACTAGTAGCTATCATCGACCATTTGGCCTTAGAAAACACTAGTACGGACATGTGCTCCCTGTACCTTTGCGTATATAAAGGGAGACCCTCATAGGTTCAAATCCTTTATCCATAGGAAGCTGAGTCTGCCGCCCTGTAACTATGATACACCGAACACAGCATTCAGGGAGACTACCTGCATGTACGTCAAGTCCTTGGTCATTTCTCTTTCATTTTATCACTAAGGTGTATATGGTAGTTCATGGAAACTTGGTCCAACCTATTGCTTAGACTACATGAGTAGTCATTTTGGTCTTTTCGTGACTCTCTAAAAAGTGGAAATATCATCTAGTGCTTGTAATTTCACGCTTGTTTCAACCTGAAAGTAATAGAGTCACCTTTTTCCTAATTCTCGACTCTTAAAATATGAAATAGAAGAGTTTTGTTTCAATGTTTTTAAAAATTAACTGCCCATAAAATATTCCTGGTTAAATTTATTTTACTTAGTATCCCATTTTAGTGTTGTTTCCAATGGAAATTTTTCTAGAGTTCACCAACCAAGGAATCCCTACCGAAGGGAATCCTGGTCCTTTTCCTGCTTTTTTGAATGTTGGTTCTCCTTATATGGCAACATTTTCCATGCCTGGGTTGACTATTGGGTTGCCTATTTGGTTATTCTCAATCTCTTTGGTCTCGAGTATTTCGCCCTCCGTACAACAATCACCTCCACTTGGACAATAACATGTTGAATCTAAGGTGGACCTCTCCCCTTCTTCACCCATTTCTTCGTCCTCCTCTTCTAATTTTCCTGGTGAAAGTCTAGGTTTTAGTAACCTGGTGGCTAAAAGGAAGAAGAAGAAGACGAAAAATAAGAAGTCAAATATGAGATAGGCGAGCTCTACAGCTATCACGCCTCAGACACCTTCGCTTGATAAAACATCCAACCTTCCACATAAATTCAAATTCCCTTGCATGTTGTGCAAAGGTGACCACCTTCTTCAAGACTACCCTGACATTCCCACGGTACTTGAAGCACGGTCCAATGGTCGTCCGTCGTTGCCTTTGGATTTTGGAAGTCCCACCCTAGGGCAAGATGGTTTGTCTCTATCCGCAGAGAGGATTTACCTACCCAACACCCATATAGGGCTTTATGAAATATATCACAAGTGCTTGGGCATCTTCACATTGACCATGCTATAGTTTCTAGATTTCATATATGAAATAATTTTCATAAACGAAGGTTTCTCTCAAAACCCTAACCTCATAATATCCATAAAACATTAATACATAGGTTTTCTTCAAACCATAGTATTATTTCAGGTCTCCTCCATCCTTTCTTTCTTCCATCAATGGTGTCAGCATTGGGGTGATATCCATGAATTTTATTCATCCCATATCTGATACCTTGTTAATTTTTCTTACAGATATATTGTTCTTTGCCTTGATAATTGCATTTCCTCACTAGCACATTAATTTCACCCCAGAACATCATAACATTATTCAGATTTACATCATTATTCAAGAACATATGCAACTATGTAGAAATAAAATATCATAATAATAAATGTAGCAAAACATAAATGAACAATAGAAGAAAAAAATTCACACATAGATACACCATGATTGGTTGGAGAAGAGGGAAAAACCCACTATAGGGAAAACCCTTTTAAATTCTTCTTCTTATTATATTATCATTAAGTAATTCAGAAAAAGAGAGTACAATTATCCATATGTTCATCCATAAACATAATCAGAAAAATAAACTAAACAATATCCATGAGATGAACCCAATCACGCTTATACTCAAAATGTTGATCCATAAGCGTATAAAGAATTAACATTGTCTGTGGTCGAGTGACGAACCATACATTCAATGAGCCAAAACTATAGACAACTAAAAAAGCAACATTTAGGTCAAAGTTGCATGGAGGAGGAGGCATGTGTCTCACTGGAAAGACCCAATTTCTCCCTTGAGCATGTAAGTAAACGACTATGGTCAAATTAAAACTTTGGAGAACCTATGACTATGATTATGAAACCATAGATTCTAGTCTCATAGAGGATGAGTTGTGTGTGTGATTGAACTGCTTTGGTCACACTGATGAGTCGGTAAATGAGGATTTGTGGGAAATTTCTTCATGTTTCATGCTTGAAATTGAGGCCCAAAACCCTAAAACATAATGTGAGCTTCAGACCCTGCAATTTCATCTTTGAGCGAACCCATTCTCTGTGAACAAGCCTTAGACCTGTGTGAGCCAAAAGCAAGAAAGGGAATAGAATAATGTCTCATGATGATGTAAAAATGAGGTATACCTCACTTGTATTTATAACCTTCCAAGGGTGTCAAATTTTCTTTAGGTCCAACCTGATCATATATGAACATGTGGGATTATAATTCAAAATTACACTTTCCCTTATCCGTTTTGAGTGATATTTGGGTCAATATTGGTCCTCTCGAAAAGGGGAATTAAATGAAATCATTATCTACATAAAATGAGCTGTCCAATGTGGAAATTTTCTAAAGCTTCATAATATAACAACAATTAGACCTTTTTCCATTGAAATTATTGGTTATGACTGGTTCAAATGGGTTTCAAGTTACCTATTTAAAAAAATTGTAGGTGAGGAGAAATGAGTAATAAAATGATTATAACAGTGTTGTGTGAAAACTAAATTATGTAAAACTAATATGTATACTATTTATAATATCTGGGTATACAAATTATTTTTGTTAAAATAATGATATTGATACATTATAATAAATATCACTACAAAACAATTTTATAATAATGATTTAAATTATTGTTTTGAATAAATATTTAATTAAAAAAATATTATGCTCTCCACATATGAAAACTTGAAAATATTTTTCTCTGTGTTTAAAAGAATTAATCCTCAAATTCAATAGTGATAAATGATAAAATTAATATAAAACCATATAGAAGCAATATTGAAAAATATATAACAATTCTTTTCAAGAAAGAATGCACACAGACAATATAAAATTACCAGGTCTGATATCAATCTACTCTTTTCCAAAATTGTAGTAGTTTAGATATATATTAAAAACATAAATCTGAGTAAAATTGTGTGAGAATAACTTCACTTTCATTAAAACAATCCAGAACCCCTTTATAAAAGCATGAAAAGGGTATTTCTAAGAATTTTTTACAAAAATAGGAGCTAAAATATATCTCTAGGAAAGCTCAACAAAATTTAACAAAATATGTAGAAAAATAATTATGTTGTAACTAAAATGAAGTAAATATTACCTGAGATACAAACTTATTTACAAAGAGGAACAAATATAAAATAACCAGCAACAAAATCATAAACCATAAACACATATGTTTATCCGGGAAAAAACCCAACTCCAGGGAAAACCCACCCTAATGACATTTCATTAGCCTTGGCCAAAACCATGGCCAATCTGGCCAAGTTAGCATTCACCGTTTACCTCGAGGCATACATTACAGTGAAGTCCTACCGACCATTTATTGGCTCCATTACATGGAATACCACAGGCATAAAACCATGGGTGCACAATATCATGTTCCCCAACACCATCACTCTTTAACTCGGTCAACCTTGACTCTAAACCCAAACTAATTTTACCTAACATTCCCCTCTGAAACTTGACTTGGGGTCCCTTGGCTAAATTCAACTAACCTTGCCGAGTGAGTTAGCAAAGCACTACTCACTCTGGCGCTTAGCCCCCTCAAATTTTTTACCCAATGTATCTTTTAACCCTAAATCCCCCCTATCACTTACGTCTAACCCACACTTTACCAATGACTACCTAGGGGTACACATGCCATACCAGGTCTTACAACCATATGCGCATTTACATGTAAAAAATTGACTTCATTATAATCATCAATTTTTATTTTCTTTTGTTGTAATCTTAGCACATCCTCTCTCCTTGATACCCTTGGAACCACATGAAATTCTCTCCTTTACCAATACACCCCAGTTTCCTTATTACCTTCCATGATGATGCCTTTACTTAAGCACCATGAAATTACCATAATTTCATCATCATTTTCATTGACGTTTATGTCCTACTATATTTTTTCCTTATTACCATAAGTTTTGTGTTATCATAGCTCCATTGCATCTCTTTTCTTCCAACAATCAGGCTCATCTCAATGTACTGAATGTCACTAACCAGATATTCATGAACCTGAAATGTAGTATATGTGCACATAAATCATCCTCTCCTTGTGTCCTGTGATGGGGATCTCTCTTCTCTAAAATGCTGAAAAATAGAAAAAAAATGTCTCGACATTTATTCGAGTTCCCTGGCCAATGTACTGTGAAACCCCAATGACATTATTTCATTAACATCATCCTTTGTAGTAGCTTGCTGTGTAGAATCCTCATTACTACGGTGATTATTTTCAAGTACATTTCATAGAGCTCTCAGAATAATCCTTACTTCCATCATACCTTGCCTAAAGTGAAAGTACTCATCATCTCCCCAACCTAGACTCATACTCTTCTACATCCAACCAAGAGGAAATCAATCTTCACTGAGAGATTGTAAAACCATAAATTCTGGAGATTTCAACCATTTCCCTAGCATCTTGTGGCCTGTTGGCCACTCACAATCATTGCTCGACCCACACTAAACCTCTCATACATTATGGTTCTACTACTGGATCCCAAATTACGCCTTCCTCAACCCATGATGCTTCCAGATCTATGATCAGGTCTATCCATCCTTTCCAAGATATAGTCATTGGTAGTCTTTTGATCCGATGTTTGCACTACCATTCAAGTGCTTGATAATATTTCTTCAATTACCAATACTGCATCTCCACTTATGCAGGTTGGTCCATGATAATGCAACTCTTTATGTCAACTTTTAGCTACAAAATCTAAAAGTTTTCATAGTCATGAGGCCTTCAAGGTATTCACCAATCCTCACTATATTCCCCTCATGAGCTAAGCCCTTGATGAATCTTGATACCTCATAAGGCTCTTGATTAAGGGCCAGATAATATGCCTTATCCATAATGACCATCCATACATTGTCTCTATTGTCATCAACATCGACAATTGGATCACCCAGGATTCTCCTCTTCACATCCAATCAATACTCTCGAACAAGTTGACCACTCCATTTGCATGACAACTTCTTCCGAGGTTCATTGGCATCCCCTAATTGTCCATATGTAGAAAAATATCCACCTTGCAACAATGGATTTGAGTGCTAAACATGGTCTGCCTCTAGCATAGCCATCGTTATTCTCTCTATAGTGCACCATCCAACACTGATATCAGAATCACACCTACTATTTATTCACACTACACATTATCTTCTACTAGATATATTTTCCAGCTCTTTAAACCATTATGTTCCATATCAAGATCTTCATAAGTGCAGAAAATCATATCTCCTTCATTCACCAGACCAAATAAACCTTGGAAACAAAAGAATCCTTTTGAAGCCAGAACAAAACCTTTGGCTCTGATACTAAATGATTAAAAAATTACCAAAGATAAAAAATTATTTATAGAGAGGAACAAACATTAAATAACCAACAAAAAAATCATAAACCATAAACACAAATGTTTATCCTGGAAAAACCCAAACTCTAGGGAAAACCCACCCTAATGAAATTTCATTAGCCTTGGCCAAAACCCTGGCCAATCTAGTCAAGGGATCCTTCATCGCTCACCTCCAGGCCTACATTACAATAAATTCCTCCCATCCTTTTATAGGCTCCTTTACATGTAATACCACAGACATAAAACCGTGGGTGCAAAATATCGTGTGCCCAAAAACCATCAATGTTAAATTGGTCAACTTGACCCTAAACTTGAGCCAATTTTACATAAATTGAGCTTGAACCAATGGTGCTTTTCCAATGCTCATGGACTTCGAGTAGCGATGCAACCTCTGGAGGAATTTGGGGATTCATTAGGATTTGATATCTAAATATAGTTTCTTTGAATCGTGGTATAATTTGGGTGGTGTTTTTTGTTAGGGATTTTAATAAAGGTTGTGGGGCTTTACCAAATATCACCAGTGGTCATCTAGATTTACCTTTTTCAGTTGCTCGATTTCCTTGGTAATATCATTATACTTTTCATTAAACTTCTCTCCTAATCTCTACATATTTGGAAAGGAATATTCAAGGCATTTTGAAATAAGGTGGAATTCAAGTAGTGAGTCATTTAATACTTCAACTATAGCACTAGAAATATCCTAGGCATTGAGAGAGCTTTTAATTGCATGGATTCTTTGTTTCCATCCTTTAATAAAATTATTGGTTTGCATTTCATCAATATTTGGTCGATCTGATGTTCTTCTCTTCTCACTATTTTTCCATTTTAAAAATCCTTTTATTTTGTTATTTACTTCATCATAAGAAGTTATTATGTCCACTTAATCATCACATAAAGTATCACCAAGTTTTCATTTTATTCCCATTAAAATGAGCTCTTAAAAAAAAAACTCTTATTTTCACTCTCAGCTGACTGTTAAGTTCACGAGCTTCATTCTTGAACTTATCCAACTAAAATGATATTTCTTGTAGTTGTTTTACTTATCTCTGGTATTCCTTAATTTTAATTTCCTTTGCATTAATATCTTATGCGTGTTGAAATTTTAATGAAGGAAACTGATTTTGCAAGTCTTTAATGGTATTTTCTTTTGAGCTTCATTATGCGTGCCAATGAAAATTGAGTTGTTCTTTTTATTTTTTAAAATCCTGCTACATATTAGAAATATTCTCATCCTTTTCCATGACTCAACCTTGAACCTCAAAGACTTTCTCAATTGTAGGAGAAGCATAGGAACTTTTACACTAACTCAACTTTCCGAGCTCATTAGTAGAATCAATAAAGGATCCCTTCTAAAGAACTTCAACATGTGTAGCTTGAGAATATTTTTCAGTAAATAGGGCCTGTGAGTCCAATTTTCATTTTCTTTCTTTTTCTTCTGACAAATTCTTGGAGTTATAGGATTTAGAAAATATCTAGAGGAGGTATTTCATCAATGCTGAGGAATACTTCTAAAGTGGAATGAACTGGAATAAATTCGATATCTATAAGTTTTATTTTCTCCTTGTCTTTATCCTTAGGATTGATGTAGATGGTAACAAGATTTCTCTTAGTATTAGTCTTTTGAGATAATTTTTCAACTAATAAATCCTCAAATTCTTGTTTTCGTGTGTTCTATTTACTATTTAGATTTTGATCAAATTGATCCCATAATTTCTCCATCTCAAGTCATGTAGAAACTATATATTTAGGACATGTTTAATGCTAGGGCCCTATATTACTAGTGTAATCCATTATTGTTGTTACTGTAGCCCCATTATTGTTATTTTTGTACCCATGTAGTCCCTATATTATTTTTATTATGCCCCATAATAGCCCACTATTTTTAGTTTTGTCCCTTTACATTATTATTTCTAGGTCAGCTAGGATTATATTGTGACCCCATGGACTCCTATATATAGAAATGAGTTTTTTTCATTTGTGTCATCCAGGAAATGTTCATTTATTTAAGGTAAAGGAGGTTTCACCCTTGAAGTGCCTGATTTATAAGGCCTTTATCTCTCTTTTTCTCTATTTTGGGAGCTGGTTTCTTAACATTTGGTATTAGAGCTTTGGATTCTAGGGTCTCACTGCTTTAAACAGGTCATCGTGGAATTTTAACCATAGAATTTTTTATACAAAGGTTTAGATGCTAAAAAAATTCCAAATGCAAAGAAATCTTGAGGAACTTTGTGTAAAATTTTTAGATCTTGGTTCGCAATATTTTAAGAGATATGATCTGTGAAAATTAGGGTTTTCTGTAGGTTCCTAAATTTCATCTCAAAGAGGTGAAATTGGGAAAATTGTCATAACTCTCTCTTTGAGAATCAGATTGGAATTATGTAAAAAGTGGTCAAATTACAAGGATTTTAGTTTCATGTGTATCGATTTCAGAGCCAAAGGTGGAAACAGTGACACGTGGCTTGACGTACAAGTTCACTTTACTAAAGGAGTCCATAATTAGTGAATTGTGGGAGATTGAGCATAAATTTTCCTTGAAGAATCCAAATCTGGTCGGGCATGTGGCATTGGAAAGAGGATTTAGAGGGCTAATAAAGAACTGAAGATAAAATCTTGGGGATCCGAAATCACAGAGATACATCAGATTGAATATGAAGCTCCTCAAAATCAATAAAAATGTGTGTATTTGTTTTAAAATAGCATGTTTCTTTCTTGAAAAATTAGTTTTAAGGGATTCCAAGGGAAAATTGAAGCATATATATCAGTATTGGGCTCTACATTGCCCCTAAAAATAATTCAACACCTATTAATCCCTCATAAGGCTATATTGTGACTCATGAAGAGGAAGAAGTGAAACATGATATATCAAAATTACAAGAACATGTGAAACAAATTTCTCTCTTGTAAAGAGTAACAAAAAATGAAATGGAAGATAATATGGATGGTTTGAAGAAATAAGTGGAAGCTAAGATGGATAGTTTAAAGAAATGCGTGGAAGCTAAGATGGATCTTATATAAGGCAACATGGAAGCTAAGATGGATGGTTTGAAGAAAGGCGTGGAAGCTAATATGGATGGTTTGAAGAATGGAATGGAAGATAAGATGGATGGTATATAAGGAAACATGGAAGATTTGAAGAAATACATGGAAGGTTTCAGGGAAGGTTTGGCAAAGTTTCTACAAGAAATGCTCCCTAATGGAAAAAAAGTAGTAGAGGAAACTCGTGATGCGAACAAAATAATTGTTAGTAATGATTTAATAGACTCTAATGTTAGATTTAAGACCCACCATATTCCAAATATAGAGATGAAGAATTTTGATGGCAAGGATACGATAACTTGGATACTACAAATGGAGAAAATACATTGAAATCCATAATACAAAAAACACACAAAAGGTACACATTGCAAATTTATATTTAGAACAAAATCAGTTCGTATGGTATTGATTGCTTTTTTCTTGTAAACACCTTCTTTATGCAATTGATAAATCTCAAACAAAAGGGTTCAATGATGGAGCACATTGACGACTTCTAAAAATTCAATATAAGGGTAAATAATATTCTAAACGAACATAGGATTGATGTATTGATGGGGATTCTAAAGGATAACATCCAGCATGAGGTTCGCCTTTGGGAAACTCATACATTGGAGAAGGCATTTAGGTTGGAAAGAAAAATTGAAAGAAACTTATGGAGACAAGGAAGAGTACAACTCACAACTATAAATATGGAAGTGTTGCTACTCCTAGACTTCCACAACCTACAAGGTTGACACGAAAACAATTGGAAGAAAAAATAGGAAAAGCAATTTTCTATAGTTGTGATAGAAAATACACTAAAGGTCGTAAGTGTTCTGAGAATAAATTATTTTACATAGATTGTGAAGAGGAGGAATAAATGGAAAAATAAAGTTAAAAAGGAGAGGATATACACCAGGAACCAACCCTAGAAGAAGAAGAAACGAATCTGATCATATCCTATAATGCACTGGCTAGAATTATCACTCGCAAAAATCTCAGGATAGAAGGAAATATCAATAAGAAAAATGCAATAGTTCTTATTGATTCAGGTAGTACGCATAATTTTATTCAGTGTAAGGTAGCCAACCAATTGAATTTCTTCTTATACCCAACTCGAGAGTGTCAATTGATCATGGAAAATGGAGGAACTATAAATTTCTCTCAAAAATACAATACTATAAAACTAACCATGTGGGAATATGTATTGAATACGCCACTTCTTTCCATTCAAATGTGTGGTGCTAATGTTGTACTAGGAGTACAATGGTTACAATCTTTGAGGATGATAGCTTTTAATTTTCAAGAAATTTTCTTGAAATTATTTTCAGAAGGAAATCAAGTTGAATTATGAGGTATCCCAGGGAGTCAGGGAAAGGTAATAATCTCTAATGTCATGAAAAATATTTTTAATAAAGAAGAACAGGTTTCATTGCACAATTATGCTCATTAGAAGTTCCATCATCAAAATCATCTATTTCTCCAGATCTCCAAAATGTCTTAGAAAATCATTCCAAATTGTTTGAGACTCCCAAAGGAATCCCACCTATTCTTGATCATGATCATGCTATTCATTTGATTCAAGGAAGTGTTCCTCCAAAAATCAGGCCTTACATAAATCCTTATGTCCAAAAGAGTGAAATTGAATATATTATTGCAGAAATGATAGAGGATGGTATAATCCAACCTAGTCAAAGTTCTGTTTTTCTCCAATAGTATTGTCACACAAGAAGGATGGATCATGGCGCATGTGTCTGGATTATAGGGAGCTAAATAAGCTCACTATTAAAGATAAATTTCACATTCCTGTGATTAATGAATTATTCGATGAATTACTTTGGCTGGAAATTTATTACACCAAGTTGGATCTATGTTTAGTATATCAACAAATTAGAATAAAGAATGAAGACATTCTGAAAATAAAATTTCTAACTCATGAGGGTCATTATGAATTTTTCGTCATGCCTTTTGGCCTTACCAATGCACCTTCTACATTTCAAGGGTTAATGAATTTCATTTTCAAACCCTTCATAGAAAATTTGTGTTAGTATTTTTTGATGATATACTAACCTATAACAGCTCTTGGAAGGATCATGTTTAACATGTTGACAGGGTGCTCAAACTATTCGATGAGAAATAATTATATGCAAAAACCTCCAAATGTTTCTTTGGAGTAAAAGAGGTGGAATATATAGGTCATATTCTATCTCAGGAGGGTGTTAAGGTAGACCCTAAAAAAATCAAATTCATTAAGGAATGGGAATTCCTCACAACCATAAAGTAGTTGCGATGATTTCCTGGGTTAATAGGCTATTATGACAAGTTTGTTAAGAACTATGGGAGAATAGAAGCACCTCTAGAAACATTGTTGAAGAAATATGTATTTTCATGGACTCATGAAGCAACTAAGGCCTTTGAACATCTTAAAGAGGTAACGTGCCAAGCACTGGTCTTAGCTATGCTAGGCTTCACAAAACCTTTATTGTGGAATGTGATGCCTCGAGAAATGGAATTGGTGTTGTTTTAATGCAATATAGAAGACCCATTGATTTTGAAAGCCATCCAATCAAAGGAAATTATTTAAAGAAAGCTATTTATGAGAAGGAAATTTTGGAAATACTACGCGCACTAAAGAAATGGTGACCTTACCTAATGGTACGACACTTTGAGGTAAAAATTGATCATGATAGTCTTAAATAAGTTTTGGAACAAATACTATCTTACATAAGAGCAAAAAAAATGGGTCACAAATTTGTTGGGTTATGACTTTCAAATCATCTACAGAAAAGGGAAGCTAAATGTTGTTGCAGATGTACTCTAAAGAAATGATGAGGATGTGGAAGCATTGCTTTGTGCCATTTCTATTATCCAACCTGAATGGATAACTCAAGCAAGGGAGGAATGTGAGAATGGAAAATAAGTATGGACACTCATTCAAAATTTGTAGCAAGATCCCAATACATCTAATAAATTTAGGTGGAAAAATGATTAGTTATGGTACAAAGATTGCTTATATATTTGTAGGAATTCCCAACTAAAACAAAATATTATTTTGGAATTGCACACCTCTCCCTTAGGAGGACACTCGTGATTTTTATAAACTTACTGCAAGGTGAAGAAAGATTCTTTTTGGGATGGAATTAAATCTGATATTCAAAATTTTGTGGTGGAATGTCTGGTTTTCTAGAAAACTAAATTTGATGCAATTACGACCTTGGGTCTGCTACAACCTTTATCCTTTTTAAATCAATTTTTGGAGGAAGTTTCGATGGATCTGATCATAGGTTTACCTAAGTATGAGGGAAAGAGTGTCATCATGGTGGTGGTTGATATAATTACCAAGTATGAACACTTTTGTGCATTATCTCATCCATTTAAAGCGAGTACAGTTTCTACTGCATTTATGGAAACAATTCAAAAGTTACATGGAAACCCAAATATTATTGAAAGCGATAGAGATCACATTTTCACTGGAAATTTTAGGACGAAATTATTTTCTTGTTTGGGTACTCATATAGCTTGTACGTCATATTATCATCCTCGATCCAATGGGAAAAATGAGATAGTGAACAAACATTTGGAAGGATATATTTATTTCTTTGTATTTGATAAACAAACACAATGGGTCAATCGGTTACCTCTAGTTGAATGGTGGTATAACACTTCCTTCCAAACTACGGAAAAAATGACCCCATTAATGGAACTTTATGGATATCATCCGTTGTCCATCAAATCATGTTTAAGATAACATTATAAGGTTCAAGTAGCAGAATATCACATCGAGCATGAATAACAAGTTATCCAAATATTAAAGGATAACCTTAATTTGGCACAGAACCGAATGAAACAACCGGAAGATCAACATCGCGGCGAGAGAGTTTTTGATGTAGGAAATTGGGTATTTTTATGGCTACAACCATACAAACCAATGTCCCTCAAGAAATATAAGAATAATAATAAATTATTTCCAAAGTACTATGGTCCTTACAAGGTGTTGCAAAATATTGGTAATATGGAATACAAATTGGAGCTTCATGTATCTTCCCAAGTGCACACAGTTTTCCATGTTTCATGCTTAAAGAAGGTTATAAGTGACAAACCTCTATTTCAAACAATATTTAAAAAACCTGATGAGGAAGGAAAATCATATGGGAACATGAAGTAGTCACAGAAATAAGAACTCGACAACTACAAAATCAATCAATTTCAGATTATATCATCAAATGGATGAACTTACCCACTGAATATTCTACATGGGAGGATGAGAATTTTATACAAAAGCATCCATTACTACTCAAGTGTTGATTACAACACTTTTTTGATGGAAATGGGCATGTTAGGGCCCTATATTACTAGTGTAGTCCCTTATTGTTGTTAGTGTGGCCCCCTTATTGTTATTTTTATGCCCATATAGTCCCCATATTGTTATTATTGTGCCCCATAATAGCCCACTATTTTTACTGTTGTGCCCTTACATTATTATTGTTAGGTCAACTAGGATTATATTATGAACCCATGGACTTATATATATATATAAAGGATTATTTTTCATTTGTGTCATTCAAGAGTTGTTCATTTATGTAATGTAAAGTAGGTTTCCCCCTCAAAGTGGCTGATTTATAAGGCATTGATCTCTATTTTCTTCTATTTTGGGAGCTGGTTTCATAACATTTAACTTAATGTTCCTGTTTGCAGATGCTAAACTGAAAATTCTTCATGGCTAGATGCTAATATGGCTTGTTGATTAGATGTAGTTGGATTACTAACATGGATAGGCTCTTGTGTAGGAAGGGCTAGTGTAATTTGAAAATTCTGAAAGAAAATAATTAATCATGTTCTTCCTATGGTAATGTGCCCATCACCTTTTTCAGTATTAATTTCAAAGAAGATGTCTGAGTGAATATATCATAAAATTTATTCTCCTCATAAATATATCTTCTTATACCAGAAATGGAAGCTACTTTCTTTTCTTCTTTATTTGGGTCAGATGTCTAGAAATCCATAATAGCCAATTTGAGTTCTTCTATAGGCGATAATTATTTCTTTGCATTTTGGTAATTTTCCAAAGAAAACTTTCCAAATAATAATGGAAATTGAGGTTAGGCCCTTTTTTCATTTCTCTCAAATCTCTTGTTAGACCATGTCTGACCAGTTGATAGGCCACTTCCCTGCAAAGCAACTTATCTGGAATATTAAGGAGAAAAATGTGTGGTGAAACATAACTCCCCAAAACCTAAATATAAGTAAACATTTCTTCCCAAAACCAAGTTCCAATATTCCTAAAATTATCCATAGCCTCATGGGACATTTTTGGTGGTTTATTTTGATACAACAACTCATAAAGAAGAATCATTACTCTATGGAAAATTTGGTAAATTTGTGCAAAATAGTTGGTTTCCCGTAGAGAATTATAATAGACATGAATCGTCAAAGGATTAGAAATAATACATTTCCATAGCATGGAGGGGAAATCCAACAAAAAACATACAAAATCCATTATATAGGTAGCCATTTTAAAAGGGGGAATTTGGCTTTAAAAAACAATGTGGTATTTACGGAATGCAAGAATATTTTAGGCTAAGTTATCAGACAAGATAGTAGCTCACTCGAAAGCTCACCCTCTAAGGCACCATAAATTAGCATAATCCAATAATTTTGGAATTTTGAGACATTTGGTGAATCTTCATATAGCCTACTAAAAGTAGCAACAACTTTACCAAAATGGGTTGCAAGAGAAGCAATTGCTTACTTACAATTAGCCTGGATTTTATACTAGTTAGGCTTCTATCTCCAATCTTTAATTATGTTAGGATATTCCGACACATAGGAAATAGTTAAGAATAACTTAGTCTAGTGTAGAGTTAGGTAAAATTTGTTTTTTTACAATGTACATTTGTAACTTATAATCCAACAGTCATGATTTGTAGTGATCTGAAGGTTATCTCTCACCTCAGTATTAACGATACTTGATCCATGTCTTAACACCCGATATCTATTTAAAGAGCATGGAGGGTCATTTATTGAAAAACATTTATGAGAGAAACATATGTAAATTTTCTTTTTATATTAATAAATTTCCTGAAGTGGCCGCGTTGGCTCAGGCCATGGACTGTTTCCCTCTTTGAGAGTTTCAACCAGTGATTATACTGGTGTACTGATTTTTGATCTGTTTGTGAGTGATCAAATTTGGTTCTTGATCTATGGAACTTACCCTGTAAATTACTACATGGTATCAGAGCTTGGACCTAGGTTCGATTCCCCTGAGATGCATTTGAGGGGTGTATTGATTCCCCGAGCTGCGTTTGAGGGGGGTGTTGGAGTAATCACCGCAGCTCTATGGAATCCATAATTTTCACCCTGAGGATCCTAGTTACTGGTTTGGAATTTTACCAACACTTGTGAGTTTTTGTGTAACGGAAAACCTCTACATGGTATCAAAGCTATTTTAAGGGATGCATCCATTGTTGATCAAAATCCGAAGTCGATTTGATTGCATGTGAATGCCATTTTGTAGATCTACTACTTCTGAAAATTTTTGGGGTTGGGGAACTACTCTTTTGTGTCTAGAGCATCTGTTACAGTGAGTAATGCCTTTCGATTCATGCAAAAAGGTTTCTGGCTGCCCAAGTTATGACAGTTTAGATCTGGAAGTATAAATCATCTTTTTTGCAGTTATATTTGTTAATAGTTCTGCTTATTTCGGTTCCTTTTTTTTATTTTCATTTTTTAGGTTTTATTTACTTGCCAGATCTATACCCTCTTCTCTGTGTATTCTCTTTGTTTTTTGCTGCATGTGATCTCAGCAAATCAAAAACAGGAAGAAGGGATTTTTTTGCTACGTATGGTCTTTCCCCGCATATTTGTACGATCTCAAGAAATTAGAAATAACGAAAAAAATGATAGTTGACAGTAAGGGTAACCGAAAATGTAGCATTCTGCCGTAAGGCTTTGCATTTCATTTTTTTCATCTCGGTTTTTGTGTTTTTTTGTGCAGGGAAAGGCATGCACACCGAAGAGTACCCTCCCTCTTTTCAAAAAATAACGTGGCCCTTTTACTATCTCACTTGGTGAGGGGTTAGTTTATGAGAATAGAGGTCTTGGGTTCAAATATCTTTCTCAAGCTTCTTTTGTAAAAAAAATTTGTTCAAAGGGGTGTATTTTTTTTTTTTTAAAGCCACACTTCATCCTGTTCCCATAACTATTCGGCATCTTCAACTCGTTTTTTCAAAAAGGCATAACTTCTTCATCTGGAAGCTACTTTTCGAGCCATTTTTTTTTAAATGGCCTAATTTTTTGAGATATTTCGATTGGAGTAGTTAGTTTCAGCTTTATCAGTTTCAGTTTGTTTTTTAAAAATGAAAAGTGCATGCTTGATTATTCCTAACAGCACCAATTACTTCCAATGGCTACCTCACATGGTAGATATACTTAGAAGTAAATGGATTTATAGAATAGCCACAGGACAAGAAACTAAACCTTTCGATGATGACAAAGTTACTAAATGGGAAAATAAACAAGATCAAGCACGAGGGTTGATAGGAATGTCCATTGCTCAATATCTTTGATTTCATATCATTGACATTGACACCCCTGATGAAGCCCTGGAAAAGCTAAAAACTAATTTTGGCATTCAAAATCAAATCAGGGCCCACCAGCTTGAAAATGAGTTGCTTACTTTGCACCCCAATAATTTCTCCTAAATTGAAGATTTTTTGTCCAAATTCAAGACCATTCGAATTCTTTTCGAAGGTTGTAAGATCAACAAGGAAGATGGTAGCCTCATTTATTGCATTCTTGCTAAGCTTGTCCCTGCATACTCTGTATTTGTTTCTGCCTTCCATTCCACTGGAGAAGCCATCATTTCTTCAGGAACCGCCTACAAGAACCCCACTATTGATGCCTTTTGTGATTATTTGATAACAGAACAAGAAAAAATCTGACGCCTTGGTCTTATCACTTTTGGAAATGCTTCTAAGAAAGCCTTAGCAGCCCAACATCAATCCTATCAAAAGGATCCCAAGAAGTAGTATCCTAAGAAACTTCAACCATAAACTGAAAAAGAAACTCACAAAAATGATAAGGCATATAAAAAAAAATGAAAGAAGATAGATATAAATTTTAAATTTTACAATCGTGATGGCCATTTAGAGTCCAAATTTTTTAAGAATATGGAAGCCTTAGAAGTAGCAATGAAAAAGCATAACATCAATTTGGAGCAATCTTCACCTTCATCTTCAGGAATGGCACTTTCTACTTGTGGTTGTTAAGGATCAAGATCTGGTTATGCATTAAATGTATCTTCCTCTTCTCATTCTCATGAGTGGCTCATTGATTCTGGAGCTTCTTACCACATGGCCAAAAATAAAGCCATGTCTTCTTCTTTAAAAGATTGTAATACCAAACATATTTATGTTGGTGATGATAGATCTCTTAGTGTTGTAGGATCTAGAACCATTCATCTCGATAATGGTCAGTTTAATGATGTACTATGTGTTCCTACCTTGTCATGAAACCTTCTATCTATTTATCAGATAACTCATTCAGGTGAAGGGAAAATATTAGAATTCTCACCTCATGATGTTGTAATCAAGGCCCTCAAAGATCCTAAACATATTTTAGCTATTGGCATTGTTGATGATTCCACAAGGTTGTATAAGTTTGACAAATTTGGGCCATCATGTCTTCCCTCCGTTTTTGTTGCTCACAATGATGAAGTGAGCAAACTTTGGCATGAGCGATTTTGTCACTTAAACTATCACTCTCTTCAAACTCTATGTAAGGAAAATATGGTGATGGCTCTTTCTATTGTATCTTGCCGAGGTGGTGTTTGCTTTGAATGTGTACTCAGAAAACATCATCGGGAGAGTTTTGAAAAATGTGCCTCTCGGCATGCTTCAGCCCCTTTACAACTTGTGCATAGTGATTTATGCGGTCCACTTCCTATTGTTTCTTTCTATACTTGCAAGTACTTCTTAATTTTCATTGATGATTTTTCCATATGCACTTGGGTATACTTCTTAAAACTCAAGAGTGAAGTTTTTAACATGTTCTTGACCATTAAGGCCTTTGTTGAGAAACAATATGGACATGAAATTCTTAAGTTAAGATCAGACAACGGAGAAGAATATGTTAACAATAAATTTACCAAATTCTCCACTGCACATGGCATTTAATTGCAACATACTATTCCATATACTCCACAACAAAATGGTGTAGCTGAACGGAAGGATCGCACCTTAAAAGAAATGGATAATTGTGTGCTTCAATCTAAAGGACTCGGTCTCAATTTTTGGGCACAAGCCATTAATTGTGCAAATTACATAGTAAATCACACTCCTACTAATGTTTTAAAGAATAAAACTCCAGAAGAAGCTTGGAGCTCAATAAAAGCATATGTAAGTCACTTTCGTGTTTTTGGAAGTGATGTTTGGACCCATATTCCAGATGTGAAACATAAAGCCTTAGAACTTGGGTGAAAAATACATTTTTTTTTCGATATTTTGAAGATGTCAAAGGATATAGACTTATTCAACCGAAATCCGAAAATATAATCATTAGAAGAGATGCAAAATTTGATGAAAATATATCGGCCTGCGAGCCTAGTTCGGCAAGTGTGCCACCTTTGGCCTGCGAGCTTGATTCGGCATATGTGCCACCTCTCTCTCTCTCTTCTATTTTTAATAGCATTCCCTCTAGTTCAGATGATGACAACGAGGATGAAAATCCTCCTCCACCTCTTGAAATTGATCCTTATACTCCATCGCTTCCATGATGGGTCTGCTCTACTTGGGATGTAGCAGGTTCTCTTGCAGGTGACCCTACCGATCGATGATGTACACGTTCTCAGTTCGAAAGAGCTTCTTCCTTATTGGCTCAAGTTCCAGAAAAAAATGATCCATAAACCTTTGAAAAAGCCTCCAGTCATCCATATTGGGATGAAGCTATGAATGAAGAGTATCGTTCCTTATTAGAAAATGATACTTGGGATCTTGTTCCTCTTCCAAAAGGAAGAAAAATTGTTAGATGCAGATGGGTTTATAAAACAAAGTTTGGACTAGATGGAAAAGTGGATAGACATAAAGCTCGTCTTGTCGCTGAAGGATTTTCATAAGTTGAAGGAATTGACTATACTGAAACCTTCTGCCTTGTTGCCAAAATGAATTCTATCTGCCTAGTTCTTTCCCTTGCTGCCTCCTTTTAATGGGAAGCCCTTTAGATGGATGTTAAATCTGCCTTCTTACATGGAGACTTGCATGAATAAATCTACATGGAACAACCCCCTGGCTTTATCCAAAAAGAATCCAACCTTATTTTTCACCTTCGGAAGTCTCTCTATGGTCTCAAACAAGCTCCTCGAGCTTGGTATGCCAAAATGGATAGATTTCTATTAGATAATGGCTTTTCTAGGTGTCATTCTGACAACACCATCTAAACCAAGAAAGTGGGTAAGTCCTTCACCATCCTTGTTCTTTACGTTGATGATATTATCCTTACTCGTAGTGATCCAAAACATATAAACCATGTGAAGTTTAGCCTCAAAAAGAAGTTTGAAATGACAGACTTGGGACACTTGCATTATTTCCTTGGTCTTCAAGTCTTGCAATCTAAGGAAGGCATTACCCTCTCTCATTCCAAGTATGCCTCTAATCTTCTACACCACTTTCACATGGAAGACTATAAGCCATCCCCTTCTCCCTTTCAGTCTAGAGACAAGCTTTTAGTCACTTGTACTACCCTTGAAGTTGATGCTACATTATATTGTCAAGTTGTTGGTAAAATTTTGTATCTAACCCATACAAACTTTTTTATCTAACCCATACTTGTCCTAACCTTTCCTTTTCCGTTGATCTTGTCACTCATTTTATACACCAACCTCATGAAAGCCACTAGAAAGCAGCTAAAAGAATACTTTTATATATTCGAGGTACAGTTTAGTTCACTATTCATTACAGTGGACGAGCATCTCCATTGTTGATTGGTTTCACTAATTCTGATTGGGCTGGTAACCCTGATGATCAAAATTTTACTGCAGGATATGTATTCACTCTTGGTTCAGGACCTATTACTTAGTCTTGTAAGAAAAAAAGTGCCATCTCTATTTCTTCAGTAGAAGCAAAGTATCATGGTGTAGTTGAAGCCAACAAGGAATCCATGTGGCTTCGTCAGATCTTGTTTGAATTTGGTCTCCATCAGCAAGGGCCAACTACACTTTGGTGTGATAATCAGAGTGCCATTTAGCTATGTAAAGATCCAGTTCATCTGATATTCCCAAATTTTCACATCACATTTGGAATATTAGAGTATTTTATTTTCTTAATGAACTAAGTAAATAAAAGGGTGGAGGGACCCACAATCCTGAATAATAATAAATATCCACTTTGTGCACGTGTGAATGTGGATTAATTTAGACTAGAATTGCAAAAAGAGGTAGTTGAGAAACTACTAATGTGATTGAGATTGGAGGTCATATCTCATTTAATGAGAAAGATCATGGAGGGTTGATTCAGTCAACTAAGATCTTGAAGATTTCAAACAAAGGGTCATTGAGCATTAATGATCAAGTGGTGGAGGAGTGAAGCACACATGATGGAGGAGGTGTACATTGCACCTAGACTGTTTTGTTGGTTTGGTCAAACAGCGCAGTCCCACTTGGAGGATCTTGTCCACATGAGACTACGCAGTTGAGATTAGGGCCAAGGATTGTGATGGCTCAACTATTACAAAGGAGATGAAGGAAAAGGTGAAACACATCTTGGATTATTTGATGTATGATATTTTAGATATGGAATTGTCAAGTGACATTCCACTTCATTCTTGGGTTGTTTAGCAGATATTGCAGGTTTTGTTTAGCACAGGGTGTTCCCGGGTGGGAATCCCTCCTCTTTCTTTGAGTGATATCTAAGGGGGATATTTTTACTTCATTATACATCAAGATTTAAGTGCCATTTAATTTTTCTACCTTTTTTAAAACATTCATATTAATAAAACTAAAGTTTTCTGAAGATCAGTTTGGAAGGTGGAAGTTGTCTTCAGTACTTTAGCTAGAGAACAAGGTGAAGGATTATTCCCGTCACTTCAGCTTATAGATCAGCACTCCTAGAGCCACATTTCAGACCTAGCATTAGTCCAAATTTTATTGACCTCCTAGCAGTAGTATTCTCTCCAAGAATAACGTTGTCTATATTGCAGATCTGAAAGGAGGAAGGAAGTTGCTAGTACTTCAGCTAGCAATCCAGTGGAGGATCATTCCTCCACATTTCTAGCAGTATTACCATCAGCCTGGAGTTTATTGCAGCATATTTCAGTAGTCAGAAGGCCTCTCTTTCCCTCATAATGCATTTTTCATAGGCAGTTGTATTGCAGCATCTACAATCATCTTTTGGAGGATTGAGAGCTAGATCTAGAGCTCCTAGCTCATGGATCTGAGGAAGGGATCAACCCTTCAAGCATAGATTTGATATAAGCATACATTTCAGTCATATTTTCTTCAGATCTAGCTTTAGATCTGTATTTCCTAGCAGATCAAGGATCAAACCCTGGGGAGTTGATTTTTCCAAAGTTGCAGATCTGGAAAATCCTTTCTGGGTTATCTTGGGAATCCATCACATTGGCCAGATCGTGAATCTTGGCATCATCAAAGCTCCAGTTTTGAGTAGATCTACATTTCTCTTTTTGGCCTACAACTCCAGGTTTATGTCTTTCTGAAGAGACAATGCAGTATTTGCTACAGAGCCTCAATAGTTACGTTGTACCTACTTCACACATGTTTCCAGGGAGATCTTAGCTCATCTCTTTGGCTAGATCTACCTATATTTTGTACTTGTGTAACTGATTTTTCTCTGATATAATAAAATGGCTCAGCTCTTTCTGCATATTCTGATTTGTACTTAGGTTTATTGTTTATCTTTCTGTAAGTTCTTATATTGTGTGAAGTATTTCTACATTCTCCCTTTTGGGATATTACAATGGTATCGAAGCATGATCTTTGGCTCAGCTTGTGGACACTTCATCTTTTTACATTGAAAGAAGAATAGATAGATGAGATCTATCATGGAGAATGAAAAATATGTCACTCCTTTGTTTATATCCATGCAATATCTCTCCAAAGAGGTCTATCAAATGAAGGAGGAAGAACAGAAAGAAGATCCAAGGAGTAGATCTCATGAGGGAAGCACTTCCTATCGGTAGCAAAGAAGACCGAAGAATCCTAGATCTCCTCATAGATCCACTATGCCCACTTTCTTTGAAGAAGGTGAGAGGTATAGAAGTGAAGGAACGAATGAACTTGAGACTCATGAGACTCTCAGTCTATATCTTTAAGAGTACAAAGCACAGTCTCGAGCTTTCAAGGATAAGCTAACTCTCCAACAATTCTTCAAAATCAAAGAAGAAAGAGGATCCTATAGCAACAATAGAAGGAAGAGGCATAATAGATTCTATTTGCCTACATTTGATGGGACTTCCTCAAGCAATGTCAAAGCTTGGAGGAGAGATTTAGATTAATTTTTCAAGCTAAATCCTGTGGCTGAAGAAGAGGTTGTTCAAATTGCAGCACTTCATCTCTTAGATGAATCATAATATTGGTGTTTTGGGCACATCGAGCATGCAAAGGTGACCAAGTATTTAGATTTATTTCACAAGTTGAGGAAGAGGTTTGATGTTGAGGGGTCACTACTTTCAGCACTTGCTGCAAAAGTACTTGTATCTAGAGAAGAGGCACTTGAATCTTTGCAAGGTATTATTGAGCTCTTGACATATGGAGTCCCATGCATGGATCAGGAGGTGCATGAGGAGGAAGAGGAAGATACCAATGCTGGTACACTTGAAGAAGAGATACCATCACTCTTACCAGCAGTTGAAGACATTGTTTTCCCAGTTGGAGGAACTCTTGTGTTCTGTCAAGACGTTCCCACATATCATTTGATCCAAGGTATGCATAAAATTTCAGCACATATGGTTTCTAGATCAATGCATAACCAAGGGTTAGAATAAGAAGCTAATTTGAAGCAAATAAATCTCACAGCGCAGAGGACCCTTCATCTAATCAAGGAGGAGACTGAAAACTATCCTTGTTCATCAATGCTGAGCTACATTCAACCATTTGAGTTGAGATGTAGAGTTTCAGAAAATGGGATTAGCATTATCCTATGTACAATGACTGATTGTGAGGTCAATGTTGTAACTTGTTTTGAGACAGTGCATGTACCACCCTGCAGATCTACAATGATGTCGCTTAGTAGCTGTGACAAAGAAGGGCCTTCATCATTCTTGGAGCATTTTGTAGGTAGATTCACTTATGAAGCAATGGAATCAAAGATGAAAAATGGTAGACATCTTGGAATGAGAAACCGTTTCTCCTTTCTAGATGACCCTTTCTCAATGAGCCTCTCACTGCTCAAAGATAAAATTCTACTTGCATTAAATTCAAAACTTCTTTGGTTTTGGAGGGCCTTTGATGGAGAGAGAATATTGTTAAGAGATCTCATTAGAGATGCATTTCAACATTTCATGAAATGCAAAGTTCTTCAAAAGTTTGGGAAGGATGGAATTCTACAAAGGGAGGATGCCATGATTATGCAGTACCTCATTCATCATCCACATGTGAGTGAATGGGTGAGGATGATAAGAAAAGGGTTGAAAAACCACTTGTATATTTGTATGGGCTAGCCTACTTGGTTACACTGGTTTCCATTAGGAGATTTTTGTCACTCTCCAAAGGCACCTAATGTTCTGATCTATGCCTTTAAAAACATGTCTGAAATGAAGAAGGAGGCATGGCTTTGTTGGCTGCTCTTGGGTGAATATGGATACCACCCAATAGCTCATCATTTTCTGAATCATGCCTTGTTTTTCAATGATAAATTGTAGCAAGGGAAGGCATGTTCATTTTGGTTTCACTTGAGAGAGTTTGGCCACCACATGACATCTCCTATGTCTATGTGTTTTGTATTATGTAAAATTTGGCATAATGACCTCATGATGTGCATTGTGATGTTTCTTTGTATTGGGTTGTTGTGACATCTCACATGTCCATTAGTATTCTTTTTCTTCATGATGCACATGAGGAGGAGAGAAGGCAACAAGGTCTCTTGTTGTTTTGGTTGCTTATGGGGGATTTTGGCTTGACCATCTTACATGGAGGAGATGGAGGATGGCAGCAAAGGGCCTTACTCTAGTGGTTATTATTAGGAGAATATGGCTTGACATCTTTGTATAACCATATTACTTCTTCCCTTCTTCTTTTGCATGACCTTGAAATGATGGAGTTTCGATCCAACAAGACTAAGTATGGAATCATATAAATGCTCAATCTAGTTTATGAAACATGGGATGAAGGAGTGTATTGTATGATGAAGCTTTTACTTTGTGGAAAGAGCTACTTTACTTTATATCTCTCATGTATTGGTGACGTTGGACATCACATGGTTGTCACTTGGTACTTCATGATGGAAGGAGGACACCTAACCAAATAGTTGGAGGTCATTCTTTATGTTTTTAAAAGATAAATTTGGAACCAAACATACATAACCTATTGCAGGAAATGGAGGAAGCCTTCCTTATGTGGATGCCATATGGAGGGGAATAAATGGCCTTGCATCTACTTTTGGAGTTGCTTGAGGACAAGCAACATTTTGCTGGGTGGGGGGGGGACTGTAATATTCCAAAATTTTCACATCACATTTGGAATATTAGAGTCCTTGATTTTCTTAATGAACTAAGTAAATAAAAGGGTGGAGGGACCCACAATCCTCAATAAGAATAAATATCCACTTTGTGTGTGTGAATGTGGATTAATTTAGATTAGATTTTCAGAAAGAGGTAGTTGAGCAACTACTAATGTGAATGAGATTGGAGGTCATATCTCATTTAATGAGAGAGATCATGGAGGGTTGATTATGTCAACTAAGATCTTGAAGATTTCAAACAAAGGGTCATTGAGCATTAATGATCAAGTGGTGGAGGAGTGAAGCACACATGATGGAGGAGGTGTACATTGCACCTAGATTGTTTGGTTGATTTGCTCAAACAACGCAGTGCCACTTGGAGGATCTTGTCCACATGTGACTACGCAGTTGAGATTGGGGCCAAGGCTTGGGATGGCTCAAATATTATAAAGGAGATGAAGGCAAAGGTGAAAGGAATCTTGGATTATTTGATGTATCATCTTTTAGATATGGAATTGTCAAGTGACATTCCACTGCATTCTTGGGCTGTTTAGCAGATATTACAGGTGTTGTTTAGCACAGGGTGTTCCCACATGGGAATCCCTCCTCTTCCTTTGAGTGATCTCTAAGGAGGAGGTTTGTAATTCATTATACATTAGACTTTAAGTGCCATTTCCTTTTTATACTTTCTAGAGAAAATTCATATTCAGAAAACTACAGTTTTCTGAAGATCAGTTTGAAAGGTGGAAGTTGTCTTCAGTACTTCAGTTGGAGAACAAGGTGAGGGAATATTCCCATCACTTGGCCTTATAGATCATCACTCCCAGAGCCACATTGCAGATCTGGCAACAGGGAAAATGTTATTGACCTCCTAGCAGCATTATTCTCTCAAAGAATAACACTGTCTATATTGCAGATCTGAAAGGAGGAAGGAAGTTGCTAGTACTTCAGCTAGAAATCTAGCGGAGGATCATTCCTCCACATTTCCATCAGACTTACCATCATCTTCGAGTTTATTGCAGCATATTTCAGTAGGTATAAGGCTTCTCTTTACCTCACAGTGCAGTTTTTAGAGGCAGTTGTATTACAACAACTATAATCATCTTTTGGAGGATTGAGATCTAGATCTAGAGCTCCTAGCTCATAGATCTAAGGAAGGGATCAGCCCTTCAAACATAGATCTAATCTGAGCATACATTTCAGCCATAATTTCTTTAGATATATCTTCAGATCTGTATTTCCCAGCAGATCAAGGATCAAACCCTGGGGAGGTGATTTTTCCAAAGTTGCAAATCTAGAAAATCCTTTCTGGGTTATCTTGGGAATCCATCAGATTGGCCGGATCCTGAACCTTGGCATCATCAGAGTTCCAGTTTTGAGTAGATCTGCATTTCTCTTTTCAGCCTGCAACTCCATGTTTATGTCTTACTGAAGAGACAATGCAGTATTTGCTACAGAGCCTCAATAGTTACACTATACCTTCTTCACACATGTTTCCAAGGTGATCCTACCTCATCTTTTTGGCTAGATCTACCTATATTTTGTACTCGTGTAACTGATTCTTCTTCGATATAATAAAATGGCTCAGCTCTTTCTGCATATTCTGATTTGTACTTAGATTTATTGTTTATCTTGCTGTAAGTTCTTATATTGTGTGAAGTATTGCTGCATTCTCCCTTTTGGGATACTACAGTTCAGCATCATCGTATGAAACACATTGAACTCCACATACATTTCATGAAAAAGCTCATTCATGATCATCTTCTTGAAGTGTAGTACTGTCCAACCAATGATCAAGTAGTTGATATCTTTACAAAGGCTCTCACAGAAGCGAAGTTTACCAAACTTTGATCCATGCTTGGAGTTCAGGAAAGTTGTCATTAAGGGGGGATAGGCTCTAATTCCTCCTTCCTTCTCCTATTGTGTCACTTCTGTAGATCCTTCAATCCTATCCCAATTTGTTCTTAAAGGGGGATGTTAGGATATTTCGACACATAGGAAATAGGCTCCTTTTGTGTCACCTTTGTAAATCCTTCAATCCTATCCCAAGTTGATCTTAAGGGGGGATGTTAGGATATTTCGACACATAGGAAATATTTAATAATAACTTATTCAGGTGTAGAATTAGGTAAAGTGTGTTTCTTTACCATGTATATTTGTAACTTATAATCCAATGGTCACGATTTTTAGTGATCCGAAAATTATCTCTCACCTTGGTATTAATGACAATGACACTTTATCCGTGGCTTAACACCTAGTTGGTCCATGATCTCTATTTAAAGAGCATGGAGGGTATTTTTTTCGAAAACCGTTTATGATAGAAACATATGTAAATTTTCTTTTTATATTAATAAATTGCCTGAAGTGGCCGACTTGGGCTATGGACTGTTTCCCTCTTTCAGGGTTTTAACCATGTGATTACACTCGTGTACTGATTTTTGATCTGTTTGTGAGTGGTGACCTTTGGTTCTTGATCTGTGAAACTTACCCTGTAAATCTCTACAAATTAAATTAATCGGTACTTCGTGTTCTTTGGTAAACTCCTCTACCTATTATTTGTTAAAATGGTACTGCTTATTTGGAAGTTGATACATAGCATGGAGGTCTTCAACCAAAATTGAGCCAGTAACTGTGCCCTTATTGTTAAGATATTTCCTCTGTTTAGTTATAACTTCCTTAACCACCTGTCTTATCATATCCGTATATGGCATGATCCTTAGCTTGGCAACAATTCTGTACAAAATAAAATTCGATGCATCTTGTTCAATGGACTCGAAAGTAGGAATCTCATAATTTATTTTTATATTTTTTACTGTGACTTGTGTCCCCTTGTCCTTTAAAAACTGTTAGATACTCTCCCATGACGAATCCTTGAAATCCATATTACAAACTGTGTCGGAGAATAAACTTACCTCCAATGATTTTTCATCTATTATCTCTTTATATTGGCCAACCAGCTTGGGCACATGATTCTTCCTTTCCTTTTTAGCCTTCTTCATCTCTCCCCCTGGTATTATCACTCCAATTCGTATGTAACAGTAAAATAGAGGTTTAGCAGAACGAAGCGATTTCTCATGAAAATAATCAATAATAACTGAAAATGTGGGTAAAATGGAGTTGAAGTAAAATCCATTTTCAACTATTAATGTGATATATTAGACCATTATTAACCATATTAATTAATGTGGTGGTGACGTGAAACCGCATAAAACGCCATGTGAAATAAGCCATGTCATATCCCAGATCCCTTAAATTCTCTTAAAATTGAATTATCATAAAATATTTAGGGTTACAAATTTTTGAGTTCTTAAACTCAAATAGCAACCTTTCTAAAAATCATGTTTATATGTGGGCCATTGATTAAAAGGGTGATGCAGATCCAAAATTATTTGATCCTGTAAGGTTTTCAAAATGTAATAATTCCTAATCTCTAGGATTCTAGTATTTTCGGTTATATGAAGAGCTGGAAAGACAAGAATTGTAGGAAGATATTTGAGCGGGACAATGGGTAGCAGGTGATTTTGTTGATTCTCCAAGATCCCATATGTTCTTTAGATTAAATTCTTGTGGAATTACAAGTTCCGAAGATTCTAAGATTCCAGGATTTCTATAAACCTAATTGTTTTTCAAAGAAATTCCAAGGTTTATTTCACTGACAATGGTGCTCAAGTCTAGTCCTATGGCCAAGTTTATTAATTGAAAAATCAACATTAACAGATTTGATAAATAATATTATCACTGGGACAAATTCAATTACTTAGATAAAATTTTAAAGGGTCTATATTTTTTTGTTAAAAATAAAAATTAATAGGGGGTTGTTGGATGGTGCAACACATTCTTGTGATATGAATAAAAGTTATCTTTTGTTGTTTAAAAAATGACAACTTGTACAAAATGAAAGTAACCATGAATTATTCTATAATGTAGTATGAGTATTCATGATTATTGATTGGATCATGATATTATGTTTTTCTTATATTTATCAAAAAGAAGAAAAGGAAAAAATATTATAAAAATATTTCATTGACCATGCTTTTCATGTGCAAAGTTATTTGTCTCTAGGTCAAAGCATCCATTGAGTGCTGCTAGGTTTGTGTCATGAGTCATAGTCTATGTCATTATGTAAAAGACCACTTTGAGAATTTGTATCAACAAAAACATATTAGTTTTTGCATTCTAGAAATATCTATTTTCTCAAAAGTCCGAGTTGGACAACCATCCTCAAGCCAGCCTAATGTAGGATGGAAGATCAATGAAAATGGAATAAATAAGAGCATTTCGATGGCCAATTAAAAATACATACAAGCTTACATATATAATTTGATATGTGGCTAGAAGGAGTGTGAAGGGTTTCATGAGGCTAGAAGAGCCTAAAAAGGGATAAAAACTCTTAGATAATTCATAACTGCCATGTTCTCCATCTTCTAGTCACATGTACGAGTAACTTAGGGTTTCTATGGTTATCTTAAGTCTGAAACTGATGAAATTATTGTAGACTTCCTTGATGAAGTCAAAATACTACAAAGGATCCCTAATCTTGAAGATATATTACTTCAATTCCCCTGGATAACTTGACTTGGAGAAGGAATATTGGCTGGCTATATTGGTTTTTGGTGGAAGGTTTTGTCTAAGGTTTGGTCTTGAAAGTTTCCTTTGAAAGCAATTCTATAAGAAGAGAAAATTGTTTTTGGGTTTTCCCCTTCAAGGGATTTAACCTTGGGTTAGAGCCTATATCTTGTGCTCATATTTGTATCATTGTGATCTTCAACCTGTTTGGAATTTATTTGATGATAAAAACATAATTATAATAAATGAAAAGGACATATTGTCACAAGTAAATGTCAACTAAGGAAAAGTGAAACGATATTATAGCTCCAATCAATTTTCCAACTCGGTATCAGAGCTAAGTTTAGTGTCTTTGGAAGCTAGAATATCACCATGATTTTAAGGTATGAAATATCCTTTAAGGTCAAAAATATATAAGGAACCGTTAGAATTTTTTTTTGGATTGGTTAAGACCTAGAATAGGTCTTTCTTTGTTTTTTTTAATGCTAAAATTACAAATTTGATTTTGACATCAATTTAAAGAGACCTAAAACCATGTAAGAAGGCTTCAAGAAGGATATATAAGTGTTGTTTAAAGGGATGTGTATCCCTGTTGTAGAGAAAATAGTAAAACAAAGAACTTGAATAAGAATAGGCCTCATGATTAGGCGGAATTTCAAGAATCTGATGTTTTGGGCTCTAAAATATCTGAAATATTGTAGTAAGAGGTACAATAAGAGGTTTTAAAATTAAAAGGTATTACATTAGTATTTCTAGTAGATAGAGATTGAAGTAAGGCTGAGATTGCAGCAAGAGAAGTCCAAATAATTTCCAAGAGGTCAAAAAAATGGAATGGTAAAGAAACACTCCTAGACTAACCTTAGCGACATTTTTAGAAGGAATAGTCTTGTATCTTTCAAAGAGCTAATATTCCTATAAAGAAGGACCAAAGGCTCAAAATTAATAACTAAGTGTCAACCATATTAGATGAAGTGTCGACACAGTAGTTTGGAGAAAGTCGAGGATTGTTTTTTGAAAATAACTATCAGTATAACATGTGTTTAACATTGAAGTGTTGATGGTATATTATTCAAAAGTATAACATTGAGGTACTTTTTTGAAAATCTCAAACTAATGAAAGCACAAGATAGTAGTAATCAAAACATCTATTAGTCACCTTACGAAGAGCATCATGTTTTGACATTACTCTCTAAAATCAATAGAAGGAAGACTGTGGTTTTGGCATATTTGAAGTTTTCACTCTTGAAATCTGTGGTAAGATTGTGGCATTGAGAAAAAGGCTTTGTAGAATAGTTCTTGCAATCACAGAGGACTAAGGTATGTAGTTATTTTTCTACAAGGTATGTATAATATTTATGCATAAAAGGTTGTAACATGAATAGCTTTAGGGTTTTGTGACATGTTTTCTTCTATGATTTTGTACTCTTCGTCTTCTTGAGTATTATTGGTAATTGGGATTTATAAACCATAGTAATGTGGAAACCGTAATATGATGATACCCTCATAGAAACCAAGACTCTTGAATTTTAGAGTTTGTAGATCATCTAGGGTATATAGTGAACCCTTATAATAAGAGTGGAATTGGATGAACCCTAGTGTATGATATCTAAACCCTAAGGGATTAGGTTTCTAAGGGAAATAAACCTGGAAGTATATCCTCTAAGATTCCATGAAAACCCTAGATATTCAAAATTGATATCATGTTCATGTATTTGTATATTTTTTCTTATTTGTATTTGTCTATAAATATTACAGGTACATAATGGAGGGAGAAAAATGTGAAGGATGAATAAAAAAAACATTTAATAATGAGCATGATAAATGATTGTATGAAAAGAAAAGTGTTATCAATGAAAAATCCAAAAAAAATTACTAAATATTGGTAATAAATAACATTCCATGAGAACTTTGAATAAAATGAATGAATAAAGGAATAATTCAATAATATCCAAGATTCAGCAAGAGAAGTTCAGCTCTCAAAATAAAAATACGAATTGAACTTATGAAAGAATTGATAATAAGTATCTTGTTTGAAATAAATCATCTCGTAAATAATCTATATAGCTATATAGAACAATATTATGGCATCATAAGGATTAGAAAGATCCTCTACTATAATGGAATTGTAGCAAGTCTAAAAAACACATACTACTTGAGGTATGTTTTACATATTATGTCCTTTTTATTATTTATAATATGAGTTTTTTGAAGGAATTTTTATATATATCTAATTTTTGTCGATATTTATGGTTTCTAAACCCTATATTGAATTAAACCCTAAAAATAAAACTGTAACCCTGATTATTTATTACCTCTACGAATTCCTAGTTCTTGATATGAAATCTAGGGTTTGCTAGTTGAATTTTTCTTTGATAAACTTATCTTGAAACCCTAATTTAGTTTTGAGTAGGGTTCTAGGTTATGTATTGAAACCCTACCTAAGGTTTGGATGAAAATGGAGCCTACGACCAAAATTTTTTCGTTGTAAGAAGAAACGCTAGAATAAAAAAATTGCTATCATGTTTGGTTGTGCTGAGAATTAAGGTACATGATAAAGGGATCATGCTTATTTATAACTATGTGAAAGATGATCAGCATGATCGAAAGAGGGATATGCAAAATAATCTTATTGATATTGATCAACATTCGTTATAGATTCTTGAAGAATGGAAGAAAACGACCACTTCCATAGAATATGTATGGACTCCCTCTTGGATTTAGTACCTGAAGCTTGTTGAGTAGTTCATTCCAAGAACATGATGATTGATACATGAAGGATCAATATCTCTATAACTATATGAAGCTGAGCTCTATACTAATTTTTGACCTCTGAAAAAAGAAAGCAGCAGTAGAAGGTATCGAATTGACTTGGCATTGTGAAAAAATATTGATGGGACGTGATTTTACTAATTGAAAGGGAATATTGCAAGAATACAATTGAAAAAATAATGTATGGATTGAGTGAATATGGTAGTAACATTTGACAGAAGAGATAATTGGACTTGAGAAGCTGATGAAGAAGATAAATAAGGGAAGCTTTGGCTAAGTTATACACTGGTACCTTGGCAGATGGCCTAGATGGTACCAAGATCTGTTCGGGTTGTTATCTTGGCAGATAACCTAGATGATATTTTGATCTTTACTAGGGTAGGTACCTTGGTAGGTAGCCCATATGGTACATATATCATTTTTGGTGTCATGGAAAGTAGCGTAGATGACACCTAGATCCTTACTAGAGTTGGTGTCTTGGAAGGTAGCCTAGATGAAGCTAGAATCCATGTTGAGATTGTATCTTGGGAGGTATTCTAGATGAATCATGACACATGGTGTCTTGGTTGGTAGCCTAGATGAAACCTGGATCCCTGTTTGGATGGTACCTTGGTTGGTAGCCTAGATGGTACCTAGATGGGTTGATACCTTGGAAGTTAGCCTAGATGGTATCTAAATCTCTAAAATTGTATATGTTTTTTGTGATACTCTTCTTATAATAAATTTTTAAAGTGAATACCATCATTGTATGGGTTAGAAAAATTATGAATACCTCCTTAGTCAAGAGGGAGTGTTGGAAATGTGACTAGTATCGGAATTCATAATTATTGTTTGGCTAATGAGAGGATGTAATTCTTATATTTGTCAAAAAGAAGATAAAGGAAAAATGTTATAAGATTATTTTATTTAGCATGGTTTTTATGTTCAAAGTAATTTGTCTCTAGGTCAAAGCACCCATTGAGTGCTTATGGGTTTGTTTCATGAGTCATGGTCCATGCCATAATGTAAAAGGCCCTTTTTGGCATTTGTATCAATAAGAAAATATTTATTTTTGTATTCTAGAAATTTTTATTTACTTCGAAGAACTAGTGGGGGGACCTTTCCCAAGTTAGCCTAATGGAGGATTAGAGAGCCATGAAAAAGGTATAAATAAGAGGATTTTTGCTTCCATTTAAAAATTCATACAAGATTGCATCTCTAATTTGATCTGTAGGTAAAATGAGGAGTGTAAAGGGTCCCATGAGGCTATAAGAGCCTATAAAAGAAGGAGAATAGCTCTTATATAATAAGGAAGTTTAAATTATGCCCTCCTCTCGTGACATGTGTATGTACCATATGGTTTCTAGGGTTACTGCAGGTCTAAAACTAAAGAAGTTGTTGCAAACTGTGATGATGAAGCTCAAATACTATAAAGGAGCCCTAATCTTGAAGAGATGTTACTTCATTGCCCTTGGAGAACTTGTCTTGCAAAAGGAAGATTATTTGGTTGGCTTGGTTACTAGTGGAAGGTTTGGTCTAGGGTTTGGTCTTGAAATTATCCATTGAAAGAAATTATATAAGAAAAAAAAGTTATTTCGGAATTTTTCCCTTGGAAGGGTTTTTTCCTACCTTGGAGCCTATATCTCATGTTCATCTTTGTATGGTTGTGATATTCAATGACTTTGGAATATATTTGATGATAAGAAGATAATTATAATGAGGAAAAATGACATAATGCCACAATTAAATGTCAGGTAAGGCAAAGTGAAACTATTATGGTGCTGTAATCAATTTTCCAACAGTGTGAAGGAAAACAAAAGTGAAAAATATGGAATGATTTCAATTAAAAGTTTTGAGTATTTATTATATAGAAACATTGGTCTCAGATACAAGTGGGACATTATCATAATATTACCTCCTAAAAATTTTCAGATTTTATTTTCATTGGTCTATCTCAATCTCATTATTGTACTTAGTAGTAAAAACAAGAAAAAAAGAAAAGAAAATAACATATGAAGTACTAGTATACAAGTACAAGAATGAGTTTTAACATAACATACCATGGCATTAAACATTAATACAAATGTGATGGGATCCTAATGATGAGATCTTATTTAAGAAACTAGATCAATGAGTAACTCTAGAACTATTGTTCCTTTCAAGGGTGCTTTATTGTTTGCTTGTAGGGGTACACCAAAAATATATTTTTCCATTCTCTGCACCATAGATGTCCCATTTTAAAATTTCAATGAATTCAAATCCTCTATGAATAACATAATACATTACATAATAGGAAAACATATTCAATGATTCCCTTCTACATAACCCTAACTACAATGTGAAAACAATACCACACAAGTTTGACTCAACAAAAACTCGGCACGGACACAGGAAATGTCAACTGGGAGACTCTACCAAACAACTCTGCTAAGCACAAACTTAGACAATAAATTAACCTAGTAAAAGGTTAGGAAATAAGAACTCAAAAAAATTAAGTAACCTGAATTAAGAAAAAAACATGAAAATTATTGACCAAAACACAGTCTAATTTTGGGAAGGAAATTTGAATGAGTTTGAATTTTATCGTTTGGAGAGAAACTTCAATAGTTATAGAGTCATGTTTCATGTATGAAATTCCATTAAATGACTAAAATTACATTAAAATTTATCAAAATTAGAAGGAAAATGAAGTTAAATATACTAAAACCTAAGCCTGAAGAATGAAAAAACATAATGAACCACTTTAGGCTCTAAACCCCAGCTAACAACACAATCAATTAAAGGTAACCAAATCAAGCCAAAGTTGTAACATGAATACAAAAAAGAGAACCACATTAGGCATAAGATTTCAAACAAAATAGTCCTATATTTATGAAATAGAGACCTTTTTCTTTCCTAATTGATCCATGAATGGGTGAGATGGCATGAATTACATGTGAAGAATTTTCCCTCCTCTAAAGCCTTTATCCCAATTTCCTTAAACAATCTGCATAAAAATAACCCGAATACAAAAATTTCTTTGTTACATAACTTACACCGAATTATATTAACTAGACACTCTACTCCAAGAAGTTTACTAAACATTCCACATTAAATATATGGAAAGAGGATGTGTGTATCCAAAATAAGCCCAAAAATTAAAAGAATATGAAATATTTTTTCACATAAATGAATCAAAATCCCTTATGTTCTATGGTGTTACCAAGTGAAGCGCAACCCTCAAAATCATCTAGAGTAATCACCACAGTGAAAATGAATACAAAAGTTAAGGGGAATGCCAAAAGAAGCACGGTGTAAAAGAGGGTCTTGTAGGATAGACGGGGTGTAGCAAACTTCACCTTCATAAAATAAAAAAATCCATTAGTGGTGGAAATGGTGATATGAGACATGTTAGGAGATATGTGAACTTGCATTATGAGATTTATTATTCCAGTACATAATCATGCCTAGTTAGCCCTTTTTAAAGCAATATGTTTGGCATTATAATTTAGTGAATGCTATTCAAAATCCATGGCTAATCTATGTGTAAGGTAGCCATAATAGATTCATTCAGAAAAGAGGTATGCTTAATGAGAGAGTCGAATAAAAACAAAACCCCATCCCCATTTTTGCACACATACATTTATATGTTTCTGAAGTCACCATTGGAGTATATCCATTCATAAAAGAGGTATTCTCAATGAGAGAGACGAATAAAAACAAAATCCCCAATGCCATTTTTGCACACTTACATTTCTATGCATATAAAGTTGCCATTGGAGTATATTTTCCGTAAAAAAAACCTTATCGGAAGGTTTTTGATATGTCAGTGTCTTGGTTACAAGCCATAAATTAATGATGATAAATTTAAAATAAATTTAGACTTCATTACCCTATATATTTTATCTTCGTCAAGCTCAGTATATAAGATTTCATTCCCTCCAAAAATTGAATGTAGAGTGGAAAATGTTTCATGGGAAATAAGGGGTAAAATATCATCCATGTGTAGCACTTACTCAAAGCACCGAGTATATACCCAAACTATCAAGATGAAACACTTTTCTAAGAAAAATTATGAAATGCCATAAAACAACTCAACTTAAAACTCATAGTCAAAGCATCAAGAGTTAGAATATAGTGCTTAAATGTTCACAGTAAAAATAATACACATTTGAAATATCATGTACACATGGATCATACATAACAAGCTAAATGTGGTATCTAAATAAACCACTTCATATACCTAGTGTCCTAGATGGTCAAAGGCAAGGTGTCAACAAACCTCTTCTATAATATTTTCTTCTAATATTAAAATAACATAAATTTAGATCATATAAAATGTACTAAACATTCTTTATGATGTGATACTCTAATATATGTAAAATCTAATGTTCACATAATATCAGAATCCCCATAGGATTTGAAACAATTTTATAAGGGGCTAGTAGTGTTATGCTCATAATGTACATTAAAACTAGATAAACAACTTGATATCCAAATTAAGAAATGATATCCTAAGTTCAATGGATATGACATCATAATAAAAAAATGTAGATATGCATGAAAAGTTAAGTTTCCAAAAAAAGGAAATGTGTTCTCTAATAATTAACCAACATTTCTCCTTGCAATTATTTTTCATGATTTATTTGACCCAACTAGACTCCCACCCCCATTTTGGATAATTTGTCTTCATTTAAATTTAATTCCCTGTGAATGTCATCAAATTATATAACCGTGAAGATTCCACTCTATAACTCTAATTATCCCCTAATCCAATAAAGAAGTGTTTAAGGAAGTATAAATTTTCATCCAATTTATAACAACCTTTGAATCACCTACCACTTGTAAGTGTATATTGTTGAAGTAACATAATTAAAATTACTAACATAAATTAGTCGTATTTTTGTTCCTATACTAAATTAGTCATTAACTCTAGTCATTTTTAGTTGTATGTTGTATTACTTATTAGTTAGTCGTATATTTTAACCCAAGACTAAATTAGTCATTTATGTTAGTTTTTTTAGTTGGGTCACTTAATATTACTCATTTTTGGCACTATTTCACATGGAAAAGTTGTGGTGACTAACTTTTTTAGACACCTACTCACTAATTTCTCATTTTGTGCTTGTGTTTAGCCATCATCTATTAGTTGATGAAGGAAAAAGGTGATGATGACAATTTCATCCCTCTCTACTCTCTATCATAGAATGATGTATTTCTCCATTGTTGAGTATGTAGAGTGAGAAGACATAAAAATGTTTCTATCAAGGGTTACGATAGTTGTACATTAGCCCTCAATTGATGCAACCCTAGGAAAGATCTCTCTCCATCCCAAAAGTGATGAAAAATATGTTAACAAATTACCATGCCCTCATAGACATCATTAACATAATTATTACAATATCAAAGGGGAATCATAAGATATGGTGTTATAAAGATATAAAAATATAAGTTTTTTCTGTTGAAAATGATGTATCTCATGAAAACTTAGAATATATACATTTGAAGAGTTAAACATACATACATTTACAAAGCATGTATTAACATTATTAAACATGGATACTCACCACCACTTTCCCATGAAAATTCCTAACATATAAATAGCTTTTGTTGCAATACCATGAGATGATACAATTGCTTATCAATACCACATGCCCAATATGACAATTGTTGATATGAAATTTAATTAATTAATTTGAGACGAATTAATTAAAATAACATAACTAACTTGCAGAGAAGTCCTAATGCTTGATTTTTATATACTACTATCAATATTTTGAGATATTATTCCATTGAAATTAAATCTTTACCATGCAGTAATAATTATTCATAATTGAACTAAAAATTTTGAAAATTCTATTTAAAAAAAACGATGTAAACTAAATATAAATATGTTAAGAGAGATGATTTTAAATAAATTTAGATTTAAACTTATAAAAATATTGTTTTAAGATAACCTATGAATTTTATTTTTTCATATACACTCCCCTTTAGAAAATAACAATATATGATAAACCCACAATTAAAAAAAATGTCAAGTATGATATTCAAATGATGAAAAAAACTAAAATAAATAATAATAAAATTACTAATTATCTGACAATCCTAAATTAAAAAAAAAAATGCCTTAAAAATGATAATATATGATAATGACACATTAAAAAATCCCTTAAAAACAATAATTACAAATAAAACCCTATTCACAATTAGCACACCTTTTAGATTAATGACTTCCTTTATTTTCTTTTGAGTATTTTATTTTTATATTATTACTTACTATACAAAAAACATCTCCACAACTAAGAGGGTATTCCCTTGAAACAACTCTAAAATGGAAATGATCATTTATAAAGCTGATAGAATGATAAAAATTTAAAAATGAAATTAGATGAATTATAAGAAGAGCGAGTTCAGAAAACTAGAGTAATGGAGGAATAAGTTAAAAAAATTACACCATTTATAATTATCTTTTAACAGTCGAGTGATATTAATGGCTATGATATATTGGATCTTGGTTCTCTTGATAACTGACACTTGTACTATTTGCAATAGTGAATAACCACACCAGCTATATTATAGCTTGATTGTCTTGATATACGAGACTTGCAGTAACCAAAAGGAAGCTTTGGAGTTCTTGTTGATCATTATTTATGTCGAATCTCAGTTCGTCTTTGATAAATGGCACTCTTTGGGTAAGGGGTTGCCAAATCGTTTCTTGACTCAGCTTTCTAAATGAAACTTTTGTGGCCAGCTGGGATATTAGTTCACCATGGTAAATGATACTCTTGTAACATAACCATGTTGGGTATGTTGGATATTGGTGCATTCTTGGCAATGGACACTCTTGGACATTGAGCCTGGATACAACGAATGGCTATAAAACTTTTATATTTGTCACTTGGGGGTTGCAGTTACAATCAGACTTGTGGTATCCCACAACTAGGTTGTCTATGTTTGATTTTGGTTCAATCTCCATGATTAAATGACACCATTGATGTGGCCAGCACCCAATGGATCTTGGTTCATGGCACCAAATTAACACTGTGGCACCTGCAGCCACTACGGAAGTTGGTCATCCTCTCGTATGTTTCTTGCTCGCCATCAATTAGCAGCCTCATCTAAGATTTGATGAAAGTTCTGCAATCGAAATAATTGCATTAGTGACTTTGTCATATGTGGAATTCTTTCTCTTCTATTTTTGTGACCTCATTTTCTTGAAAAGAATTTTGACGGAAACCAACCAGCATCATCACAAAATAATACGGGTCTAAGAAGGAACTGATGCGGTTCACTCTAGGTCTCCACCACTCAAGCAGATTTGTGGTAGAAGTGAGTTGAATCACGCATTTTCTCCACCAGGAATTGCGTTGCAGCGACCAAATGAGTTTGAAGGGTAAAACGATAACCCAATGAGAGGCTTCTAGATGTTGTGGTAGGTTTAGAAATTGAAATATTGCAGATCTATTCAGACCTGAAAAAGAGTTAGGTATCATGTGTTGCTGAGATTTGAGCTATTAATTGACTTCATATATTGCGTGTTGCTGATGTTTATTACCAGTCCGCAACCATTGAAATAAGCCCATAGTCTTAAAATCGAGCAATCAGCAGCACGGAAGACTACCTAATGATTTCCTTTAGCTCTTCATGCATATCAGAATCAGTACCCTGAATCTTCATAGTTATAAAATAAATTCTAGCTATTTTCAAACTTATTCCATCAAGAGTTCTGAAATCCATATTGCATAAGTCCATATTCCATGGACTCAACTTAACTAGATTGTTGAGTTTGGGAATATCTCTAGAATTTACAATAGAAATAAGGAGATAGGGATGTGCTAAACTTAATTGGATTGTTGATTTTAGGAATATTTCTAGAATCCACAAACAATGAAGATGTACTAAACTTAATTAGATGGTTGATTTTGGAAATATTTTTAAAATCCATAAATAAAATAAAGATAACCCAGTTAGTTAAGTGACTTTGTTTTAAAGCTAACAATTAGACAACTTGTAATAAATAACTAGATCTAACCATTAGAAAACTTGTAAAAAATAACCAACTTAAATGATTGATATTAAACAGCTTAATTTAACTCACCTGAATTTGAATCTTTATGAAATTATATATTACATCAAAAACTAAAATGAGTCTACACTAAAAACAAATTTTTATATAGAAAATTGATACATTCCTCCACATTTATGAATTTCAAACCAATTTTTTTCAACAGAAAATATAAATATATTGCTATCAACCCAGTAATCATAAATATGACACCGACTCTCTCTTTGACGTTCTCTTTATTTGGAACTAAACCTTTCAAATTACATTATGTCTTCATAATTGAATTTGTCTGCACAAAACAAAGCAATACCAAACTAAAGTAGAATTTCGTGCCAGGCTTGACATGGAAATGGCGTCACTGGATTGCAACTCCTGTAGTGTGGAAGTGTCGTTTTTATCCATTCTTTTCTCCGATTCAAAAGCGTGCTCTCCACTTGTCATTATGGCCACTTATTTTTAGGTGAGCCCCATTTCTTTTTTCACATATAGAATGACTCAAAAATATTCCATAAGTTTGATGTTAAACCGTTTTCCATTAATATCTTAGGTCACTATTCCTGCAGCTAAACCGACACTGGTGGGGAACAAACAACAAGTATTGTCATGTCATTATTCTTGTAACTACTAGCAAGTATTGTCCTTCCATTAGTGCCTCACCTAACTCTCCTGTCACATTCTCTTCAATGTTTTTAAATCAAATTGATCAAGATTTTATGGATGTAAGTGAAAATAGAAAAAGTTACACAATTATTAGTTGGCTTTGTTCCATAACCATATCCAAATTTGTGAATTATATCTTATTTACCATATAAATTATGGAAAAAGTTATATAATTATTACTTGACTTTTATACCCATATCCAAACTTAAAATGAACATGAACTCAGATCAACGTGTTTCATATTTAATTAGGTCACAAATTTAACATCACAAGTCACAAATTTAACCACAAAATAGATACAACTTTCCATTCATCTATCGAAATCATATACAGTGGAAAAGGACCAAATACCGGACACCCTCACCATTATTGGTGTATAATTTAGGGGAGTCGAGACTTGCTTTTAATGTTAGAAATTTTGGTATTTAAGAATTGCCTTATTTTCCATATTGAACCCATCAATATTAGAGCAGCATTCGCACATTAAATTTAAAGTAATTTTATTACATTTTTTTTATAAAATAATTATTGTTATGGATGGTATAATTTAATATATCATTATAATTAGAGTTTGATTTCGAAAATATCAAAAGAATTTAATTCATATTTTTTAAATAAAAATATACTAAAGGCTAATTAAAATAACACTAAAAAATATCATTAATAATATTTAAAAAAGAATATTATTAAAATGAACCATATTTTTAATATTCTTAATAATCATAAAAAAAATTAATACAATTTGAGGGACCTTCACAATCAACCAAAATAAGAATTACAATTTAAAATAAAACGGAAAAATGGTGATATATTGACCAAATCTATCACGTGCTTCTCGATCATAATAAATCACATGTTCAAAAGTAAGCATATCATCGCATAATATTTACCAATTGTAAGTTTTACTACCAATTATTTTAGAAATCGTAATGCAAAACATTGATCTGTTAATTATTTTCTATCTTTATACCACCGATCTGGCAGTTCAGGATATTTTTTTGTTGACCTGTGAGATTAGTCTTACTTGACGTTTCATAGCTATTATTCCAAAAAAAAAATATTAAATTTAAATTTTTGGAATTTATGCTTGTGATTTATTATATAAATTGTAAAAAATCTTTCAGTAATAATCATATACAATAAAACATTGTGGACACTTTTCGAACCAATTAATGTGATTCATCATCAAATGAGGACATTAAATTTAAATAGATGTAGAAATGGCTAAAATAACTGTTAGGAAAATGAATAATTTGACTTTTCTTTTTTAATGTTATGTTTTTTTAGTATTTTTTTGTTTTAATTTTTTATTTTTATATATTTTATAATTTTAAATTTATTTTTATTTATTTATTATTATCTTCATTCTTTTTTTCTTGTTTTTTCTTTTTTTTTTCATATATATATATAGGTCATTGTTAATTGGACTTCCCGCTTGAATAAAATAGAATTTAAAATTAAATAATTAAATGAAATAAAATATGAAATATATATATATATATATATATATATATATATATATATATATATATATATATATATATTAAATAATTATTTAGTAAGATAATTAATCTATTAATTAATTGAATAAATCAAATTTTAATACTAAAAATGAAACTAGCCATTAATATATATATATATATATATATATATATATATATATATATATATATATATATATATATATATATATATTCACAATGAAAACACAGAATTATTCAATTAATGATCAGCTACCTGTTACATCAGACTGTAGTATAATTTACTATTCTGTCCAAAAAAATAACAATTACATTCAGCCAGATTGTCATAAATGACTATAGGCAGTCACAGTCCCAAAACATGACATATACAGTAAAGACACAAAAGTCCACCTAGTAAGTTCGGTGCATAACTTACTAAATCCTACAGACCCAAAATATAAGTATGAAGTAAATATACATGTCGAATAAATAAAAAGGGGAGGTAGAACAAAATCTCCCTGCAGGTAGCTGAAAACTAAACATCAAAAGCAGGAGGAGCCTCCTCGATAAAAGGCCGATGATAATATCTGTAGATCTGTCCATCTGTGTGCTCTGTAATGTGCTAGGTACCCCAGGTCAGCTTTGAAGCTTCTTTGGACAGTTGATCAGCCACTTTGTTCCGAGACCTGTAAATATGAGTCACAGTGATGGAGTCAAAGAGTGTTCTGAGATGGTGAACCTCACGCAGCAGTGCAGACAGTGTGTGCGAGTGACAAAGAGATATGTTGTTGAACCAATTGGTCACAAGTTGTGAATCGCCAAAGATCTGGATGGAGTCACAGAATATGTCCCGAGCAAAGGTAAGAAGAAGTCTGAGGCTCTGCAATTCGGCGTAGTTGTTGGTGCCTGGACCTAACCCCATTCTGATGTTGTAGAAGTGCTGATCATTCAAATAAAGTATGGCGCCCCCCCCACACCCATGGGCATTGGACGCACCATCAAAGTATGCCCACGCCCGGGTGTAATCAATAGTTTCTGGGGTCTCATGTGAAGGCTTGCAGCCACAACTGTCCTCGGGAATAAGCATATAAGTGGCAAGAGAGGCTGCGGATATCCTATGACAGTCGATAGGAATATCATTGAATATCTGATTGTTCCGACCAATCCATAATTCCCAAGTCACAATAAGAGGGAGGTTGCGTAATTTTGGACTGTGGGCAGAAAGCTGCCACCAATGAGTCCAGGCCTCTGATATTGAATCACCCTGCCAATAAAATCTACACCCCAATTCAGTAATGACCCTGGACCAAATGTTAAGTATGATGCGGAAATGCAAGAATAAATGGAGAGCATCCTCGCTGTCATTTAGACAGTAACAGCATCTAGAGGCCCTGTGGAAGGCTCTTCTGTGAAGGAAATCCGTGGTAGGAATACAATCTTTAAGCAAGCACCAGAACAAAAGCCTGTGTTTATGCGGGGATTTCAATTTCCAAATGGTTCTCCACCACCAGTCCTTGATAGGGGGTTCCCTGTGCTTAATTAGTTCGAGGTAGCCAAGCTTTGGAGTATAATGCCCATCTCTAGAAACAGCCCAAATCAAGTTGTCTTCTTGTTCAGTGATGCGAATGTTGGTGGCTTTTAGAGCCCAGATATATTTTTCCCAGATTCGTGTGCCCTCCTGGGGGATCCCCATGTCACCCGCCTGTAGCCAGCCTTGTTGTCGCCAAGAGGTATGTGCCCAATCAACTATCTGTGCCAGGTATATGACATTTCTGTGGGCAAGGTGTTCAATAATAAACGCCGGAAGTTTTTGATAAGCCCCACTCCCCGACCAAGAGTCAGTGCCAATGTGCACTTGAGTTCCCGAACCAATCTGCCATGAAAGACCACTCTGGAGAATGAGAGCCGCCCTTGTGATAGCCTTCCATATGATAGAAGCCCCCGAATTCAGAGTGATGCAGCCACGGATCCATTCGAGAGGACTTTGGGGTGAAATATATTTGGCGACCATGACCTCCTTCCATAGGCTCTGTCCTGAAATAATGTGCCAGCCCATCTTAGCTGCAAGGGCTCGAGAAAATAGGTGGAGATCCTTTAACCCCCAGCCACCCCATTGTTTGGGCAAATTGATACGATCCCATGCTATCCAGGCGAATATGGATGTCTTACCTTGGTTTCGCCAAAGAAATTGTCTTCAGATGCATTTTATCCGATTGGTGATGCTAATCGGAATCCAGGCGAGGGTCATCCAATAGACCGGAATGGCCTCCAGAACAGACTTAATGAGAATTAGTCTACCAGCCTTGGAAAGCCATCGGTTATACCAGACGTTAATTCTGCGCTCAATTTTTTCTATGATCCAGTTCCAATCCTTAACCTGATAATCATTTGGTTTGATGAGATACCCCAAATATTTGAGGCCGCTGTTGATGTTAATGCAGACAAAGTCAAATAGATTTCGAGAGATGTCTTGTTCCTATCTCGAGCAGCCAGTCATGATGATAGAGGATTTAGTGCTATTCGGTGCCATACCGGTGGCCCTGCAAAACCATTTCAGGAGCAGGTCAAAATGAACAGAGTCTTGCCTAGTGCCATTTAGGAATATAAGAACATCATCTACAAATAAGAGGTGAGTGAGATATAAATTATCAACGATCCGGAGCCCTTGTAGTAATCCTCTTTCTTTAGCATTGTTGATAAGCACTGATAGACCCTCCATAACTAGGAAAAATAGTAGTGGAGAAAGGGGACAGCCCTGGCAAAGTCCCCTTCCCGCATGGAAGAAATCAGTAGCAGTACCATTGATCAATATGCTGAAGGTAGCGTGACAGACACATCCCATGATCCAGTTGATAAAAGTATGAGGAAATCCATCATGGATGAGCAAGAGGTGAAGGTAACTCCAGTCAACTTGGTCAAAAGCCTTAGTGAGATCAATCTTGAGGATGGTCAATTTCAGCCAGAGAGATTTAATAGAGTGTAGGGCCTCCTGGGCTGTACCAATAGCCTCATGAATTTGCCTGTGATTCAGAAAAGCAAATTGTTCCTTTTCAATATGCTCGGACAGGAAAGGTTTGATGCGGTTAGCAATAATTTTGGAAGTGATCTTGTAGATACAATTGCACAGCGAAATGGGCCTGAAATCATTGAAGCTGTTTGGTTTGTCCGACTTGGGAATAAGTGCTATAAAAGTGGTGTTAAATCCATCATAAATCCTGCCCCGCACCCTGCTATCTTCTATCATGGCCAGGAGGTCTGCTGATATGAGATCGAAGAAATGGATGAAAAACTCAACGGGCCAACCATCAGGTCCCGGGCTCTTGTCTCGCTTGAACCATTTCAAAACACCCTCCAGTTCTCCCATGGTGACCGGGGAGTTGAGATCATCCTGCTGCTCCTCTTCCACGAAGAGTTTAAAGTTTTGAGTAATGCGCAGGATATCAGGTAGATTTATAATGGAAGAGGCCCTATACAGATTAGAGAAATGTCTGGTACCCAGCTCCGATAGCTGTGCATGTGTTTTAGCAGTGATGCCATTTCGGTCTGACAGTTCCCAAATGGTGTTAGCCGCCTTGCGGCCATTGGCATGCTGCTGAAAGAATTTTGTGTTCTCGTCACCAGCCTGAATCCATAAAGCCCGACTTTTAAGCCTCCAATCTTCCTCAATCTGTTTCAACAGTTTGGCTTTTTCAGCCTCGAGTGCAAAAAGTTGTGCCCTGGCTTCCTTGTTATGATAACCCAGCAGTTCATCATTGTTGAGGGTGCTAATTTTATCCTCAATTATATGTAGGGCCTCCCTTTCCTGTTTCTTTTTGTTCCGAACCCAATGAATGGTGAGGTTATTTATGTGCTTAGGGTTTTCATTGAAAACCCTGCTAGGGTTAAAATTCATCGATGGTCTGAAGTGCTTCCATGACTGAATGACCAACTGGTTATAATCCGGATCTCTCAACCATCTGGAATTGAATTTGAATGGGGGGCGTGCTCTATCAGGGACACAATCAAACTCCAGGAAAATGGGTGAGTGATCAGATTTACCTCCAGATCCCACCCATTGACGAGCTCGAGTCAGAACCGGGAGGAGATCCTGTTTAATAAGAAATCTTTCAAGCCGGCGGGCCAAATCAACATTAACAGTCCTTGTGTTCCGCCAGGTAGGTAGCAGCTTGGTAGTCTGAATGTCAATCAGGTGAGAGGCACCGAGTTATGAGTTGAAAAACTCAGCCAATGGGTCCGGGGTGGCCTAGGGACCCCATGATTCAGCAATACCCAATGAGAAATTTAGGTCGCCACCTAATATGAGGTGAGGGGTAGACATAAGTTAGCAAGATAAAAGGGAGCGCCAGAAGTGCTCTCTGTCGGAGCAAGGTCCATAGACATTGACCAAGGTAAACTCCAACTCAGAACTACCAAACAACACATTCATCGCCAGAACACTCGGCCGGCCCTAGCAGTTAGACATCCGGGTAGTTTTGTTGTTAATGCCAAGAGCACATCCTCCTGATCTACCATGGGCATCAAGAGTAATGAAAGACCAATCAGGGAGAATGGAAGTTAAGGTAGCAGTCACCTCGAACCCTACCCCGAGTGTTTCTTGTAGGAAGAGAATGTCGAAGGGCTTTTGTGAGAGCAGATCTCTGAGGGCCAATCTCTTATTGGGGTTGGCCAGTCCCTTGCAGTTGTAGGATAGACAGATCATGATGTAACAGTCGAAAAGGGTCGTCGTGCTCTAAGGACCCGCATAAGAGAAGATTGTGTGCCAGCTTCCACTTCAAAGTTAGCCCTTTTGATGGCCTTCGCTAGGGCAGATGGTCTGCCACGAGATTTAGTGGGTAAGCAACCCGGATCCGGCCCAATACTAAATACCTCACTAGATTGAGGATTGGTTGTGGATCTAAGGAAGTAGTTGTGCTTCGAAGAGTGAGTCTCCGATGAGGAAACAGAATGGCCAGGGGAGGGCTCAGCAGATGAATGATGGATAATAGGTGAGAAGGAAGGAGAGGCCGAAGCGATTGTGCAGCATACCGAGGGGAGATTAAATGATTTAAGGGGCACACCAGATGATATGCAAGGTGAGGAGATAGCAGATGACAGATTAACAAGATCATTAACAGATACAGTAAAAGGCAATGAAGAGAGAGAAGATATATCTGCAAACACAGAGGAAAAAGAGCCAGAAATAGCAGTACCCGGGATGGAAAGCTCCTGCTGGGGAGGCACCGATGAGGTCTGTGGCCGGGATCTGGGCTGCGTGAAGGTCCAGGTGGGCACAGTCGCTGTCCTCGAACCGCCATCACCAGAGAGCTCAGGTGCCCTCGACTGCAAACCCGCGCTGTCTGGCAGTATTGTGGAGTCCGCCATAGTTTGAGTACCTCTGGTGCAAGATTTCTTTGCTAACAACCGGCCAGCCCCCTTCCTCGGACAGTCTTTATACAGATGACCAACCTCGTGACATTTTCTGCAGCAAAAGGGCACGCCTTCATAGTCAAGTGGTTGTTGCCACTGCATCCCATCAAACCTCATAATAAAATTCTCGTATAGACCATCCCTAGTGTCGAGAAAAATCAGGATCAAGGCCACTGCTCTGCTTCCAGTGGATAGGTAGGATTGATCATGGTCCAGGTAGCGTCCAAAATGGCCCCCAATATTTCGAAGTGCATTGTCATTCCAGAAATGTAGAGGCAGTCCAGGTAACCTCATCCAAATGGGACCAGCACCAGCATTTTCTTTTTTGGGATCAAAAAGGGGCACCCATCTCTTGAGGTGGACGGGGTGTAGCTCCAGGTGCCAGAACTGCTTGAGGGCCCAATCGAAGTGTTCAGGGCGTGCAAAGGTAAGGGAGAACCAGCCCTTGGTCATGGCCCCAACCACCGGGAGGCAATCAAGGGTTTCACCCCAGATTTCTCTTGTCCACCGCTGGAGTCTCGCTGAGGAATATTTATGGCCGTGGATCTTCCCAACCAGGGTTTTCGCTGCAACGATACTCCAATCCTCCATTCCACTCTCGCTCCCAAAATTAGAGAGGTAGTTTAGCTTGTTTTTCGTGACCTTGTGCGGCTTGCTGACCCTGCAAACCCCCAAAACCGGCTCAACTGTGTCTTCAGATGCAGGTAGGTTGCAATCCTGCTCTCGGTTGATTAGGTCCTCTAGTATGTTGTTGAAGGCCCTAGAGGCCGCCAAAGGTGCAGAGGGCTCCACACAGTCTTGTGCCGCGACATCTATTCCAGAAGAGCAATGTGGGTTAAACCCACGAGGTAGAAGGCCGTCAATATGCTGATGAGCCAAGTAGCAAGATGGGTCTCCCTTCTCAAGAAAGGCCGCCTCCGAGAATAGTGCAGAGCCTCCGATGGCCGCACTAACCTGATTGTCCTGTTCAGCCTGCGGGAATGCCCAAAGCCCAATATCCTCGCTCGAGGGCGAGCCAAATGTCAGATTCGCAAGGTCCCCCAAGGGCGAGATGGATCCTGCCACGGTGGATGCGGGCTGAGCAGGCAAATCCACACCGGATAATGGGTCCAAATCCGACATAGTATCCACCTCATCATCTGATCCCAACCCCCAAATGTCGACCCCCTCCAGAGGATCCTCCGAGTAGTCAACCTCTTCTTTGTATGTGCCCATAGAATGGACAGCCCTTCAATAGCCTCTTGAAGACTGTTTGAGAAGACAGATGCCCACAGATAACAACAAGGGTGAAATAATGATTGCAGATTCGACTGACAAACCGGACCTCGAAGCCAGAGGTCAGTGCAGATGCCAATAAATCTGCCCCGGTGATGGGTCCAGAGGTAAACCGTCAAGGAGCGCTATTGGATGCGACCCCACCAAGTAGGGGTGCCAGACCAAGCCAAGACCCACAAAATAGAAAACCCCCGGTTCAGCTGCCAAGACAGGTCGAAACCCCAGACAGCCCCGTCTGCGAGCCCCGAGAAGAAAACAAGTGGAAGCCCACAAGAGATAAAATAACCACCGGATTTGGATAGTGGGGGCCCAGGATACCCAGGACGAGCAGATAAACAAACAGAGTTATAAACTAAAGTGAAAAATTACCCGGTGAGTAGCAAAAGCTGTGGAGCATCAAGGTGCCATCATCGCCAAGCGTTGTTAAACATCCATGATGAACAGGAGGCATATCTGATAGCCAAGGGGTCCATAGTTCGACTAGGGTTTGGCCGCCGCCATGATCGCTCGCAGAGCCCTCCTGTGCCTCTCAATCATATATATATATATATATATATATATATATATATATATATATATATATATAAACAAATAAATAAATAATTTACAAAAAAAGTCAAACTAGTCGTTTCCTAATGGCTAATTTAGCCATCTCTACATCTATTTAAACTTAATGTCCTCATCTGATCTCTCACCTAGTCCTGATGATGAACCACACTGACTGGTTTGAAACGAGTTGACAATGTTCCCTTACATGTGATTATTACTGAAAGATTTTTTACAAATTTTATTTAAATCATTAAATTATATATATTTATAATTTTTTATAAAATTATATCTATATAAAACAATATTAAATATAATTAAGAATTTTATTTGATATGTAAAATAAATAATACTTTTCAACGACGAAAAAAAAAGCATAGTTTTCAATGAAAATAATTAAATAAAAAAAAAATAAGATTTTATTATTTCAAAATAAAACAATTTTAAATTAATAAAATAAAATATTGCGTGAAAATCTATTTAAAAAATCATTATTACAATATTTATTAAAAAGTAAAATATCAAATTTAGATGATTGTATAAGAGGATATAGGTTTAAATTGTAGTGGTAAATGTTTTTTTTTTTTTTAAAAGATCATTAGTGTGCATGTTGCATCATAATTGTTCAAAGTTTTGGGTGGGCATTCCAACCATTTTTAGAGATAAAGGAAGAAAAATGATTATAAGAAAGTGCAACTAGTTTTATATAAATGCAACTTGATGTAAGATGAATATTAGATTTCAAAGTGTATTTAGTCAAAATTTTAGTAACCTAGTTGACCAATGAAATTTGAAATGTAATTTTAATTTTTCCTTACCTCCTATCTATATAAATAGACCCTGGGTTCAAGCACATGGGCTAACAAAGGCTTCGTCGTAGTCTAGCATAGCACTGACATTTTCACCTTAATGAGACAGAGTAAGCTATCTCACCTTACTTATTTATGGGGCTCGAACCAGGCACAAAGAGAAATCACATAGAACTTTTAACATTCATTAAACCCAAAACCACAATGGCAAAGATACAATCATAAAAACGTAAGAACTCAAAAGGAACATGTATCATGCATATTCACTCATAATTTTTTTTTGGAAAGGGCACATAAAGTCACACAAGAATAATTTCATATATATGTGCTTCCTGTTTCACTAGTTTGGAAATATTAAATCAATACATTCAACTCAAAATCCCCATCGAAAAAACATAGACTAACAATATAGGATAACACATGTCCAGGATAATACAAAATAGTGTGGGTTCAATAGATTCCATGATAGAATTTCGTTGTATGTTTCTCTTCTCTCCCTTCTAGCTTTTCCTTCAAATTTTCTAAACCCTTTGCGCCCTTGGACCATTTTTTTTCCCTTGGATTCTCTTCCCTTTCCTTTCCAGCTTCCTCTATTTATTTATTGTGTCTACTTCCTCGACTGTCAATGGATATTCCAACTTGGTTTCAACTACATGTGCCCTTATTTTTCCAGTCAATCCTCCACAACTTTCAGTCTTTGTTGGGACCCTGCTCCTTCTTCGGATGCCTTCTCTACAACTTTCCAATAGTCACCTTTGGTCAAAATGTGGTCAACGTTAAAACATTACAAAAATTAATCCTAAAAAAAATGGCCCAATATTAAACCTAGCTAAACTCTTCTCTAATAATTCTCCTTCCTTTTGTCCCTAAGGATGGGTGGAGTGTCCACCAGACTCATTGGAGAAATCCTTGCACCACATATATAGTAAATATCTCGAAAAGGGAATTTATGGCTAAGATGATTACATATTTTATATTTTGATATGAATTTCTTCGCTTATGTGGATGTTGGCAATAATTTGTCATGGATATTTTTTTACTTTGTGGTGGATGTTCATAATATTATATAATGGAATTATTTTACTCTAATATGGATATTCCTAATATTGTGGAGTGGAATTATTTTACTTTGTGGTGGAATATCTTACCCTATATTGGATTCTAAAATTACTCATAATAAAGGTGTATAAGTTCCTTTATCTATTTTCCTCCTTCCACCTTTTTATTTATTTTTCATTTGTAAAAAAATATGAGTAATTTTTCACATAGGTCAAAACTTAAAACGAGTGGAGGTTAAGAAAATTAATCCTAGAAAGAGAAGTAGAACATAAAATATAGTTATTTACATTAATTGAGATCGATTTAAAATTGCTAGGAAATATAATATTAGGTTTTGAGACTGAGGTAAAAATAATGGAAGATAGGATACAAGAAATGGAAAAACCAAAACAATCAATTATTGAAGGAAATTGCGCCTTCATAAATAAGATTAAAGAGTTGAAAGAAAAACTAGATAACAATATGGCTCTAAGTAGAAAAGATAATACATAAGACATCAAACCCGTCAAAAAGGAAATGAACAAGCTAATTGAGCTAGATCATGAGTGCAATAAAAGTGATTTGAATATTATAATTGTTGGTATAAAGGAGAATAAACATGAGGAAAATTTAGTAATAATAAAAGAAGAACTAAAAAGTAAGTCACAAATTAGAATAACCTATCCCATAGAAGAAAGAAGACTACTTAAGATATTTGAGTATAATGATAGATTCGTCTGCGTTAGCATAAGTTGTAGTGACCATAAAGTTTGAATACTCAATAATTAACCAAGCCTAAAAGGGACATGAATATTTATAATTCTGACTTCATCCCAATAGGTCAAGCTTAATTAGGGAAGGAGATTCAAAAGGTAAAGGAAGCCAAAAGGGAAGGAAACCAAGACATCATTAGAAATAGGAAAGTTAATATCAAGGATACAAACCAAAAAAAGAATAATAAATCATAATTTCATAACACTTTGGATCCTTTTTTGGAATTTTCAAGGCTTTCCATGGTTTAAAATTCCTATGTTAATTTTAATCTCAAGTGAAATTTATGTTATATTTTTAGTTGAAACTTGGGAGTATGATGATTCTAAGGTCCCTCACATAAATGGACTAATTTTGTGGTCAACTTGGAACAATAATCCTCTCGTATTGAAATTATAGGAATAGTATATTATATAGAAAGTGTATCTCTCCTCATACTCGGCTTCTTAAGATAGACCCCTCAATTGGAACATTTGGATCAAAATCTATGACATTAATGCTAAGAGGATTTATATAGAAATTTTTTATTTCACACCTATCAACTCTATGTTTTATATGAAAAACACTAAATATAGGGGTTTCCATTATAATACCTTAGAGAAGGATATTCATAATCCAAGGAATTAATATAATATCATATTGTTAAGATACTTTAATACTAGAACTACATCTAACTAAGCTACTCTTCTAAGTAATGATTCAAACCCTAATCCTCTCTATCTAGATGAGGACCTTGATTTAGCTAGTATATTCAAAAGAAACTTTGAAGACCCAACTCATAATATATTTGGTATTGATTTAGTAAAAATTTGTAGTTCTATTGACCTTATAGTTTGAATGGTGTAGTCAAGTGGACAAAGGGACAACGAGATGAATTGCATTCATGGGCTTGTAAGTAGTGTTGTAGATTATGTAATATTTGATATCCCTATTTCCAACCAAATTTTAAACTTTGACCTCTTAATTGGCCATGATCCTCACTATGATCATAGAAATTTAGCATTAACTATAAAAATTTTCCATTTAAACACAAGCACATGCATGAGAATTGGGCGACTCCAAGCCACTTTCTTTTTGAAAAGATTAAAATGGTTCTCTTCTTAAAATATTTAATTTTGGATATACAACTCTTAACTTATTATCATAACATTGAAAACCTCTATGATAATTTTACCATAAATCTTCTTACTACCATTGGTAATTTCTCTATGAAGGTGACAATAAAGGGAATAATATAACCACCAACCCTTTGTTTCATAATAATTGTAAAACTGGTAGAAAAGTAATTAGGGATACCCGTAATGAGACCTTGAAGCTTGATAAGATAAATATGTACAAAATAAAATAAAGAAAAGGTGTTATATAAGTAGAAAATGCAGTTACTGTACCTATATAGACCTTATCCTAGAAGTTTTTGGAGGAAAATTTTTGTTTGTAACAGTAAGAAAAAAAATTAATTATCTTAAAGAATTAGAATATATACCTTGAAAACCGATTTGAATCCTCAAACATCATGGAGAAAATTTTGAATTCCCCTATAGAGGAAGATATATTTTTTTGGAAGAAATTGAAGTTGGGGTTAAGAAAATTGCTAATGGGAAATGTAAGGACAAGGATACAAAACATAAATGTTTAAACTAGGAGAATTTGTTCTCATCCCGCTTATACAAAATCTCTTGAATTTAACTGTGAAGTAAGGCTTCCCTAAGAATTTTATGTAGAACCTTATTATTAATATCTTTAAATGTGGGGATAACAACATTCATTTTGATTATAAGTCCATTATGATTAACCACATTTTATCCAAGATGTACAAGCTTATTTTGGAAAGGAAGATTAACCTTTGGCTTCAAATACATTATAAAAGGGCTAATGGAAAAGTTGGGTTTAGGAGATATCATTCAACTATGGAACACCTTGTTAATCTTAGGATAATTGCAGATGAAATTTGTGATAATAAATTGATCTCTCTCTCTCTCTCTCTTTTTGTATTTTTATTTTAGAAAATATTTCGACACGATTCCTAAAACAATGTTATGGAAGAGGATAGAAGATATTATGATTCCCATCGAGTTGAGCATTGTTGTGATAAGTTTGTATGAGAATGTTATTTCCAAGTTTAGAACTTATGAGGGTTGGTAAAAGGATATTAAATCAAATATTGGAGTCAAACAATAGTGTTCTATATCACCTACTGTTTTTGGAATATACATTGATAAGCTAGAAGAGTGTGTCGAAGACGTTGGTTGTGTTGGCCTCATGATCACTAATATGGTCATAAATATTCTTGTTTATGCTAACAATAACTTTTTTTTATAAAGGAACCATTATGATCTTGGAAAGAAACTTAGAATCCTGAAAAAAAATTCTCCAAGAGAGATATGATTGTAAATGCTAACAAAACTAAAGTCATGATAAATAAATCCAAAATATCACCTATGATACTGTTATCACAAAATTAGACCTGATAGGATGCTTGATCAGAAAATCGCATGTAACTATTTCAAACCTAATCTTTTGACTGAGGCTTAGCCTCCTCAGCCTGAGAAGGCTCTCTCAAGGACAGATATGAATAAATATATAGATTGCTAACTCTATTTAGGAAATAAACTGATAAATGATAAATGTAGGTTGAGAATCACATCAGAATTTAAACATTGGGCTTATGGAGTCAAAGTAATTCAGTAATTTAGTAAATCTACTTAACATGGAAGTTGAGGCATATCAGGGTTTTTAGTTAAAAAGAAAACACACATGAAATATGTAAAAACACAGCCAGTTCACTTATATAGGAAGTTAGAGTATCTAATAGATGAATTCTAAGTAATATATATGAACACAACTATAAATGAGGTATTTAAGAGACACATATAGAATAGGAAAACACTAAAAACCCCTTGATAATCTCAAGTTGGTCAAGTAGAAGATCTCTGTATAAGCTGAAATAGTCAATTCACAAAAAGCTCAGTCTTTTTCCAAAAATGTCCAACCCTTGACAAATTTGAACAAATGGCCTTTAATATACCTCTTGCATAATCAGATGATCTACCTCTAGGCTAGATACATCGAATTTTTGTTCACTAACACCTTGCATAATCATAAAAAATGGAATTTATTACAAAAATACACCTATCCTACTTAACAATCCTATTTCAAAAAGGACTCAAACTCCTTATTAGTATCTATAACAACCTTATCTATTTGAAATTAAATTATTTAAAAGTGTATTATTACATGGTCTAATTTGGATGATGATATCAAGTTCTTCATGACCACTTTGCTGACCTCCACAAAAGCAGGAAACCATACCCAATGTTTTAGGCATAGGATATTTTTCCTTCTTGGAACATTTTGACCATCATTTAATCTTCATTTCGTGGTCCTTGGTTGTTGAATATTAGCTTAACATGTCCCATCACTCTTGCCTAGCCTCCATCTATCCAAAAATACTTCAAAAACTGTCCAAAAGACTGTAATATGTTGTGCTACGAAAACACAGCAGTTTCGTAGCGCTTTCTATAGTGCTACCATTCCAAGCCTTTATTCTCAAAATACTTGATTCCTTTCTCTTTAATTTATTTAATTACCTTTCAACACACCCTTCATAGAAATTTCAGCTCTTAACCCTTCTTTTAACACCTTATAATATGATGAAAAGAAGCAAGAAAGGTAGCTATAGCAGTTTCGTAGCACTTTTCTACTTTTTACACTGAATGCGCTATGAAACTGCTGAGTATGCAAATATTTCATAAATTTTCCAAGTGAAAACTGTAGTTTTTCCCAAAAAAATCAAAATATACATGTCTTTAGTATTTGTAAACCATACAAACTATAAACCCACTTCATTTTAGTTTCCTTAAGGCATTCCTTGTTCATTTACACTTTGTTGACCTATTGGTTCTTCTATGATTGTCATTTTAATGCCTCTGTTATTTAACTCATCATGAATTAACTCCAGTCGCTCTTCTAAATCCTTCACCTGGTCTTTAAGTCTTCTGTTAGTAGCTCTCAGGTGAGTGTTTATTATTATGACAAACATAACTTCTTCTATTCTTGGTACTGTCCACTTGAAAGGTTTCTCTATATTTTCTAAAGTTTCAGGAATAGAATCAACTTGTCCTCCCCCCATTTCCTTCATCCTTTAAAACTGCACTTTCTTGGCACCGTGTTTTCTAGCTCTGCTTTTCATGAGAGAAATTCCTTGGTTTTCTAACTTTAACTTTTCCTCAAGGCACTGAAACTCTGTTTTCTCTGTCACTTTGTCTTTTCCGCATTTTAATTTGTTGATTGTATCATTCATTGTGGGTGATGAGAGATCAATAATATATTTAGGTGATTTAGCTATCTCATTGAGCTTTTTAACTTCACTTCTTCCTTCCATTAATTTCTTAGCATGCCTTGCCATAGGCTTTCTTGCTTGAAAAATGTAACTTGCATCTTCCCCCTCAAAATCTAATCTCTTTGTAGACTTGACCTTTTTCAACTTCTTCTTATCTTCCCTTATCAATTCATCTTGTACAATAGGTTCTTCTTCCATGTCAATGGCATGAAGAATATCCTCTAGACTCCCCTTTGTTATAGAGCTATCTTCTATAGCCACTATCTTTCCTTTCAAAACCACTACTTGACTTCTAGTTATTCGTTTGGTCCCATTTTTACTGACATCTTGTTTCTATTTTGAATCTTTGACAACCTTTGATTTCTATTTTGCAGGTGGGAGAGTTAGTGTATTAAGCATTTTCATTTGCTCTACCCTTTTCTCAGTTTGCTTTCTTGGCTTTAGTCTTATAGGTTCTTTTGGTTTTGAAACCCTAGGTTGACTTGGTTCTGCTATTGGTGGTCATGAAACTCCTTTAGCTTTAGGGTTTCTTGTAGGAGTTAGGGTTTCCAAGTCAAAACCATTTAGAAACAAGAATGATGACCAATCTCTGCCTATCTTCTGTAGTTCATCTAAAATTAATAATTTCATTAAGCCATTAGGAAATAATGATGTTTCACACCCCTCAGACTTTGTGTGCACCTTATCAGCCATCTTTACAATAATTATATACAGATAAAAAGATAAATCAGATGAAATCTTACCAGTGAAGTGTAGAAGCAATTTGAAATGATATGAATAATCCTTGTGATATATATGCCTTCACGGGTAACATATTTATGAATGTTGAGCAGAAATTTTGAGTAATTATCTTTGATGCAGCTTATAGGCATAACATTTTTGAGATCCATGTCGGTGTGCTTAGGATTCATGAACTCTTTACACTACTCCATATCAAATTTGAACCCTTTGAACCAGGTTTCTTGACCTCTTGGTATCTATGTAACGAAAAAAATGACCTTCGGTGTGATAGACACACTTAGCATCCTGACTTTAGTGGTTGTTTGATTGAAATTCATAGAAAATTCCTTTTATACCCGTGTGTGATAGACCTGCAACTTCTCACAAAATCGTAAGCAACCTACTTTTCTAAATGCTTCCATCACTGCTGGCTCTTCAGTTATTGCCTTCATATCTTCAGGTTCGTGCCTTAAGCATTGTCCGCCTCTGTGTATTTTTCTTTCCTCTTCCATATTCTTCAGAGAAATTCTCAGCCTCACTTGAAAAAATATTTCAGCCTCACTTGATGTGGATACAACAACCTCGCTTGAATAAATGTAACAAAAGCCTCGCTTGAAATGGATATAATAAACCTTTGTAAGAACAAGCCATAGGCTTGGCTTGACACGCAGAGCTCAAATGCTACGAATGAAAGGAAAAAGGTATTAGAAATTGGTGAGAGCATTCATTGAACATGAATAACACACAAATAATTAATTTCTATATATATCAGATCACACTAATACATTACAATATTTATAGTGCTACTGAGATCCAACTAATTCCACTCTTGGAGGGAGTAGTTGAGAGAATCTCTCAACATCCTCCAACAAACCAAACCAATCCCTAATCTGTAGTATGCATCATAAATGAGGCATTATCTCAACACCCCCCCTTAATGCCTACATTACAGAAATGGAGAACACACTAAATTAATACAAACATTTGTCTACCCTGGTCTTCATTAACATTTGTACCCACTCTGAGATCTCATAGACAACGCTCTTTTCTCCACCATTTTTGAGCTACCATTCAACCCATTTAAAATACATTTGTTTCTAACCATCAATAATGAACTTTGCAAGATCAATAGTATTGACAACTCAGCTTGTCGGGGCTTCCGCGATAAGAGCCGACAAGTGATGAACCATCCTATGGACCAATCACCATCTGTCGTATATTTCACTTTCGGCTATCCATGAGTGGCTAGGAAAATGGTCTGAATACTGAATGTGTTCAAGAGCTAATCTAACAACTTGAACTACTTCACACAAATGGATCTCATAATGTAACCTGTAACTGATGCTCTTGGCCCGTAGCACAACAATATCAGCATATAACAAATTCACACAATCAAATTAGTCAATTTTTCTCTCATCCCTGTAGAACGTCGAGAACAACTAATTTAAATAATGCTAAATTGTTCATAGTTGGTTCTGCACTACAAATCTCACAACAACAAAATTTATGAAATTCTACATATGATAGCGATTCATTCATTCAAGGGTATTTGGGTTTGCCCTCGGCATTCTTCATATCCTGATAGCAAGGACACGCATTTTTTTTGCCATATGTCCCTGGAGGAAAGTATTGGCACGAGTTGCAGCAAATCCTGCAGTACTCCAAGCACCTTCCAATTTGACCAAACGACCGAATTCCATTGATATAGTCCATGTCAAGCTGTTAACTGCAAGTTCAATCCATTTCAGCTGCGTGCAATTATACAGAGAGTTTGGAATAAAACCCCATAGTAGATTATTATGGATGTATAGTGTTACCAGTGCTTTAAGATGTCCAATCTCAAATGGAATTCTTCCCGTCAAATTATTGTCTGAAATATGGAAACTGTAGAAAAGGGAGAGGATGCCAAGATAGGGTGACAGAGTACCTTGCAATTTTAACCCTTCAAGCGTGATGGCAATCACTCTTTTGGTGTGTAGTCTGCAGAGAATACCATTCCATGAGCACATACTATCTAAGTTTTTCGTCGTCCAACTGGAGAGAGATCCATATGGATCGAACATGATGGCGAAATTAAAAATTGGAGAGAGCAATTATGTTTGCAACATCCAGATTAAAACAACTCATGTGAATGTTCTTTACAAATTTTGTTTTTACCGTGGTTGCCACTCAACCGCTGCACAAAACAATAAAAAGACCATAGGCTTCGAATAGAAAAAAAATCGCTTGATCTAGCGCTGAGATTGAACAAAATTTGCCCCAAATCTAATGTTTTCAAATGAAAACAAATGTGTAACATAATTCAACGAATCAAAAGACACTACGAGTCTCCAAACTAGGAAAAACCTTCTACAAGAATCTTGAGAAACACCATATGCCGCCGCCTGTCTAAACTTCCGCACGTTTCTTAACTATGCACAGACCAGAACATAAATAAAAAAATAGACATTCACTTTCACACCTATGTACAGACCATCCATTACGAAGACTCTCACATTTTTCTGGGCACTCCCGTCAGGGATTAAGCCCAACCAGGCTCCGATACCATATTGGAAATTGGTGAGAGCATTCATTGAACAGGAATAACACACAAATAATTAATTTCTATATATATCAGATCACACTAATACATTACAATATTTATAGTGCTGCTGAGATCCAACTAATTCCACTCTTGGAGGGAGTAGTTGAGAGAATCTCTCAACATCCTCCAACAAACCAAACCAATCCCTAATCTGTAGTATGCATCATAAATGAGGCATTATCTCAACAAAAGGAATGAGGGTAACTAATTAGGAAAGAATTTTAATTTCAAATTTCCTCTCATAACTGAAAATGATGAACTAATCATTCCTAAACTTACCATGATGACTGCGAACGTGGGTGTTTACATTGATTCTATCCTTACATGACTCGAAATGCCACTATCCTACCCTTTCCCAATGGTTTCTGACATTTGACAACTCAATTGACAATACATTTAAAAAACTGCACTTTCGTAGCACTTGTAGTGTAATTTTTTATGTTTGTGCTATGAAACTATCAGCAATTTTGTAGCGCAAAGTGAATTTTTTCAATGGGTGATGCTACAAAACTGTGGTTTCTTGGCTAATTGGGCATTTTTTATGCAAAAAATTGGGGAAATGAAATGAATCCTAAAATGATGAAAGACTTGACATGAAAGACCTTAAAAATGAGTTTATTCAAACACTAGGGTAGGCTCAAACTTGAAAAATTAAATACTTCCCTTGGTAAAAATCAACAAATGTCTCCAAAAATGCTATTTGTACCCATGATCATAAGTAATCTTGTCATAATGATGTTTTGAAATTTTTTAAGTTATAACAGATACTTTCATTTATGAAAAACTCTTGGTGGAGGAAATTGATGCATACAAATATCTGGGAATGGACATTAATCATAAGCTCAATTGGAATTATAACATTGAGAAAATAATAAATTTATGTTGGAAAGCTTACCGTGGGCATGAAAACAATTGTAAGCTAATAGATATTTGGATTTGGGATGAAATGAATCTCCTATTTAAAACTCTTTTCAGCCTTGTTATTCTATATGGATGTGATGTTTTGGGTTGTAGTATATCCAAAGAGTCATAGAGGAATATTGAGAAAATGCAAAATTAGTTTATAGGAAATACTCCCTACGTTATTCACCTGAATCATGCAAGACTTCCCCCCATTTAAAGTGTGGATATGGCTAGGTACCTTATGTATAAGAAGAATTTATAAAACATGGGTGCTAAGAATTTTCCTCAAATTGCTTCTAACTCTGGCCAAAACCCCCACCTTCATCTGAAGTGATGACAACAGAAGGATATCTAGTCTTGGGTAGACCATTGGGGAATAAAATAAGAGATCATATATATAATTTAGATAATGTTAAAAATATTATTACTTCCAAATTTATGTAAAAATAGTGGGGAAACATAAATCTAGAGGGGAAATGGAAACTATGATATTATAAGAAGGTGATCAACTCCAATATTAAAGAACAAAATTATCTCTCTATATTGACTAGTGTTAAGTAGAAATGGAAATTGTGAAGATTTGGACTAATTCTCATGAGATTCATAGTGAAATTGGGCATTGGTCGATTCCCAAAACACCATGGGATGAAAGGTTTAGTCACATGTGAAATCTTAGGGGATGATGCAGGAGCATCATGAATTAATAGAACTATAGATGTTTATTTTTTTCTAAGTCTAAGAAGCCTCTAGAAAATATTAGATTATGTAAAATTCTAGAAAAATAATGTAATCAAAACTAATTTCAATTTTTTTGAATGAAGATATGATAGGTACCTATGTTGGAGAGTATTCTCCTTAGCTTCCTCGAAATATATAGCAGAGGATTTATCTCTTGAGAAATATAGATCTTGCTTCCTCAATAATAAATAGGGATTTAAATCATTTGTTGGGAAAGAAAGGAAATTCCCAAGCTTCATAATTAAATAAAAAAATGTTTTTTCAGTAATTAGTGGTGTTTTTCCTAAAATTTCATTTTAATGTGGAGTCCTTTTCTTGGTGTTGTCATTTTCATATGAGAGTAGTTATATTGTATGACTACTATTCTCTGATCAAATCATTGTGAAAACAAACTATTGGTGGTGCATATGAATGTCTTCAAAAAACAATTTCATTTTATAATAAAGATGAATTGAAGGTTCAATGACATGGTGGATAAGATACAACAATTGCTGGAATGGGTGGATGAGGTTATCTAGGGATCGTGAGGCTAGAACATTATTGGAACATACATCATGCACCAACAACAATAGCATGGTGGTAGGCTTTGTGAAATTTAAGTACATGTTCAATTAGGGCCATAGGATGGTTATTGTAAAAGAGGAATATATGGAACAAAAGACCCAAGACACAATAATCTCAATACTAGTAAAAACATTACATTGTGGGGAAGTGTTAGAGTTCTAATCTAGGGGTAATTCATCAATTTCCATCACATTCAAATTATTTTTCTGGTTCGAACCACATTGGGGTGGTAGTTGTTGTTGATTCATATAGGGATCAACCAATGGATTAGTTTTATTTTGTTATGATAGAATCATGTACCTTACTCATGAATTATGTTTTGATTAAGTTGTTGAGTATTAAAAGGAATCATTCGTGAGTTCCATATTTTTTTCCTATATTAGTTTGTTGTGTGTTTTATTCTTTAGAGGGTTCAATCATGTGAGAAAAATTCGGTATAACACACAATTAAATGGCTTGGACCATGTCAATCCTTATATAGAATTAGTTTTTTTGTCGACTTGCACTAGGCATTGATAACTTTTTCCTCGAGGTTTTTCAAGTAAGTTATATTGTAAACTGATTAATTCCTCCACATTATATGTTATATGTGCCTCGATCACATAGAATTTTTTTTTCTCTAATAGTGAAATTTATATAATTGCATGCCTCATTGTACTAAGAATAAGTTTAATTAGCATATTGTTAAGTTAAACGAAATTCTAAGATAAATTGTTCGTAAGTCAAATTTTGTAAAATATGGTGCATATAAGTAGATGATATATAGGAGTGGAAGAGGAATACTAGAAACCAACTAAATATTACTTGAACACTACTAAATATAGTTCTAAATTACAACGACATAGTCTGATGGTATGGCCCATATTGTTGCAAAGGTGAAAAAATTGTCATTTTTTAATTTTTTATGCCCATGTTCGTCACAATTGCGGTGACATATTTGTCTTTCATCGTAATTGTGACGTATTATTTCTAAGTAGTCACACTTTTGACTAATTATGTATTTCGTCACAAGTGCGATGAAACTATTTGTCGCCACAATTGAGACGAATGAGGTGTTGTATATAAATATATTGTTAATATTCACACTAGTTAATTTGTGTACGTTATCTATATTGTAATAGGGTCTATGAAGTTGTGGCATATTTGTCTTGTGTCGTAATTGTGACATATTATTTCTAATATGTCTCACTTACAACATGACGTATTCGGTCGCAAGTATGACAAACTTGTTTTCTATTGCAATTGAGACGAACAACGTGTTGTATATAAATATATGGTTAATATGTAGCATTAGTTAATAATATAATAAAATTGTAGAATAAATTACATTTTCAAATATTGGCAGTTAAATATATTGAAGAAAAATAATATTCTTAAATATTATTAGTATTAAAATTTTCAAATTTATTTATTTCAAAATATACAATATAAAATCTGGTTATTATAAAATTAATATAATTTACCATTAATAAAATATATAATATAAAAATTCAATGATAATTTTAAAATTTATTTAAAAAAAATTCACCTCCAATCGTGATACAAAATATTTACCATTAAATTAAATATAAATTAAATATTCATAATAAAAAGGTTGATTTTTAAGTGTAAGATTATTTTTAACGAACATGATTTTCCTTTTTCCTCTTTTATGTCAATATATTGTAATAGGATTTATTGAGTCATGGTAGTTTCCAATTATATAGAATAGGTTTTCTAGTTATATAGCTTCTACTTGCTAATTGTAAGTCATGCTAGTTGCGAGTTATATAGAATATGGTATATTTCAAGATTAGATTTTGGTATTTCCATTTTGGTCATTCATTCGCTCGTAAATTCCTATTCATATGCATACCTCTTGACCCTGCCTTATAGATACATATTTTGAATCATCAAATTGCAGGAGTTCTATTGGGTTCATGTCATTCCAAAGGGCACTCTCCACTTTGAGCTCCATTTACAACCCAGGAAAAATAAACATAAATATTTGGAAAGAACCTTAGACATCACATTTGATCTCACAAATATAAGACTTATGTAGGACTTTGACTTCAAATTTTCTTATCGACATGAAATGAATGAGTTTGGAAATCTCCAGCTAGGTTGACAAATCAAAAATAAGGTAAAATGCGTTGATATCCCTATAGAAAGTTTGGGTCACAACAACTGTAGGGTTTTCTCAAAATCGGTGGATTTAGATGAACTCTAAATTAGTGAAGTCGTGTCCTTGAAGTAAAAATTAATAGCTATATCTATAATTCAAACTCACTTGGAGAATTTGATCGAACACTTGGATATCTAAAGCCCGCTTCTTGGAGATCGAAACCCCTAGTCACTAAGACTAAAAAATGGTAAGACTAGGTTTTTTCTTCTTGTTTTTTATTTTATTTTCTTATTACAAGGAAATGGGTAATAAAATTTTTAGTCTCTTCACATGTTAAGGTAGAAATGGGCATGAACATAATATAATGTGTGCATTTTTTTTTCTTTTAGTATTGTCTCAATTCTTTGCAATTACGCCAAGCACTCTTCATTGTTAACATAAACAATAATACACAAACAAAGAAGAGTTGTGAATATAGAGCCATTCCCATGAAAATTAAAATCTTATGTTGGTCTAAAAAATAATTGAATATTATTTCAATGCAGAGATACAATTACCAAAAAAAGGCTTGGATTGTACATGCATCACTTCTAAAAAGAACAAGATGGTAACTTGTATTGTAGTCACCCTTGGTTTCTTCTATTTTTTGTATTAGAAAATATTCTCACATTCGTTTTGTTTAAAATAAAGCTAAGTTCCTTTGATAAGTGGTATAAACATGAAGTACTAGATGAGAATTGTCAAAGATGGTGCATTTCACTAAAAAAACTCATGGTTAACTCCTTTTTATGCACTCTTATGCTATATGTTTTAGAAAATAAAATAATTGAAGAAATTGATTAGTTTTCTTTTGTTGCTATAGACACCTAATAGAAATACACATATATTAAGTTAGACAAACATATAAAAAATTTTGTGGGGAGGCTATGATTTTTTTATATTCTACCTAAGAATTTCCACTAGTAACTATCACATATTTTATAGCCCAAATTGACACTTTCACTGTTGAGAGGGATAAGGCCTTACACGTATCTAAATAAGTGACTCACACTATGTAGAGGTTAGTAAGAACAATTATGAGGGAGATGATATGAAGGATATACTAACCACTGCAGAGGTATAGTGAGCTAAAGTAGGGGATGATCAACTTCCTATCTAAAATTTATTGGCAGGAGCTAATATCGAGAAGAGAATAAGTATAGGCATAGGTACGAGTATAGGTATTTCACCTATATAGGTTAAGATTATTCCAACTCTAGTTAGTGCTTCCAGTAGCCAACTCAGATCATGTGGAAGCTAGAAAATATGGAGTGTGAGAGAGATGATTTAAGGACTTGAATAACCATTACAGAGTAATATTTGGCTAGATTAGGGGGTGATTAGCTTCTTATCTTAAAATTAATTATAGGATATAAGATAGAGTTAGGCATAGGTTCAAGTGCAGATAAAGGTAGAGGTATTTCAATCATGTAAGTTTTTGAACAACCGTAGTGAAAATTCCATGTAACAAAAGTTAATAAAGGAAAATTAATAACCACAGTTATAGGATACTTACTCTAAGATGAATGTTCAAGGGCAATAAAATCCTAGTGCGGGTCATTAGAGTAATTTTGAGGTCTGAAATGGGCCTCCTAAGAAAAATGTACAACCAAAATAAAATTTATAAGAACAACTATGATTCAAGACGATGATGTCAACGATGGGGCATTCACCAAATTTTGGGTAAAAAGGTAAAAAGATTAAAAAATAATAAAATAATAAAACTACTTTTTCAACTTATCTGTCGAAGGGTTTACTCAAATTTCAAGCAAGAGTACTTGTTGGATGCAAAATATAATTTTTAATCCAAGGATTACCCATGTTGTATACTTTCGATGGTGATACATGAAAAATGAGAAATACATAAAAAAACTTGATTACAATCACGTTTTTCATGTATTCTCATTTTTTTTGTATGAGGGTCCATCAAAAGAATGCAACATAGGTATTACTTTGATGAGGAATCAAATTCTACATCCAACGTGTGTTCTTGCTCGAAATTGGAGTAAACCCATAGGGAGATAAGTTGAAATACCAATTGAAGAAGTAGTTTTTCATGTTTCCTTCTAAAATTTGATGATGCAATACAATATTATTTTATTATTTCCACGCTTTTTTTATAATTTCCTTATGAGGCCCATTTTATACCTCAAAATTCCCCTAATTTTTCATTTGGTTTATTATGGCTAAGGAAATTGGCAAAGGAAATGGATAAGGATTTGAAATGAAAAAACTATTTTTCGCACATTTATCTATGAAATTAAAGGAAATTAGGATAAAATGAAGGTGAAAGGTCAAATGTTGCATTTGAGGAGGAAAATGAAGGAAAATAATGGAGAACGAAGAAAATAGAGGCCTAATTGATAAAAAGGCTTATGAATATTAGTTGGTACCTTTTTTCAGTTCAGTTTTGGAGCTCTCCCTCTATACTCTCTCTCTCTCACACACTTGGACACTTATATTTTTTATGGAGCATTTAATATTTGGATGAAGAAGGGAAAAAAAGGAAAATACGAAGGAAATATCAAGAAAGTAAGAGCGTGATCAAGAATGTACAATAGGTTTACTTCCATGTATTGATTTGCATGTGTTATTTCCTTCCTATATTTGGCATGCATGGTTATGTATGTGTGTTATTTCTTCTTTTGATGTCATTTGCATTGGTATTTATAGGTGTGACAATGTTATTCAACCTCTACTTTTCATTTCCAGATAGAAATGGTGTAATGGGGTTCTCATGTTTTGGGGTATCTAGATTATCGGATGGATTCGAAACTGAGTGAGGTGGGTCTCTGAATGAAGGAACACATGGTGTAGTGATCCTTGAACCAAAATGTGGATTGTGGCAAAGAAACTAGCCTAGTGACTCCTAAACCATAATGTGGGTTATGCTAAGGCTAGGTATTGTGTGCCTTAGTGGGCCTACGAAACCTCGATTGGTGAATGCATGATATACGATAAATCCTAGAGGTGGTTTCCCTTGTCCAAGCCTAGGAATCCTTGCCAGTGAATGGCGGGATATATGGTAAAACCTGGAGGGTGGTTTCTCGGTTATGGCCTAGTGATCCCTGGATAAGAATGTCAATTGTGTTAAAGCATGGAGACTCGGAGATAGGGAAATTATTCATGGTGTAGGTAGAGAAATCCTGTGGCATTCATGCTTGTTTATGGCCTACTGATTCGATGAGGATTGCGGTAAAGTTAGTTTATGTTAATGAGGATGAGGTGGTTTAGCCTCAGAATTCCCTAATTGGTTCTTTTGGTTTGAGTCCCACATTCATGCTTGGAATATTGCATGGGGGTGATTGGCTGAAGAGATATTTGGCTCAACTAAAATATGGTCAGGTGGAACGTGGTAGACCCCTACAAGGTTGGATTTTTCATTCATAAATAAGAGTTCATTTTCTTGTTATCTTATGTGTAAATGTATTGGATTATATGTAGCATTTATGGATGTTTCATCCTCAGTATTTCTATTGTTTATATTCTGATTATGAATTTGTTTTATGATAGTGAAAATGTATGGTTGTCATCATGTTTTGATTGTAAATGAATGGGAAATTAATATGACACATATACGGAAATTCAACTAATGATATAAGGCATCAATGCGTCTTATCGATTCTAATATAAGTATGAGACCCCTATGTTCATTTTTTTTGTTTAAAATTGTATAATACATATTCGTGACATATTTGAAAAAATTCCTATCATGGCTAGTAGGGGTCTAATTAAGTCTCTATTCAATAATGGGTATTGTCATCATTGTTTCTGTCTTTCATTTATTTTCTATAAATTCCATGAAGTTCTACACAATGACTTGGTCCTATCCCTAAAATGTATACTTAAATCTCATAGTTGTCGGTATAACACTATCATAAATAGGCTATAGTTGCACTCATGAAGGCTCATGGGTGCAACTTCGGCTCTTAGTTTTTTAGAGGGCATGGCAAGGGAATGCTTGGGGCTTTAATTCATTGAATTTTTGAGTTCCCTCAGGGGTTGGTCACCTCGAAAGGTAGGTAGCTGCTGGAGGTTTTTTTGGTTTCATGGATGATTAGTCTGGTTGTGTTTTTCCGGTTCCACTCCCTTAAGGTGATCTAGGAGGTTGAATCAGATCATAGTAGCCTCTTGTCACATGATTACCCAAATTGAATGATATTTTTGGGTAAATTTGGGAGGATGGTGTTAAAATTTTATCTTCCTATAACTACAGTCAATGCTCCTAAGGTTGATTACATCAGAGATGTGAGTAGAGATGGCATAGTACAACATTTTCGATTACAATTTGTGCATGGTTTGGCTAGCACTCTCCCTATAATTAATGTACAACTTGAGTAGTCTATTGAATGTTATAATATATATTGATGAATCTTATGGAAAATGATATAAACTAGAGAGACAAATAGTATCTCGTAGCTAAGGAGGAAGGAGTGATGTGTGAGTCATAATTCACCATTCTTCGAGCCAAGCTGACATGGGTCTCTATTGCATGATCAGGGTCACGATGGCATATTTTAACATTGATAATATGAGATTCCAATCTATGAGAGGTAAAAAATAAACCTCTGATATGATCACAAGAGGCATTGATACGCCACAAGGGCTAAAATATGTATTTTTTGTAGATAAGTTCAGATGGACGGGGAGGGTTAGAGCTACGATCTTCATGCATATTATTTGTTTTTTAGGTGACATTATATTTTTTTTTGTGTGCGTCATGTGTATAATTTTATTTTTTTAATGAATCGATTTTGACCTGAGGCCAAGCATTTTTATGGACCATGCATGATGATGAAGATGTGCAATAAGACACATTTTCTTTTCTACATGATGCAACATTAATTATGTAATATTCACATGTTCATTGCATATGTGACGATGTTATGTGCTATTTTTATTTTTTTTTCTTCTTGCATGTTATGTTAAATGTTATGATTTTAATATCATGAGATGTATGTACATAATGTGATGTGATGATCATGACAAATATGGATGTAGTCCAGTATGTGGTGATTGCTAACCCTTATGTTTTAAATATGTTTACTAGAGTCTAGTATGAAGCATATGGGGATATTAGAAGGATCAAATATGTAATATCAAACAAGTCATCACAAGAATTAAGAAAAAAATTTATGAGCTAGCACAAATACTTTGACATGTATGTGCGCGATGTTGGGCACATAGCAAGAATGCTATAAGTGTAGCATTAATATGTGATTTCAATGTGGAACAACAAAATTGTGTTAGAATGTCATCGGAGGTTTCCATGCAGGAAATATGTGATTGGTAAAATAAAGTGACATCTCTTTTCATGTGGGAGAGTGAGTAAAATCCTATTGCATATTCTTAGTGATAGAGAGGGTATACTCTTGTATGGTAACATAGGTGAGTATAAATCTTGTTGTGTCATAAATGAGGGACTTGACTACAAGTAAAGATGTGATGCAAGTCTACTTTATGAAGGTGCATATGGAGAAGTGGAAATTATCCTAAATGTGCAAGGTATATGCCTCATTTTTATGAGGTATAGGTAAAATGCCTCCCTATACAACAATGAAAATAAATGGCACAAAGGAAAGAAATATAAACAAAAATAAGTGAAGAATAGAAGCCAATGGATTCCCTAGGAATATAAAACTTGATAGAGGGAAACATAGTCTATATAGAGAGGCAAATAGATACTAAGAGAAGTATATGTAGGGTTCATGTGAAGTCAATAGTACATCAATATATTAGAGCTTTCATGAGGTGGTATATTACGTGTGCATCATGTAAATGTAGGTAGTTATACATAATGCAACTAATTTGAAAGCACTATAGATAATGGTAGAGAGAAAATAGAAAGGTGTGAATGTGTAGCACCTTGGTAGGAGAAACACATTAGAACCCAAAAACTCATGCTAGAGTACAAAAGGAAGAGATATGATGGATAAATAGAAAGTGAAACTGTTAGCTTCATGAAACTAAAGATTTAGGCTATAACTCATGTAATGATGTGATATATATAATGCTCATAGTTGTTGGAGAAATTCACAAGGCTAGTGAAATTATTGGAAGATAAGTACATATCTTCATAAAGATTTTAAAGTGTGGTCCAAGGGATATACACATGCAGAGTACAACCACAAGATCCTACCAAGGTTATCTCATGCTATATAAGTCCATCAAGTATGAATGAAACACTATGGGTGTGTGGATGGGTGGAGTTTACTCCCAAGGGAGATTTATTGTGGCTCACAACCAAATATGTGATATCTCTTTAGATTTTAGGATATGATAGGGTCCTTCTACATCTTAACACGTCATGATCATTAGGTAGGACAATGCGAATGTAATCTTGAACTACGTAGAGGGAAGGATTATCTTGTTTTAGGACTCTAGGAAGAAAAATAAACTAACACATCCTAGTAGATGACAGTGATATGAGTGGAGGTGTATAATAATATAAATGAACACAATGGAATACAAAAATTCAAAATAGTATTGTACGTGATGACATGAGCTAACCCCCATAAAACCTTATAAGGTAAACACGGAAAAAAATTAATCGAAGAACCAAGAAAGACGTAACCTACTATGGACACTCAAGAATAATACTTACGTTGAACCAAAATTATAGGTTAACCCTCTAGAATCACAAGGCTAAAGGACCTCTAGCTAAATTTAGTAGTGATTACATAAGGACCGAACTAGTGAAACTAAAACATATCCTCGATGATCTATGGTAGCCTTTAAGTTTTTCCTAAAGACCATGTCTCGTATGGAAAATTGGTAAGGGTTGCACTTTATTATTATATGCACTAACTATGTTCCTATGCTATTGCTGCATATAACTTAGGGCTATAAGTCAATTATTTTTTAATTTATTGAAACCTATCATATATGAAACAACATGAAAATTATCGATTATAGAGTCATGGAAGGAAACACAAAGTGAAGGTAATAAGACACTTAGTGGTAGTAATACTATGGATCCATACACTAGAAATAAAGGTGTGGTAGCTATAAGCATCCTAATGGATATGCAATAGGCCAAAAGTGTGGGATACAACTACATGCACCATTCTTTGTTTGCACCACTGATAATGTATTTCAACATTATGAGTAAGGTATTTTTAGAGGCTTTATCTTTAACATTTCCTTATGGGTAGTAGGGTGTTGATCAATTTTATCTTATGTTGTATTTGGATAGCAACCTCCCTCTATAACGTAACCAATACTAGGTACCATTTTCCATGACTACAATGTGAGAAACTACAAAATGTAGATTATTTTCTTAATAAAAAACAATGAATGAATTATATTTTTCGGATTAGGCAAGGAATTACAATAGTAATGAATTTTTCACTAGTAGGGGTAATTTCTCTTATAAGATCTAATCCCTATAAAAACATGGGCTAAGTATATGGGGATGAAATCATGGGAAGGTACATAGTATAAGTGATTATTTCATTAGAAATATGGGTACCTCTTAATGAGGTGTTTAGAATTATCTCACATCACAAGATAGTAATATCCCATGTGCAACATCTTTAAGAGGTTATCGTGCAATCCAAAGTGATCATGCCTCAACATATGTACCCATAACAAAAAATCAAGGGAGGACGCCACTTCAAGTTGTAGTCAAACATACCAAGTCTCAATCCACGTGCCAAGAGTGATCATATAAGTAAGGGTGTCCACACATCAACGCTCCAATCAAGGTAAACCATCCAAAATATAGATGTTGAGAGGGATAAAACAATCTACAAAAAATTACATATAAGGAGAACTCGTCAAGTAAAAGAGCCAATATGTTATCCCAATTCCAAGTAAAATTATAATGTATAGAACTCCATAGCCAAGTTGAAGCTCTCATGGAAATCATCAACATAGTAACATTAAACTTTAGTTTCGATCCATCAATTAAATTTATGTAAAATGAGGAGCCTACAGCTAAAATAGTGACCACAAAATAATACAAAAATTAATTCATGCACGATATCCAAGATAAACACTATAAACCACCAAAAATATAGGACAAACATGAAGGAAACTCCATTTGAGTGCCTCGTCACCCACCAAGGTGGTCAACATCTATATAGTCACAAGGGAAGAAACTCGATGAAAGTGTGCACCAAGAATTTGCTCCTTGTCCATCAATATCATCCTACAAGCATCTAACATGTGTGATAAAAATAACCAGTATAGGGCCTCATACAATAAGATAATTAACAAATACTATAAAGAAAAGGAACCTACAACCAAGGTCGTTGTATCCCAAGATACTTTGAGAAGAATCAAGGTTTCTTGATTTTGGTTGGGGTCAAGTTAAGGGTAATGGAGTCACCCAATGATCCCCAACCACTCCAAAAATTACCTCTGGGATGGGGCATCCCAGGCTATCAAGGGGAACCCAAAATAAAAAGATGTTACTCAACCTACTAGGCCTTAGAAAAGCATTAAAAGAAGCCAGATTCAGGTTTTCAACAATTATTCAAGAAAATATGGCCCCAAAATGACCCTGTTGGAATGGAAAATTAAACACTTAAAAAAATACAAAAAATAAATAATAAATGCACGTAACTATATCTTATTTATGAAAACATGATTCTCCCTTATTATAGACCATTTTTTCACATCCAGTCATTAAAGCTTCTAATGGTATTGTCAACATCATTGCACAAATCCCTAAGTGAACCTCCTTCATTTCCCAGAATTGATTCTTGAAACCACCTCATTAGAGCCAACTTTAGTACCAGTGGTCCCTGACCTTCCTTTGTACAATTTTCACCTACATTTTTCTCCAATGTGGCAAGCATTGATCGCCTATAGGTTTCTCTACTTTGAACCTTCATTGGTTCTAGGAATTTTGGAAAAGAGAGAGAACTTCTAGAACCTTCCTCTTCTAGAAGCTTTCAAAATTTTCTACAACCATATACCTTGGATTAAAATTTCAGATCCCATCTCATCCTTCTTTGGAGTTTCCATCCTTTATCCTTTGATCATATCCTCCCTCAAAGGTGGGTCTAAAAATTTATATTGGTAAATGGATAAGAACTCGCAACTTACCCCACTCATTTATATATTTACTACCTTGCATATGCAAGGTGTTGGATTTTTTTGAGTGATTATACCCTTATGTTGTTGAGGTGAAGAGGTATTATTCCATGCATTTAGGGTTACTAGAGGTGCATATTGTGGCAAGGAAAGGAAAATAGAACTTGGAGGAGCTCTTATACAAGATCAACACCTATTTTTGGTTGTATTCTCATTCCATTTATATTAATTCAAAGAGTTCTTTGTTTTCCTATATGTGATGTCATTATTTAATTTATTTTCAATACCATGTTAGTCTATTGAATATAGTAATTATATAATATGGCATATATCTCGTAGTTTCTTGTCTTGTGTTATCTGGCTGTGCAGGTTCTAATTTTGGCAATCGGAGTTGGAATTGGAGCATTCAAGTTGAAGAAGAAAAAAGCGCGCGATAGATTCCAAATAGGATTGATTCCATCATCTATTTACTTTAAGTAAAGCATTGGGTTCCTTGTTTCTTTGTTGTTCTAGATTGGCCATCAAACCTAGGGGAGATACTTTTGTCTGAATTTGTAAATCTTGCATAACAAATTGGCAACTCAACTAGGGAATGAAGTATTGCATCGGTGGTTTTCCTTATCCATTTTGTTTGATTACCTCTTTCATAGACCTTTGCTACTTTGATAAGTCAAGGAAACACTTAGAAAGTGATTTTATTGGGCCTTTTTTACAATTTTTGTGTCAGAATCCTCCATAATAGAACTGACACTCCCCTATTACCTTTGACAGAGTGTTGCACCTCACTCATGCCCACTCTATATCAACGTTGCAGAGCACTGGTGCCTCTTCTGCACCAATTTTGACGCATGTTTTTTCACAAAATTTTCCTCTGTTTCTAAGTGTTGCTTTGATCAACCTAATTCTAGTTGACCTTCCATAATTATTGAGTGTCTTGTGCTCTCCCTTAAGCCTCCATTTGGTTTTCATTTGTGTTTTATTCAATTTGGTAAGAAATATTTTTTAATTTTCTTTCTTCTTATCATTTGGTTTCCTGAAAACATATTTTGTTTGGTCATTAATATCTTGGAAGAATTGGTGCTCTAGTCCTCATTCTGAAAAGTGAATTTGAATAAATCATTAAACACGTGCATCTTAGTCTTATTCATTTCAAAAGTTAAGTGTGTTTAAAATATTTTTTTTGCATTTGCATCTTGAGTTTTGTGTGTGAAAATTGGAATTCCCTAGTGTGAGTGGTAATCAACTTTGAGTGACATCTCTTTTCATTTTGGAAATTTTCACCCAATTTTAGTTTGAGTCCTATGTTCATGAAATATCAAATTATGTTTGATTTTTTTAGAATTCTCCTCTGTTTATTTTGAATAATTTTCTTCCATAGATCACATTTTCAAAATTATAATTCTCATTTTCATAGCAGGAAAGGAAATTGTGCATAGATTACATTTGCATAGTTTTCAGGGGAACCATGCCTAGATTACATTGCATGGTTTGGCATATTTTAATGCTTTGAATTGAATTGGGTTAGAGAAATTGAAAGATATATTTAGGAAGATATTTTTTGTTGAATATTTGATTGTTTCATCATTTTTTGCACCTCTTCCCTACACTATATAAATTTCATTGAAAATGAAAAGAGTTATTTTTTTCATGCTAGTTGCATCATAAGCATGTTCAGGTGAAATGAGTTTTGAGCCTTGAAACTAAAATCTAATTAAATACCAACTCTAAAATTCATATTAATTAACCTAAGGATAATTTTAAATTTAACGACATGCATAGAGGTATAGGCTAGAGACATGTTCTAGTGTCCTTAAACATAGGAGTTGTCGTTTTTCCCATCATTGCATTCCAGGGGTGATATACCATTCCACATATGTAACCAGATAGGATTATTCTCCACGTACCTTTGGGTATATTGGATGGCATTCCAGACATGATAAGTATAAGGTACACCCTCACCAAATGGTTACACATTAGAAAAAAATACTATGGACTACACTTCCACATACCATTGAGTATATTTTGGAATTACACCATAGGTAGCTATCCTTGCCATAGGTAACCAAGTCAACTGCCTTGTATACCATGATACACCGAACACAACATTTGCAAACACTTCCTGCATGCAGATTAATTTTTTTTTCTCCAAGGTTTATATTTCAGTTCATGGTTGCTTGGTAAACCCTTTTACCTAGTTAACCCTTTGTTTTATTTTTGTGTCTTTAATTTCAAAAATCAATTAACTGACCATGTAATAACATCCTTACCGTGAGAAACCTCCTTAGTGGATCTTAGGTTGTTACTAATGGAAGAATTTCCTAAGGCTAAAAATCATGGAAAACCTTTTATGGGAATCCTAGTACTTTTCCTCCTTTTGAAAACATTGGTGCTCCTTATATGGCAATGTTTTCCCTTCTAGATTTATGATTTGTTTGCCAGTTTGGTTGTTTTCAACCACTATGGCTCCGAATGTCCAAAATACTCCTCAACCAATTTCTCCTCCACCTATGTAATACCAACCTAAAATTGATCATAAATTTGGCCCTTCACCTTCTTCACCTATTCTTTCTTCATCCCTTTCTTCCTCATCGACTAATGAAAGTCTTGATTCTAGTAACTAGGAAGCTAAAGATAAGAAGATGAAGTAAAATAAGCATGGGTGAAACTAAGAAACCATTTCTACAGATGAAACTAATATGAAGGAACCATCTAATCAACCCTGAAAAGTTAAATTTCATTGAAATTTATGTAAGGGTGACCACCTTCTTAGATATTGTCATTTTATTCCGAAGATATTAGCAGTGTGGTCCATAGTCTCACATAAGCCTTTGTCAACAACTTCTAGAAATCATCATTGAATAGTGAGGTAAGGTCCATGGAAAAAAGGGTAGAGTCAAATTTACCTGTATGTTATGTGGAGGAAATAATCATATTCGCCTTTTTCCTTATATGGATGAAGCCTCAAAAGTGTTGGAAAACCTTACAGCTTCTCAGCCACGACTTTGAGCTGGTTACCAAAATATTTCTCCCAATCCTCCTTTAGTTGATGAAGTGATTTATCAAAATCTAAATCAAATCAATCCCACCCTCTCTTAATGTGAATCCCATGAATTTGTTCCCAACCAACCATTGGTTCAAAAATGGTTGACTCGATTTTATGTTCAGTTGATCATACATTTACCATAGAGAGTGAGTTTATTATCGCTTAGGCTCTTCTCATTTCTAAAAATTCCAATGAAATGGTGTGAAATCCTCCCTTTCCAACAATATGGGAGATTAATTATCCCATTCCCATAGCACTAGGGGCACTTCTTTAGTTCCCATGACACTCGCTCCAAGTATTATCGTCAATTCCTTTGATTGGAACTGACTGACAGGATATCATCTTCCTCATTACGTTCCCTTACAGATCATAGTACAGCTTTATAATATGTCTATACCTGGCATAATCATAGATGAAGACACATATGTTAGTATTCTATATTCAGCTTCTTGGCAAGATTTAGGCTCTCTACAACTTATGCCCATTACCTATAATATGTTTCCTTTTAATAGAGGAACCAGTCAACCATTAGGGATCCTTACTAAGTTTCCTATTACTTTGGGGGGGAAGACTATCTATATAAATGTGATGGTAGTCCAAGGCCCTTTGGATTTTAATTTACTCCTTGGGCGTGACTATGTTTATGTCATGGGAGCTCTTGTCTCTTCACTCTTTCATGTGATGTGTTTCCTGCATGAAAGGATAATTGTGACCATTGACTAGATGTCATTCGCTGGTCGTAATTTGACTCCCAATAAACCAAAATCCCTAAAAGGTCCTTATCTTCAAGTGGTATCTCCCTTGACACAGCTTAATTATGTGGCACCTTATTCCATGCCCGCATCTTCTAACTATCTAATCAGTGATATAGTGCATCATGTACTCGAGACATTGGAGCCCAATATTTCCATTAGATCCCTTGATATGTATCCCTCCCAAAGCATTGTTCTCCCATATGATGAGAACCTCTTGGAAGCCATCGCCTCTTATGGTTCATGATAAAGGTGGTTGGATAAAATTTCCTTCTCTTGTGTCAATATCCTTAAGAAATGAAATAGGGTTTTTGAAGAAGAGTTCCTTGTCTTATGTTAATCTCCTTAAAAGATTAATCAAGGTTCCCAGAGAAGAGTTCCTTTTCCTGTGTCAAGCTTGTTTAAAAATGAAACAAGGTCTCATGATCATAGTTATTTTAATGTGTCAAGCTCATTAAAAAATGAAACATATCCCCTTCCAATTTGAGTCTTTTATTATATCTAGTAAATTCCCTCTAATTATTTCACTATATCTATTAAATGAACCTTAATTCCATCCACCTATTAGCAACCAATAGTCTAGTTAGGTGAATGAAATTAAGTTTGGGGGGGCATGCACCTAGAATTGAGTCATTATACTAGGGGCATGCAAACTTATTTCAAGCATAGTTTACCATGTTTCAAGATTATGTCAAAATGAAACCATTTTCATCCAAGCTCCCACGGTTTCCATTTTTATGAGTCTTATTCTACTAGATGATCCTTGGTTTTCTCATTGCATCGTCACCAACTACTTGGCTGATTGTATGCTTTCAATTGGTTTTTACCCTTTCCTGAGGAACCACTATGACGAGTGGTATTATTAGCAAACCTCTTTACCTTTTCATGTTTTGAGCAGTTACAACATGACCAAAACAAATTCCTATCTTATATAACACTTATTCCTCCAGAAGGAGTCGTCTTTTAGCTATTTTAAGAATCCAAAAATATGAAAATATTTCTGAGCACTTGTCTTTTCAACTCCTTAAAGTAAATGAAAAGAAGTCTACTCAATATAAGTTTAACACTTTTCTGAATGAGCTAAACTATTTACAAAAAATGAATACCTTAGTAGAACATGGCTAATAGGTTCTCTTGGGTATTATTTTCTCCCTTTCCCGACTCAAGAGATTATCTACGAAAAGGAACATTTGAAGTTTTATTTTTTTTTCCTATTTTTGAAACTATGTAAACTTGTAAAGGATGTTGAGTTTTATGTTTGCTAGACTTGTTAAAACATCAAACACTGATGGACTTCTTAAACATAAAAAGGATTAACGAATCCTTCTTAGGGTTCCTTAAACATACTCAGAGGGATTCATCCAAAGGATAAAATTACATATCAAACATGTGTTATCCTCCTCAAGATTTTTAAAAATTCAATAGGTACTGACCAATATGGTTAGGGAAATCGGGAAAATGAGCTACTCTATTTGTTAATTGTAGTGAGTCACCCTTGAACAGGACACTCTTCGACTTCATCTTCATGGTTATTGGGTTGGGTAATCTGCTTGTCATTTGGTTCATCATACTTTTTATAATTCTCCATTTTGTTTTGGGTCAATGCTTCCAAATCCATTCAGTGTCATTATGTGTTCAAGAGAAGTCATTTTAGTTGATATATGTTTTGATACTATGAGGCCTTAATTCCATGTTTTCCTTTTCCTGAACTAGTTCCATATCATCATCATTTTCTCTCAATCATGATACTTTTTTCGTTTTGTTGATGGGGGATACATCAAGGCCCTCTTGCAATGGGTCACTTCGAGTCGACATCAAAACGTCATCCAAGAATTTGAATTAGAAGCACCACTTTCATACCTTGGTGCTTTCAGACCTCATTGGAAAGTTTCCTTGATCTCGGCGACAATTTTAAATCATTGGCATTCGACTGAAATACTCTTTGTGGTGTTCGACATGAACTCATTTACTCACGCCATACAAATTGTAATATAGTATATTGGGATCCATTAACATCATTGATGCTTTCTCTTGCATCTATTAATGACTTACATAATTGGCCAGTAAAAAAATGGTTTCTACCATGTTCAACCTCAACTTATTGATTCACATAGTTAGACTCGTATGTTGGTTGTGTTTGTGAACAAGATAAAATACCCTAGTTCTATTTTCATCCATTTGGGCTATGATTTCAAGAGTTATATAAATATAAAAATGTATAATGGTTGTGATTAAAAGGATATTCATCCAGCCAAGGGTCCACCAGTTGCATCTGTGGACACATATTTTAATCATTATACATGTAATTTTAGCTTATGTGTTGAGTATGGGTATGCCTCCCTCATAAAAAATATGTCATGATATAAAGTTATTGTAACAAATGAATCTCTCTGCTGATTTTTGATCCCAACTTGTCACAAGCTAAAACACTTCATTCATTAGTCATCATTTCTGACTTTTCTCTTTATGGGGGGATTTCTTATATGCTATTTTTTCACATACATTCATTAGGAATCCTAATGGGATCAACGAACATCCTATTCCCCCTTGTCAACATCAATTCACAAATCCCTAAGTGAAACTCCTTCATTTCCCTGAATTTGTGCTTGAAACCACCTCATTTGAGCCAATTTTAGTACCAATGCTCCCTGGCCTTCCTCTAGACATCATTCATCTACAAGTTTCTCCATTTTTGCCATTGTTGATCACCTACAAGTTGTGCTAGTTTTCACCTGTGTTAGTTCTAGAAATTTAGGAAAAAGAGAGAATTTTTGGAAGCTTCCTCTTCTATAAGCTTCTATAATTTGTTACAACCATTTACCTTGGATTAAATTTTCAGATCATATGTCATCATTCTTTAGAATTTTGATCCCTTATCCTTTGATCCCATCCTCCCATAAAAGGTGTGTCAAAAACCTTAGATTGGTAATTGGATAAGAACTCCCAATTTAACCCACTCATATATATATTTACTACCTTTCATATGGAAGTGGTTGGTGTTTGGAGTGCGATTACACCCTTATGTTGCTAAGGTGAAGAGGTATTATTCCATTCATTTATGGTGATTGTAGTTGCATATTGTGAGAAGGAAAGGACAAGCATCTTGGAGGAGCTCCTCTACAAGATCAACACCTATTTGTGGTTGTAATCTCATTCCATTTATATATTAATGCAAAGAGTTATATGTTTTCCTATATGTGATGTTGTTATTTCATGTATTTTCACTACCATGTTGATCTATTAAATAGAGTACTTATATGATACTCCATAGATCTCATAGTTTCTTGGCTTGTATTGTCTGATTGTGTAGATTCTAATTTTAACAAAAAGCTGGAATTGTAGCATTCAATTTGAAGAAGGAATGAAGCGTGCGACAGATTCTAGGTAGGCTTCATTCCATAATCTATTTAATTTAAGGAAAGAATTGAGTTCCTTGTTTCTCTTTTTTTCTATTTTTTCCATGAAACCTATGGGAAATATTTTTTTTTGCTATCGTAAATCCTGCATAAAACCCCTTCCCACATTTTGTCATTCATTTGAGTTCAATTGGAGGTAATATTAGAACTCATTTGGGTCTATTAAGCATAGAAGAGAGCCATCAAGATTTTTATTGTCATTTTTCTCCTTCAGAGAATCCATAGTAGTTATATTAAACATATTGATTGTATTGGGCTGGAACTTTAGAATTTTCGCACTAGATATTTCAAACAAGAAGATATATTTTTTAATATTATTTTTGCACACATAAAAGGATCCCCACGTCCTTATTATTCTCTAGGTATTTTTAATTTTATTTCATCATGGGATCTACGGTTAGTTATTTCTCTTCAATTATTTTTTTGTTGCAAACTAAATCAAAACTCTCACCATGGATAGGTAGAGCCAAATTTTCTGGGAGTGACATGAAACCATAAAATAATGAGGGAACCCAAAATTGATGGTACTTAAATTGAACTAAGAAAAAAAAACTAGGACAGTATATAAAAAACGATCACCTAGACAAGAGAAACGAAAAAGAAGTAACAATTCCAAGGAATGGTATTTCTCTTTTAAAGCATACTTTTAACTTAATCTAAACTAATTTTCACCATCATCTTTAGACTTTATAACATCCTTGGTGATGGAGTGAACTTCTTCACATATTCCCTTGAAAAAATAATAGAAGTCACTAGGCTTTGCATGGCCACCCCAAGCACAAATGTAGAGAAAAACTAGGATAGGTTGACGACTTTGAGAAACCTAGATTCAGAAAGACTAAAAAATGAATCATATGCATATCAATTTTAATGGCAGTGTACCTTGTTAGTCTACCAAGACACTATATTTTATTCCACTTCAAAGAGGAAGTCCAAGGCAAATGATTTTTTTCTAAAAATATATAATTTGTAATGCAAGGAGCATGAAAATGATGAAAATACATAATTTTCATGGCCAATGGGATTTCATTATGATCTCCTTATTACAAATCAATGGGGAGGAACTTCATTTCATAACAAGGGAAACAAACTTTTCACTCAAAGAAAAAAAAACATAAATATAGGTAGCTTAAGACTCAAAGTTTTCATTAAATCAACAATATTTAAATGCATTAATATATAAAAAAATACTATTAAAAATTATGAAGAACATATACACAAGCCTAAACCCTCAATATTTCATCTGTATTCAAATAACTAGAAGATGTAACTACACAACAATATAACAAAAATGGAATGAACTGTATAACACCCTACCACTAACTTTGTTTTTTATAGATTAAGAACATGGAAAAGCTACAAATAGAACACTAGGGTAGAAATAGAACCCTACAATTAAATTTTCCTATAAAACTAAGCCTTCCTACATGATACAACTACCTAGAGAACTGCACCCACTAGGAGAGGTTTCATGTGCATGTAAGCATAATCCCAAACCAGGATAGTTCGCTCTTATATAAAAATCGGAAGTTATTTGATCTCATATTATTTATCTAAAAATATAATTATAATCACCAAAATAAATCCAATCTAATTCTAGAAAAGAAAACTTAAAAATGGACAAGCACATATTCTAAAAATTGAACTACAAAATTTGGAACAGACAAGCATCTATTCGAAAAATTGTAATACATAATTTGGAACATTAGTACTAAAACTAGAAAAAAGTGAGGCAAATAAATGCATGCACCCTCTAAATACTCCATATGTGCACTGCCAGTATATAACCATTACTATGCCTACACTCAAGAGGCATAGTGTTTTTTTCCACCATGAGGGTCTGAAGATTGTTCTAGAGGTCGCAAAATAGAGTGTTGGAACTCAACATTGCTAAAAAACAATGATTTTGATGGAGAGCATAATGCAGGGGATAATACTGTGGTAAATGAAATAAAAATAGAGTATAGCCATAAAATTAAATATGCTAAATTGTATGAGAAACAAGTTTGAAGTAGTGCTTCCAACCATTCATTAGAAAATATCGGTGTTTCCTATGCTAAGAAACAAGTAGTTTGATGATTAGATGTCCCTAAATTAAATCTTTACGTGGATGCCTATTATTTAAAAAATTTTAAAATATTTCACTACTCTAATTATATTTTTATGTGGAAGGTTTATCCACATGGAAAAACACTTCTACCATCACAAGTAAAGAAAATACAATTTATCTTTATATTTAATGTCAAATTTAAATTATTTGTTTATATAATTGAAACAATAACTTTTCTTTTGTTGATATATTTAGAGTGAGCACCGTGAATTTTACCTTCTTAATGATGAAGACTTGTCATCCCCAAAACTTGTGGTGATAATAAGAAAGTATGTTTCAAAAATGAGAAAAAAGATTACATAGTTGGTTTGCAACAACAATGGAAATATTGTGACCGAGGATAGGATAAATTAATTGAAAAAAAATTCAGTCATAAAAAAAAATAACCATATTTTGAAGTAATTTTTTTTTCTTTTTTATTTTATGAGTTTAATTCTGAAAGTATTTTTTTTTTTTTTTAACTTTTACATTATATTTATGAGGAAACTATTCATTACTCCACCTTTGACTGGTCATGCTCCTAGTACTGACATTAGGTCCACATCATTGGCTGTGACCAATGAGGACATGATCCCCGAGGCAAACATGCAGCCAGGCTCTAGATCATGTGGCGACAGAGGTGATGGTAAAACTAATGACATTATGGGTTTATTTCATAGAGAATCACTTTTTAAGAGAACAAGGATGATTGACTACATATTCTGGTGAATGAGGAAGGAATTGCAATAATAACACCAAACTTTCATGGTATTTTTTGATGGTTTAACTATTTAATTTTTTCTATCTAAAAAATAAGTCATCTATATTATTATTTTCAAACTAATGATGGTATATTTTTGCATGTAGGTAACAAATAGTTTGATACAATAATGGATGAAAAAGCATTGGAAATGTTTTGTCCCACCAGATGAAAAAGGTGGAATTGCAAAAATTACAACTTAAAAAAAAAATATTATGGACTACATTCATGATCTATTTGAGGTAGATACCTTCAATAAATACAATATCACCGTCACATTTTTCTTATGTCGATTCCTACGATGATTCCTGATATTCCATGGAAGTGACCCATTAAGTACATATAAGAAAAGGCATTAATAAAATAAGGGAAAACACCACCTAGTCAACGAAGGTACAAATTACATCTTGAATTCAATACTAATAATTTTGTTTAGTTTTGAATAAAATTTTAGTATATAACATACTTGAAACTTTTCATAGGATCCCAAACACTTCAAATGAAACCAAGGAAAGGCTTGTGAAGCTTGGGAAACATAAAATGGGACCGAGCGACTATTTGATGCTAGATGGATGAATTGTAGGTACTTAAAACTTCTTAACAATATTATCTATTATATCACCTTCCAACATTATAGTAATTACACTAAAAAATAACAAAAATCAATACTCTTATGCGATCAAGGGTGATACATTTGGAATTGAATCCATGAAAGAAGACTTTTAGATTGGTTTCAAGTTTGGATTTAAAGGTGTATTCAAACACCAAAAAAGCTTGGTTTAGACCCCAAGATCTATTTTCAAGGAGAAATTAAATATAAATCAATCTGACTTAACATTTCATTAACTATAAAATACAATCATGTTTGATATAAATATTTTGTGTCACTTTTATTTAATTAGTAGGGGAAAAATACAAATATAGATGATACCATGACTATAGAGCCTCAATCTATTGATAGTGTGCACTATCTAGAACATTTCAGTGCTCCCAAAGGAACCCCATGATAGTGTGGAACAACCCCTAGATGAGGCTGAAAATGCTAATAGGGTTGTATATTAATCATATACTTAGTAATTTTTTTCCTGTAAACTATGTACTTTTTTTTTACTTATTCATTTGTGATTTTTTAATGGAAGAGCATGTCATACATGAGTTATCTAGATTTATGCAGGAACGTAGAAGAATACACATATAACCATAAATACAAATTTGAAATTGGAATAAAACTTCATTTCATTAATATCAAAGAATTGGATTTTTTTTACACACAGAATGGAAATAAAATAGATATGGCACTAGTAACTTATCTTTGAGAAGCGATGTGGTGGAGACACGCCTCTGAACTTTTTCATAATGAGGCTCGAGGGCCTATTTTTTATTGATAAACAATGGAAAACCATAAACATCTAAAAACCTAACCCTAGGATATGAAGCACCAAAAATATTGACCTCGTTTGGGTAAATTGGGACATCAACTTCCTGGGGATGCAACTTTGGCATACAATCTCCATTTTATGCGCACAATACCTTGTTAGAAAGATATATTTGAGCAATACAATTTTTTATGTGACTAAAATCATATGAAATTTAATTTTCCTCTTTTTGTTCCCAAAATAATTCAATTAGGGCCTCAAAACGGCTCCCTAGGTTGAGGACCTAAAAAACTGCTAAAAATGGTAAATTGTGGTACAATTAAGGAAAGAAAAAAATTGAAGGAAATAATGGTGGGGTGCCAAGTGGAATAGGTGGGTGGCCACCAATATTTACTTGGATCATTCCTCCCCCATTAGGAAGCAATGGTCCCCATTGCATTGAGTTCCTCCATGAGAGGAGGAAGCTTATGTTGAACTTGGTGCCTGGTCAGCCACTTACCTTGTTGTAGGAGTTGGCCAGCTTTGACAACCCGATATAGTTGGATCTTCTACTAGAAATTATTATTGATTTGCATGTCCATGATGCGATCCACAGTGGCATGTTCCATGCAGTTTGGATTTGAATCTGTTGTTGTGAGTTGTTCTGCAATGTGGGAGGTGTCCAGTAGAGGTGGGAAGTAGGGTTGAAGGCGATCTACATTGAGCACTAGGTGGAGACCAAAAAATGGTGGAATACTAAGCTCGAAGGCATCTGACCCTACATCCTTGGTGATGGTGTGAGACCCATATTAGAGTGAGCGAACCTTGAGATGGGGTCCAACAAGGCACTTCTTTTCCAAATGTAGCCACACTTTTTTGCCCACCTGGAAGTTCTGTGGGACCCGATTTTGATCATGTTGTTGCTTGTAATTAGTATTGGCTCTGTCCAATGTGTCATGAACATGTTGGAGGATGTGACAAATGTGCTTAATGAAGCTATTCGCTTTGTCAAGTTTAGACAAGACATGAGCTGAATCGGCCTGAGTAGCCACAAATGGTATGGGTACATCAATGGGACATAGTGGCTGGAATCCCAAGGCCACTTGAAAGGGGTTGTGGCCAGTTGAGTTGTGGAGAGCCCAATTATAACTTTGTTGTACATAGGGAATGCTCTCATCCCATGTGCATGTATGCATTGAATTCTACATGCGTAGAATGTGTACGATCATCCTGTTGATGACCTCTATCTGGCATTAATTTTTGGGACCATGAGGAATTCATTGCAATGACGTCGAATAGTGGACAAGGTAAATAATTGAATTGAAAATATATTTATTATTATTATAAAACTACTTCAATGATTTTTGATAACTGACCATATAAATTTAATATTTTTTGTAGGTGATACTCCCCCACAATGCCCTCAACTTTGTGGGAACATCACGACCAAGGGTGTAATGCATGAGAGGATCCAATTATAATCATCATAAAAACAACCCTAACCGGAACATGAAAAGAAAAAATGAATGAAAACATTTTAATTGTATGGCTTGTAATAAGAGAAAAAAAACATTGATGATGTACAATTTTATAAGGTATATCAAAAGACTTATTGTTGTAAAATATTTTTGATGTAAAAAATGACATATTGATGTGTAAATATTTTTGAATGGGTTCTTGCATACCTTCTTGTAGGTATGTTCTAAAAATATGAAATATATTAATTTCTTAGAATTTTCTAGAGGATGAATGTCAATAAATATGTTTCTATATCAATTTTTTGTTTTTCTACTGTGTATGTGTGAATCTTAATGTGTTCCTATTGATTGTTGTATAGTAGATAGATTGGATACTATGGAATGGAGAGTTATGTGGAGTGGGGGGGGGGGGGGGTGGTGGGGGCATAAGAGTTTCCACCTTCATGTGGTTTTCCCTATTCAATAGAGAATAATTTAGGATTTGGATAGTCTTGGAGAAAACCTCCCTCATTCCAAAATATGAAAAACCAAGTCATTCTTGACTTTGTTGTTGCTCTATCAAATTGAGGATTGTTGGCTCAAAGATTATACTACTCTAGTAAAGTATTATTGAAACAAAGTGGAGCTCATTCAGGTATTCATGCACCTCAATGTTGTATAAGTTTTATTTTGTCAAAAAATGTTTCTTAATTTATTTTATTATTTTTCTAATTCGTTATCTACCTTTAAAATATTTTATGTGCATTATGGGTATTCTTATTCCAGAAAATTTTCATCCACGGATGTAACATGGATGGAAAGAAAGTGGAAAAGTTGCTCCTCTTGAGTAGGAATTTATTTTCACGTGTCCACCTTACCTTTTTCATTTCAATTATAATAATCCTTTGTTGTTAGTTATTTCGTACCCAATTGTCAATTATTTGTTAGTTTTTATAGTGCCTATTGTGTGGCAATCCATGCAAATTGCATATTTGGTCTTCTGAAAGCAAGCTACCACCTATAGAAAATTTCTCCAGCTTCCCACAACCTTCCAACCTCTTTTCATATAGTCTTATTATGCATCCCATCTCTAGGTTGAGGAATTTATGTGAAAATAATTATGACTTTCCTTAATGATTTTTTTCTGATTTCTTTTAACCTTCATTTCCTAAATCATAGAAATGAAATTTAAGCCCGTGCTATTAAATTTTCCCTTCAACTCTTTACTTTTTCCAAATCTCCCTAATTCCCAAAAAAATCACCAACTAATGAAGCTTTATAGTTTCTCTTATTTAATTCTTATAGGTGGGGTTTTGGATTTTAATTTTACTTTAATTTTAGGCTTATTTATGTGGCTAGAAACTAAACCCATTCCCCAAGTCTAGAAGCTCCCATCTCAAACCCTAGAAATGCGTATACTTTCCAAACCATATGGTACTTCATCGAACATTAGTCTTGAAATTTTTGACAAATGGAAATAAATCTTAAACTTTAATAAGTCTATATAAAATTTATGTTTTCTTACACATTCATGGAAAATGAGAAAGTATATTTCACCCTATACGATGTATTCAAGTCTTTTTGTCTCCCAAAGGGATGTATGGGGAAGGGAGTGAGGGAGTTACTAAGCACTGCAGGTGATTTTTCATTTTAGTATCTATCTTGATTTCTTGAGAAATTTGTCCATAATGAGTTTGGAGTATATTTGCAAAGTAAATCCTATGGAATTTGTATAACATTCAGGCTGAAAAAATTGTTGAGGATACATTATTTGTGAGAACTTACAATGGAGGTGCTTTTTCTAATGTTGATGGTGTTTATGGGTCATATTGAATGATTAGAGAATTTGGAGATGTTTAACGTGAACATTTTTCATATATAAGCATATTCTCTATGAAATATTTTGCACAATATCTTGGCTTGAGGTAGCCTTAATGATCGATCATGATAGGTGGGCTGAGGAAAATGTAGATAAGGTTCATGATAAGGATTAAGAGGAGCAATATAAGGTTCAAAATTTTTTATCTAATTGTATTGAATCTTCTAATTTAGAGTTGGAAGCAAAATTACATGCAAAGGAGGAGGGGAGAAAAAAATTGCAAGTGAAGAAAAAGGTTAATTTTAGTTTCATATTTCTTTGATTGAACACAATGATGGATAGTTTCTTTTTCCTTTTCTTAGTATGGTAGTTGCTTAAAAAGTATATTTTTATCTCTCTCTAAATTGTTTCTGCAAGAATTTCATTACATCATAGTATGGCATAAAATATTTTAACCATAGGTTCTTTCTTTGTTTCTATTTTTCTAACTTGTTTTGATTTTAGGAACAACTTGAGGGCCAATTAAAAAAAATGAGAAAAAATCGTTTTTCCAAGGAAACACCCATGCTTGATTTCTATCAGAAATCAACACCAGCAAAACCTAAGTTGAAGAAGGTGTGCGATTAATTTCTCTAGCTTGTTAAGAGGGTTGAAGAAGATTTGATTTCATTTTACAAGTTTCAGTTGTTCACCTGAATTGATGAATTTTTTTGTGAAATTATTCATATATCACTAATAGAAAATGATGAAATTAGAGACGAGGTGACTAAAAAATTTAGTCATCACAAATTTTCCATGTGAAATACAACCAAAAATTAGAAATCGTATGTGACCCAACTAAAAGTGACTAACATAAACGAATAATTTAGACTTGGGATAAAACATACGACTATATAATAAGTAATGCAACTAAAAAATACTAACGCGAATGACTAATTTAGTTAGGAACAAAAATATGACTACTTAAAAAGTACTACAATGATAAAAATTAGTCATTTATGTTATTCCTTTTAATTGTGCTCGATGAATGGCTACACAATGCTTACCCTATGAGCCAAATGTTCATGTCATTGATTGTTGGGTCTCCAAAATGTCTTTAAAATGAAATATATTTTAACTTCATTCACACCGCATTTCACCTTTATCACCTTCATTCCATCACTTTTTCACTATATAAACCTAGATATTTATCACCATATGGTCTCATAATTGTATTTTCTTAAAGTTATATTTTTCAAGTGTTTATAGTGAATTAATGATTAAAAATTAGAAAAAATAAATATTCTTGCTAATATCTAAAAGTGGCTTTAGTTTGATGACAAGTGTAGATCATTTGGAAGCTTCCAAGACACTCTTATGTGGCCTCCAAGGCAATTTTTAATTATATTCAATTTTGGAAGTAGAATTGGGATATGAATCAACCATATCTCATAGAGAAAAATTGTGGATAAAGGGATATGTTTCTAATTGGTTGAGATTTTTAAGGATTTAAGGAGAGAATAATGGATCCTCATTAATGAGGTAGCTTCTTATGTTTTTGTATAAATAGGAGAGCCTTCTAAAATTCCAAAGTTTGGTGACCTTAATTCCATGATAGTAGAGTTAAAAGGTGATTGGGTGAGCCTTTGGTTCCTAGTCAAATTTTTCACAAGTTCCAAGACCCGACATAAAAGTTTGGTAGAGTCGCAATATACAGATCATAATAGATGTAGCTGACAACACAACAACATGATGCATTTCTATTGGTGTAGGAGGATCCCACCTTACAACCTAGCCTAATGGAGTTACCCCAACGAAATATTTATGGTGCAGAAGTCTTAGATTCAAGATGAATGGAGCGATATGGTGCCATCCTAACAAAATTTTCCTTGTGAGTGCACCCTAGAGGATTAAAAAGGGTGCACAAAATGAAAGAAAGGGGTGGTGGATGTCGGGAAATGGTTGTTGATTAGTGGTTGTCATTGATGTCATCGCAAGTAGCACCAGGGGCTACCCTAATATTGCATGGGAATTTTGACCTACCATATTAATATATTCTGGGTCAAGAATGCTTTAGATGGTTTCTACTTGTCGAAATGTTTCTGTTGATATATGGCACACCATGTAATTCTTCACGATTTGAGAGATATTCATGTTTGAAGTTTGTACCCCCACTTAGTGGGCTAAAACCCCATGGGGTTGTGGCATGGGTCATTGAAAAGTCATAATTAATATTTTTTAAGCTCGTAAAACCCCTTCGAAGTTCACTTCTTGAAGGCTGCCTCAACCTAAGCATTTATATAAATTTTGATCCTCATATCCTCCTCATCCAAGAGATTTTTCCATCTGAAACAGGTCATCGTGGAATTTTCTCTCTAATTTTTTGTCTACAAAGTTTCAGAAGAGGAAATTTTTATGAGGTAAAGTAGAAATATTGAGGAAACTACTGTGAAACTTTCAAATCAAGGTACGCAATATTTTTGGATATATGATTTGTGGAAGTCAGTGTTTTTCCAGGCTCCTGAATTTCATCTCAAAGAAGTGACCTTGGGAAAATCATCATAACTCTCTCTCTGAGAATCAGATTGGAATTCTGTAAAAAGAAGAAGATATTTCACAGCCTATAGTTCTCTCTCTATCAAATTCAGAGCTATATGAAGAAACAATGACATGTGGCACACCATAAAATTTATCTCTACTAAAATAGTCCATAATTAGGGAATTGTGAGAGATTGGGCATAACTCTCTCTTTAAGAATCAAAATTAAGTCATACCTATGGCATTGGAAATATGACTCATAGTTATACTACAGAACCTAAAATCAAATATTGGGGATCTGAAATAACATAGGTACACCAGATTCAATATCAAGCTCCTAGAAGGCAAGAAAAATCTAGATCATGTGTTGTCAAGGGCTGCAAAGGACCAGAATTTCTTGGAAAACAAAAAAAAGCAAGGTGCAGAAGGGGGTAGCATGACAAGAGTGGAAACCAAGGTGTAGAACAGTAGCAAGAAGTTCATCACATGAAGTCTTCAAGTGGGCAGCACTGCATACAGTCACTGTAAAGGTATCATTATACTAAGTCATTTTAAATACATTATTGTAAAAATTGTTCTAGTGTCTATCTACCAAGAGTTGAAGAGGAAGTGCCAGGAGGTCTATGATCATCATTATGTGGTTGTGTCATAGTTGGGGTTATGGTCTAGTGTGTCTTCTTTTTCTAAATAATTCTATATCATTGTCAAGTGGACCATTTTCCCTGGTACAGGAGTCCATTCTTCTTTTATTCTTCTATAGGGTGGTAGGCAGGCGCACGGTGAGCGAGTCATCGATGTTGGAGCGTCCGTCACGACTATTGAATATTTCCATGCTGGAGCGCCCATCTAGGGGAGACAGAATAATGCTTTTCTAGATTCTAGGAAGTTGGAGCTTTATTTTCAATTGGAGTTGAAAAGAATTATTAGAAAAGCATTAGGTGGTTTTTGTCCCGAAGTGGGTTTCCACCTTAAAAATTGTGTGCATTTGTGTTCCTCTTGTTTGCTGCTATCATTGTACAAACACTGATAATAATTGAAGATTAACTAGTGCTCTAATTGAAAGAAATGATGATTCACCTCTCTGGTATTTCCAAAATTGTACGGGATCCTGCCTTCAATAGCAGCTTATCAGCTTGAAGAGGTCATGGAGCATACCAACTGTAATTGCCTGTAATAAAATAACTACACTGAAAGGAAGGAATGGAGGTCTATCTCTTGGCACAAGGTTATGAATTATGACAACGAGCCTGCAATGGATTTACATCAAATCGCAAATGAACATGGCAAGAAGAATTGGTAAATGACAAAAGCATTGAATATTATTAATAAAGGAATACCCAATTTTCTCATACAAAGCGTGCATTGTAAAAATGCCAAAATGTAAGTGACAAGCTAAGAATATATATGCAAGGGACTAAAATGTCAAATAAGCAAAGCTTCAAATTTATAGAGAAAAATTTGAGCAACTCAGAATGAAAGAAGATTGAAACATTGCTGCATACTTCCAATACGTTTATGAAATAACCAATACTCTGGAAGGATTGGGAGAGCCAGTTGATGATAATACTATTATACAAAAGATTCTTAGAACGTTACCAGGGAGATTCAACCCAAACGAATTGGTCTTAGAATATAGTGCAAATCTAGACAAACTCAGCAAAGAGGAATTACATGGAGATCTCATAGCATATGAAATGAGACTTGATGAAGAAGAGGGTACTTCACATCTAGAAAATTGTGTTTGTTGCATCTAAGAAAACCAATAAGGACAAACAACCTTCAATTGAAAAGACATGCACCTGCAAGTGTGAACAAAAGGGAGATGATGAAGAAAGTCTTTCAGATGAAGGATATGCTCACTGTACGAGAAATATAAAAATTGGTAACGGAAAATTGAGAGGTAAACTTCCATTGCTATGTTTCGGCTGTGGTGAGGTTGGGAATTTTTGCATCAAAATGTTCGAACATAAGTGATGGCAACTCAAAAGGAAAGAAAGACTTTATAAATTCAACAAGGAAGTATCCAAAAGGAACTTTCTCTCTAAAGAAGATAACTCATCATCCAAATTACAATGAAGAGGAAGCCAATGAGAGAGTATAGTTTATGTCCAAGCACAATTAACAAGAGGTATCTAACAACGAAGAAGAGGAATTGACCATAGAAGAATTTTCTAAGGAAGCAATAAAAATTATAAAAGAGTTCAAGGCATAGAAGATCCATTCCAATACTCTTGAAGAACAAGTTCAAGGTCTCAAAATTTAAGTTGAAGGCACAAATGCATTGAAGAGTAACTTCAAAAGAAGTTGGAGGAAGGCAACCAAGAAAAGGAATAATTAGAAGCCGAAGTAGTCTCGCTACATAAGGAAGTGAATAAAGGAAAAACTATCCAAAACTATGCCAATAGCTCAAGGGAATTGGAAGAACTCATCAACAATAAATGATATTACAATGACAGAATTAGCATTGGTTACAAAGAAGAAGAAGCAGGACCTTATACAAAAAAATACAATGAACCTATGAGATCTGACATCCATGTAGATTTCATTAGAAAATATTTGCAAGAATAGCCTTGGAAGACAATTCCTCGATGAATATTTCCATCCAGGTACCAACATATTTTTTATGTCTATTATTATTCATGTGGAAAATTTGGTCATAAAGTTGTAGAATGTTGCACGTACCCTAGGAACGAATACAATTCCACGAGATATGTCAAATATGAACCTCTCAGGGCTCAACATAACATCAATAGATTTGAACATTTAAGAAATAATATTGAATGTTACAAATGTCGAAAATTTGGACACATTGCTAGAGACTATAGACTTGAAAATCCTCAAGAAGAATATTCTAAGCCACAGAACAAATGAGAATCGAAGAAGAAGAAGGTTGATAATTGTGCTCTCACTCTCAAGGCTCAAAACAACAAAGATGCGTGGTATGTTGATAGGTTTTGCTCAACACATATGACTTGAGATAGAAATAAATTTGTATCTCTGAAAGAGAAGAAAGATGGAACTGTGTCCTTTGGGAATGATGAATCTTCAAATATTATAGGATCAGTCTTGTCACTCTCGGAAGAAAAGATGCTCTAGCCAAGAATGTTCTATTGGTTGAAAACATGAATCACAATCTTCTCGGTGTTGGAAAAATGTTTGATCAAGGACACACAATACTATTCAAATCCACAAAATGTGAAATCAGGAAAGGCAGGTATGGTGAAATTGTGGCTATATAAAGTGGAGCTCGAAACAACATATATGTTCTGGATGAAGCAACTAAAGAATGTATAACAGCTAAAGAGGATGATATAATATTTGGTAGCAATGATGATCAATTAAGTAAGGAGTTTGCTACAAAGATGTAAAGTGATTTTGAGATGTATTTACTTGGTGAGATTACATACTTCTTAGGGCTTCAAATATCTTAGCAAGAGAAAGGAATATTTATATGTCAAGAGAAGTACATCAAGGAAATGCTCAAGAAATTTAAAATGGAAGATTGCAAACCCGTCCTTACTCCAATGGTAATAGGTTGCAAATTGAGCATAGATGAATCATCTAAGCATCTGGATCAAAGGTTGTACAGATCTATGATTGGTAGTCTTCTATATGTAAGAACCTCCCAGCTAGATGTTATGCAAGTAGTTGGACAAGTAGCAAGATTCCAAGCTGCACAAAAAGAATCACATATTATTGTCATAAAAATAATTCTTCGATATCTAAAGGGAAGAAAATAATACGGCTTGTGGTATCCCAAGGGTAACAATATCATTATTCATTCCTTTACATATGTAGATTGGGTAGGAAGTGTTGATGATCGTAAGATTACTTGTGAAGCATTGGAATATCTTTGCCAGAAGCTTGGGATTCTCCCAAGTTCTCATTAGATTTTCCTTATTCATAATATAAAGGGGAAGTGGAAGTGTGTACAGGTCTACAATATGGTTGTGTGTTAGGGGGAGTTACCCTTTGACATTGATTTCAAAGGGGGAGAGAATATTGTAGGAATAGGTGTCATGATCGCAGGGGGAGTACTTGTGTTTCCATTAATACCAAAGGGGGAGATTGTTAATCAGCTGTTGTCATTGATATCAACCTAAGCAGCACTAGGGGCTACCCAAATATTGCATGGGAAGTTTGACATACCAAATTAATATATTATGGTTCAAGAATTATTTTTATGGTTTCTACTTGTTGAGATGTTTCCGTTGATATATAGTACACCATGTAATTCTTCACAGTTCCAAAGATATTTGAAGTTTGTACCCCCAATTAGTGGGCTAAAACCCCATGGGGTTGTGGCATGGGTCATTGAAAAGTCATAATTCATATTTTTTAAGCTCCTAAAATCCCTCCTAGGCTCACTTGTTGAAGCCCCTCTAAACTTAAGAATTTATATAAATTGTGATCCTCATATCCTCCTCATGCAAGAGATTTCACCATCCGAAAAAGGTCATCATGTAATTTTCGCTCTAAATTTTTTCTACGAAGGTTCAGAAGCTGAATTTTTTATGATGCGATGTTGAAATCTTGAGGAAGCTCCTGTGAAAATTTTAGATCACAATGTGAAATTTTTTCAGAGATATGATTTGTGGAAGCTAGTGTTTTTGCGGGCTCCTGAATTTCATCTCAAATAAGGGATCTTGGGAAAATCGTCATAACTCTCTCTCTGAGTATTGAATTGAAATTCTGTAAAAATTGAAAAATATTGCACAAACTGTTGTTTTCTCCCTATCAATTTCAGAGATGAATGAAGAAACAGTGACACGTGACATTCCATACAAGTTTTCTCTACTGAAACATTCCATAATTACGGCATTGTGAGATATTGGGTATAAATCTCTCTGGATGAATCCAAACTAGGACAGAACTATGGCATTGAAAAGATGACTCAGAGGAATAATACAAGACCAAAAATCAGATATTAGGGATCTAAATAGTAGAGATACACCAGATTGAATATCGAGCTCTTAGAAGGCAAGAAAAAACTAGATCACATGTTGTCAAGGGCTGCAAAGGACCAGACTTTGTAGGGCAGCAAAGAAAAGCAAGGTACAGCATAGGGTAGCATGACAAGATTAGAAACCATGGTGCAGAATAGCAGCAATAAGCTCATCACATGAAGTCTTCAAGTGGGAAAAACTTTATACAGTCACTACAAAGGTATCATTGGACTAAGTCATTGTAAACACATTATTGTAAAAAAATTTCTAGTGTCTATCTGCCAAGAGTTGAAGAGGCAATGTTAGGAGGTCAAAGATCATCATTACGTGGTTGTGTCATAGTTTGGGTTATGGTCTAGTGTGTCTTCTTCTTCTACATCATTCTATATCGTTGTAAAGTGGACCATTTTCCCTGGTACAGGAGTACATTCTTCTTTTATTCTTCTATAAGGTGGTAGGGTGGTGCTAGGGTGATTTGTAGCTCATTGGGTGTTGGGGCATCTATTCAGTTGACTACTGAATAATCTCAAGTGTTGGAGTGTCCATCTAGTGGGAGTTGAAGAAGAATGATTTCTAGATTCTAGGAATTTGGAGCTTTATTTTCAATTCGAGTTGAATATTAAAGAATTATTAGAAAAGAATTAGGTGGTTTTTTTCCCAGAGTGCATTTTCACCTTAAAAAATGCATTCATTTGTGTTCCTTTTGTTTGCTGCTATCATTGTACAAACACTGATAATAATTGAAGATTAAATAATGCTCTAATTTAAAGGAATATTGATTCACCCCCTCCCCCCCCTCTCAGTATTTCCAACAATGGCACCAGAGAAGCGACCAATGAGGAGGTCGAGTAGGAGGCTTCCACTACGACAAAACAACCTATTGAGGGAAATATGGGAAAAAAATTTAGGGAGCAGAAAGTTAAGAACTGCGAGATACGCATTGGGCCACATAACGTAATTCCACCCTAAATATAGATGGAATTCTGGTGAGGCATCAAAGCATCGATATTTGGTTTCCCATACCACCAATCACATAGATCAACTATGGAGAATCAATTAAGGACCAGCCCCACTAATACCGTAAACCATAATGGAATGGTGTTGAGGTCAGTTTCTGAAATCAGAGGTCTATAGAAGGAGCAGAAAATGGGGCATCATCCCAAAGGAAAAATAAAATAAATAAATGAGATACCGTTAAGGTTTTAGCAAATTAAATTGATGCAAAACCAAGAGACACAAGACTATTTCTCTCCCCTCGAGCAGGATAGGTGGAAGCAAGAAATTAGCCTGGATGATGCAAGAGATGATGTGAGCATTAGACAATTAGTGGTGGACATGTGTGTATAAATTATATAAACAATATGTATACCAATGGATTCAATTCGATCGTGTAATATAAAAAATATATATATTAAATCCTTCTACAATATTTGCGGAAAATAAACATGATCGCACAATGACACCAAGTTAGAGTAATGTGGGCCCAGACTAGGCCTACAAAAAACCCAAGGATGTCCTTTCTGAATAGTGTGCTCTTAGTTGAAAACACACTCTACACCAATATATATAACACATCTCCCTTCCATCCAAACCAAAATTCCTTCCAAGATTAGAATCTTGTGTTTGGTCATAATGGTGACTGCTACAAGAAAATTCAATGCTTCTCATTTAATTATCAACCCAGGGCAAGTCTTATTATTTCAAGAGTGTAAGAACAATATATGCAAGTGATATTGGAGGAAAACTACTATAAATTATCATAAGGAAGACTATCTAATTCTTGAATTTCAATCAAATAAATTTGGAAGGGAATTATAGAATTCTTTGACTATTTTATTCTAAGCATATGAAAAAATAACTACTCCAGACTGAAAAGAACAAAGTATAATTGAACATCACACTATGATGAATTGAAAATAAATTGCAATGAATTGAACAGAAACTCTAATAAATTGAACAACAATTGATTATTCTAAATTTTGCAACGGAATTCTCCTTTAAATCAATGGATGACATCCATCTAATTTAAACAGACAGAAAACGCTCACACTGATAATGAAAAGATCCAACATTAACTACATGTAGAATTGAATAGCATTCCTATTAAAACTAATCAAATGATCATAAAAGTGTTGGGAAATGATGAAAGCATATAAAAAATTATGAAAAAATTGATTTTAAGCAAGAAGGCATGAATGGTGAACTAGTCTAATGAAATAGGAAGTTGTAGCATATTCTGTTCACAATTCACCAATTAAACAATATGTTATGAAATGCACTAGATGACTAGAAACGAAAGTTCTGTAAATAAATATATAGCACATAAGTAGCAGATAAGCTCCTAGGTTTGGGCCCAAAGCCACCAGATGTCTACTGCTAAGGAAAACTCAGAGATTGACTATTCCGAAACATCAAAATATTAATTAAGCTAGAGACTAACACATTAATAAAACTTTACGATTCTATCCCGATACGTCTATTATAGAGGAAAATATCTATGTAGCTCTATCTATATTGTTCATCTTCGTAATTTTAAAGGTGCATTCAAATGTAGTAACAGATACTTTCCATACGGGAACTTACTGCTTTGTGGTTGTCATTTGATTACTCCAATCGTGGATGTACCTTTCCATCTCCTGCCAGTCCATAGGAGCCATTATGATACCGTTTTCCTCCTTTGTGAGTTGTCTTTTGGTCATTAGCAGTTTAGTTGCTTAGCTTCCCTATCAATAAATATATAACAAGTCAATTTTTACTTTGTTAAACATTCATTTTCTCATGATTTCATTATACCTTAGCTTTAGGTTATTACCCTTTACTTTATTGCTAAGATGAGGGGGAAATTCATAAAATTGCATAAAAAATTGTGGTACATATGGGATGAAACATACCTTATTCTCGGCCCAACATAATCCCTGCTTACCTATTTGCAGTTCCTCTTGCAAACAAATGGTTGAGGTGTAGATGGGTTAGAGAGTATTCAGGGTATACCTCCTCTTTATAGAGTCTGAAGTGATGTCTCTGTCTTATCTTTGCAAAGGCAGAGTTCGTGTGCCCCTTTGGCAAGTCATAATCGTGATGATAGTCCTCACAGGGGTACAATATGATAGGGCACCTATATATTCACCCTATCCATGTAGGGCCCATGTTCAAGATTAGTGTTCTGTATAGAAGGAATTTGGAAGTAGTTGCTTTAAAGTTCCTGTAACCAAATGGCTCTCTGTTTTTCACATTCTTCATGGAGGCTAGCCACCTTTGTTTGGTTGTTGCTAATGCTTCTCCCTGAATGTCCTGGAAATAATCCTGCCCATGTTGCACTATATCTTTATGCATACGCCCCAGTTTGGAGATCACACCTTCTTCTGAATGAATTTCTTATGCTGGGTGAACAGGTACAGGGGTTTAGTACATCCCCCCCAACCCATAGGTATAGGCCATTCTCTCTCTTCTGAAAGGTGTTGTAGGCTTTAGCCCAATGAGTCTAGTTCTTGGAGGAAGATAGGAAAGCCTGGAACTAAACATCCCCTATAAAGGGGCTGGGATTACTGTCCCTTTTCTCCCGTTGAAATAAATTGTGTGAGTATCATTCACACAAAATATATTGGACATGCTCATTCTTCTCATTGCGACATTGGACAAATTATTCAATGGTTTTAAAAGTCGTGGGACTCCCTACAATGATAGCCTTGATTTTCCACAGTAAATACCATTCTACAAACAATAGAGCATAGTTGGTGGTTGGTGCCCTGCAAGTTAGTACATCAGACTAAAGAGATAAAACTATATTGGTTCGCTTATTTTCTTGTTCCACTTGAACTTGTGCTTTCTTTATGTTTTTCCTTTCTTCCTTGAGTTGGGAAAATTTTTCGTCCTCAGTTGCAAAAAGGTTTTTGAATTTATTTAGTAGTGTCTAATGTTCCTATAAGGGAACTACTTCTTTTCTTCACTAGGAAAATTAATTTTGCGATTGAATTAATTCGTTATGCAATTTTTTTTTGGCAGCCTTTTCTACTAGGGGAGTGTAGGCAGGTGTCTCCTCCATTTGAGTTTCCTTCTCTTCTGTAAGTTCTAGAATAGTTTGCACAAAATATTCAGCAGTGTCCACTAGGTCACTCTATACAGAAATCTCAATAGTTTCTACCAATTGGGTGACAAACTCTATTTGAGTTTTTATGGTAGCCAATTCCTTCTTAGTCTTGAGAGCCTTGCTCACTTCCTTCAACTATTTCTTTAGATTTTTTATCATATTTCTTGACCTCTTCCAGGTCCTGCTCATTTTCCTTAACTTCTTTCAAGTTGATTTCTCTTATATCAAGGTTTTGGTAGGGGATGGAGGAGCAACAACTTCAGTTTCAGGAATGGTGGTACTATTTCTAAGGTTATCAGTGATGATATTTCCTTCCTATGCTCCAGAGTTTATTTTTGCATTAAAATCTCAGTTGGGTGAGGTAATTTTCCCTTCAGGTGTTAGGGGGACTGTCTCCATGCTTTTATTTTTTTCTAGTGGGATGGTGTCTCCCAACTGATTTCCAGATTCAGATATCCCATCTGTCAGGTCTTCCCTACTCACCCATTCACTCTTGGGGGGGATAAGGCCCTTGAAGCCTACAATTGATCCTAGTGGGGTAATATTTTAGTGTGGCTAGAGCTACTGGTGGTGCCAGATTGATTCAATGGGTCCCCTTGCTCCTCAACTTATTCGGATGGGGTTCTAATTTCATGAGATGCCCTCTTTTTGCTCCAAAGATCAAGCCATTTCTCCTTCATAATCTTGTAAGGGCATATTTTGAGGGCTTGAAGGTGGTGTATGCGATGGTGTTGTCTCATCTGAAAATTCAGAGGTGTCTTGTCTTAATTTCAGTCTTTCAGACTGTCTTTTTTTACCTCGTTCTAAGGTTGAAGCATGGGCCCTTTTCCCTCTTCCTCTCCTAGGATTGTTTATTCTGGGAAGCTCTATTTCTACTCTGACAGGGTTTTCCTCAGGGGTATTCGGGGTAGGATTAATAAATTTGTCCCAAGATGTCTGATGTTTTCCTAGATCATGAATGATGATTAATTTGATTAAGACATGGTGGCTGAATAATTCTTGGAGATTTTTGGATTTTATATTTCGAACAACAGTGTCGTGCAATACATAATTCAATAAATAAGGCAGATTAACTAACATTTTCCGTTTGAGAATAGTAAAGAGTTTAAGTTGGTGGGGTTTTACCATGTCCTGGCGTTTGTCGCATGTGATGTATCTTTGGATGAATGATTCCAATTCCTACCAAGGTTTTTGTAAGGACACAGGGTTGACCCCCTTTCCATTCCATTTCAATGGTTCCCCTAGGTCCTGGTATGCTAAGACTGCTTCACGCAGAAGGATATGTTTTTCAGTGCATCTTTCTCCTTCTGCTGATAGTCCAGAGACCTCAGCAATGATATCCTCTGTGACCAATATAATCCTTCCTATGATTCTGGTATGTCCCTCCCATATGTTTTTCAAGAATTCAACTGTTATTTCTATGTCAAACCCTTGCAGTTTGTGTCGGTATGGCAACCATCCAACTTGTTGGAGAATGGTATGAGTTGCATCTGAGATTTGGAAGGTTGTGGGTTCATTTCAGAGAGAATTTCCTCCCATGCCTGGTGTGTTATGAGAACTAATTTCTCCCTATATATACATTTATTATGGCCCTATTACTTAGAACAAACACTGCATTCGAAAGAAAAAGAAATTGCAATTTTATGTCGTAAATGTATGTAACTTCAAATTGTAAATGCAATGATCTTTTGGTCCCATCACCATATCCAAAGGAAGTTGTGCAAGGAATTCACATGCTTATTCATTATGGATATTTACACCCCTTCTCTAGGGATAAGGGCATCCACATCCTTAAGTACAAAGATATTGCAGCAATCATGAATGCATACGAGGGAAAAGGTTATAAATCAGTAATTACAGTTTGTATGATAGAAGGGCGTTTGTGGCCTTGGAGCTCAAGGAAAGAGGAGATATTTCAACAATCATGAATACATGAAATGCAAAGGTGAGAATCGATAATTTTCATAGGTGTATATCAGGTAGAAATGACCGAAGAAGGGGAAAAAATATATAGAAATTATTATGATAGGATGTCCTTATTTGATGGTATAGCATGACAGAAGCATGACAATGATGAATTATGATTGGTTTTTTCATCCCTTAATTCAAACATGAAAGGATAATTCATTCATATTTAATTATGTGGGTAGATAGTATTAACACTTATTCGAGTAGTGCACTTATCTCGGAAATCGATGAAATAAGAAATAAGGCATATATAAAAGTAATTAGCTATTTTTATAAAAACACTCCCATAACACAAGGAGAGCTAGTGCTTCTAGCAGGTGTTCACAGCCTCGACAAGGTTGATATTTTAACCCGAAAATCAGTAAGAATCCTTTATGTAAGAGTATATATTTTTCCAATTTTATGGACAGATCACCATGCTGGTGTGGTGGCCAGATAGTCAAGGTTCCACTCAGTGGGGTTGTAACAGAGTGATCAGGTCGGCTCATGATGAGACCTCCTATCCTTCAAGTAGTTTGAGTTGTCAAGAATATCACTACCCTGGTGTGTTGGACATTGTGGGAATGTCACTTGTTAAACCCTTATGATGACACCCCCTATTCTCTCTTAAAATTTACATATAAACATAATATTTCTTTTTGAAAAGTAGGAATTTTCCTTTGTTTTATGAGGAGACCACTGTGCTGGTGTGGTGGCCAAGTGGTCATAGTGCCACTCATTGGAATTGTAACAGAGTGATCAGGTATACTCGTGATGAGACCTCCTATCCTTCAAGAAATTTAAGCTGTCGAGAAGGTCATTACCCTGGTGTGTTGGCCATTGTGGGAATTTGACTTGTTAAATCCATATGATCATTCTTAGTTGGCTTGTGATGAGACCCCCTATTCTCACTCAAATATTTTCATATAAACATAATATTTCTTATTCTCTATATATTAAGGGAGGCTCATTAACTCTTGAAGAGTTAGGGATGGTGTGAGAAGTAAAAAGAGTTCCAATAAAATTAATACTCCTTATTCCTATATTTCAAAGGGGAATACTACTCGAGAGCATAGAAAGATATACCATTATAAGACTATGAATTGTATGATAACATGTTTGAGCATGAGATGTATAGCCCTTCATTGCAAAGATAAACCATGGCAACTTTCGGAGTAGATATTTCCATCCAAGTTTCAAAGGATCATCATATTATTAACATTACTACTTTTCTCCGTTTTAGGTGCCACTTCAAGTTTAGAAATTTATTTTACGGCCAGGGTGTGAAATGACGAGTGGATATTCAAGAAGATATCATCAAAAAGGAAGAAAGAACATGCTTAGAAAGGAGAAAAAAAAATCATCTATTCCATTCAATTGAACAATAGAAATTCAAATATTTGAACAACAAAAATAAGCAACACATGGTTGTTCAATCCAATTGAACAAAAACTATTCAATTGGATTGACCAACAGCCATTTAATTTTTTGAACAAGAAAATAAACATTCAAGCACAGGGTTACTCAATCCGATTGAACAACAACTATTCAATTGGATTGAACAACAGTTTTTCAAAGATTTGAACAAAAAAAAATAAACAACACACGGCTGTTCAATCCGATTGAATAGCAGTTTTTCAATTTAACAACAGCCTTTCAAAGTTTTGAATAGAAAAAATAAACAGACAAATGGCTATTCAATCTGATTTAACAGTAGTTATTCAATTGCATTGAATAATAGCCATTGAAATGATTAAATAGAAAAAATAAACACACAAAAGGAAGGATAACGGAAAATAATACATCTGTGAGTATGAAGAATGTACAAAAAATGATAAAACTATAAATTGTAGGGAAAATATATACAATATTACAAGAGGAGGTAACAATTTTTCATGCACTCAAAATTGTGAGGCTAGAACCCCCTGCAGCTAAAATTTGGATGGTGCGAACGTTGCGTACCTGCTGGCAGAAAGACTCTCTTGTAAGTGGTTTGTGATAGAGGCACACTCTATGTATGTTGACTTAAAATGTATAAGTACATTCGTCTATGGTAGTCAAGGTGAGGGTATCGTTGTTGTGTACTTCCTGAATTTCGTATGGACCGGGCCACCTTGTTTGTAACTTGCTTGGGAAGTCTTGGAATTTGGAGTCATAGAGAAGTGCCTAATCTCCTTTCTAGAATGTCTTTTTTTTTATGAGGTTGTCATGCCACTTATCTTGTTGTTGTTATATTATTTTCGTGTGCTATACAGCCAATAGTCATATTTCATCTAATTCATTAATTTGCTGAAGTCTTCCAATCTAGACCTCTGTCAAGTCTAGCCCCATCTCCTAGGATGTCCTTAGAGTCTTTATTTGAAATTTTATAGGGAAAATTGGTTCTCTTCAAAATACCAGAGGGTACATATAATATTCATTGGTGTTTCACCATATTGTGTAGTAATCTTAGAATGTTGTTGGTAGTCTAGTAGCGTAATCTTGACAATGTGTTGATACTGTTTTAGTGAGAATTTCCTAAAGGAACTTGTTGGTACTTTAAACCTGCCCATTTTCCTACGGGTGGTAGGGATATGTGACTCTATGGATGATATGGTAGTTCTTCAGGGTGGCCACAATTTTATTTCCCACAAACTGTGCCCCCCATCAATTATCACTTTCCATGGTAAGCCATATCACAAAAATAGCTCAAAAAGAAAATTAATCATATATTATTCCATGGATTTTGATAAAGCCACTATTTCTACCCACTTCATTACGTGATTTGTGGCAACCAGTATGTAGATCTCCTGGTTTAATGGCGGGTTGAATGGTCCAATGAAGTCTAGTGCCCACCATTCAAAGGGTTCCACTACCAATTGTGGTTCTAATGGCATTTCATCAGCTTGGCCTAAGTGGTCCATTCTTTGGAAGATATCGCAGGCTTTGACATATTTCTTGGCATCTGTAAAAATTTTAGGCCAATAATAACCCATTTGAAATACCTTGTGCCTAGTTATGCGATCTGCAAAATGGCCACCACATGGTTCATCATGACAGGCCCATAGAATTTCATAAATCTCATCTTCTCGGATGCACCTGCATATATGCATATCAGATCCTGTATAAAAAAGATATCCATCGATTGAGGAGAATCTAGCACTGCACTGAACAATCAGCTTTTGTTCCTTTGATGTCAATTGTCTAGAAAAATTTACTACTTCCAGGTAATTTTCTACATCTGCGTACCATGGTTTTTTTACTCTAACAGTGAACAGATGTTCGTCATGAAACTCATCATCCACCGCTAGTGTGTCATCTGATTTTGGAACCCCTGATATGAAATCTGCAACCACGTTCTCCTTCCCTAGATGATCTTTCATAGTTATGTCAAACTCCTGTAGAAGCAACAACCAACAAGTTACTCTCCCATTTGTAATTGGTTTACTAGCTAGATATATAATGGCAAAGTGATTAGTTTATAGGAGTTATATAATATCTAAATTTATTGATAGCATAAATGACAACCAAGAACTCTCTTTCAGTCACTCTATAGTTTAATTTGGTAGGAGTGAGATTCTTGCTAATATAATAAATAACATAAGGCCTTTTATCTTATTCTTGACCAAGAACTGCCCCTATCATTGTGTTGGATGCATTCGAGGAAATGTGAAAGGGCACCTTCCAGTTAGGATCGTGTAAGATCGGTGCTGTTGAGACCAGTTTCTTTAAATCTGTAAAATCAATGTTACATTTATCAGACCAATGTAATTCAACATTTCCAGTTAGTGCATACAAGGGCGCAACAATTTGTGAGAAATTCGTTAAAAACCTGCGATAGTACCCTGCATATCCAAGGAAACTGCATACCTCTGTCTGCATAGAAGGTGTGGCTAATAAAAGGATTATTTCTATTTTCGTAGGATCTACCTATATTCTAGTTGTAGAGATGTAGTTTCCTAGGATTACCCCTTCGGTCATCATCATGTGAAATTTTTTATTGCTCAAAGACAATTTGGTAGCAATACATCATTCCAATACTTTTTCTAGTGTTTCTAGTGCTTGATCAAAATTATCTCCGTATGGGGTAAATTCATCCTTGTAAATTTCATGTCCTTCATTTATTAAATCATAGAAAATGCTGAGTATGGCTCTTTGGAATTTTGTTGGGGCATTGCATAATCCAAATGGTAATAACCTGTAGGAAAATGTATCCCATGGGTAGGTAAAGGTTGTTTTATCCTGGTCTTCGGGGGCTATCTGGATGTGATTGTAACTGCTAAACTCATCAAGGAAGGAACATAACCTCTTTCATGCCAATGTATCAAGGACTTGGTCAATAAAAGGAAGGGGGAACTGGTCTTTATGTGTTTTTTTATTTAGTTCTCTATAATCCACACAGATTCTCCACTTCCCATTCTTCTTAGGAATGACTACTAAAGGCGAGACCCATTTTATGTCTGAGATAGGATAGATGAAGTTTAAATCCAGCATCTTTTGAAACTCATCTTTTACGATGTCTTTTAGATGCGGGCTTATCCTCCATTAAGGTTTCCGAATAAGCCAAGCCTCCTTGTCAGTATAAATGTGATTTGTACATAGCTGAGGATTTATACCCTTCATGTCTATGTAGTCCCAAGAAAATTATCCCTGATATTTCTATATAACCTTTATGATTTTTTTTTTTTGGTTACTATCCAGAATACCATGAATATTTAAAACCTTCCCTAGCTCAATTTCAATTGGTATGTTATTGTGAACAATAATTATCAGTATGCGCTGATTATCAATGTCTACCAAGGGGTCTTCTTTTGTTCCATCATAAAGAACTGCTTTTAATATTTGTTATTTTAAGTTTCTATACATAGATGGTCGATTCATGAAGTTATTGATTACGTCATCTTCATTTTGATATTTGAATTCAAGGGCTTCAACCATTTTCAGCAGTGAACAAATGTTTTGTTCCCAATATGTATGTGGATGCTTGTGAATATTTACAGTGGGTAGACTTGGTTTTGCAGGCGGGTAAATGATAATATTTTTTATGGCATCACCTCTATCAATGGTCATGTTTCCTATTTGGAAGCCTATGTAAGCATCGACTATTTCTAACCAAGGTCAACCCAATATCAGGGGGTGTCCATCCATCCTACTTTTTGGGTTAATATTTAAAAAGCTAGATAGATACTCCCATGAGTCCACAGAAACGAGGATGTCTTGTAATATTCCTTCTGGTTTGATAACCAATTTGTCAGCAAGTTCTAGCAAAGTAGATGTGGGTTCTAGTAGTGTTATGCCTAACTTCTCACATGTTTCTATAGTTAAGATGTTGATGGCTTCCCCTAAGTCAACCAATGTGTTTGGAAAGGAGTGGCCAGAGACTTGTACAATTACTATGGGGTTTCTTGGATCCTCATATTTTATAGGTGTTTCATTACCCAATATTAAGTATGATAGTGCCCCTACCACATAAATACTGGGTAAAAATTTTTATTTCCTTATGTGTTTCTTTCTGCACAACTCTTTAATTTTCTTGGCATAGATAGGAATGTCTTTTATAGCCTACAGAAGAGGAATTTTAATGCAAAGGTTTCTTAATTCCCCTATGATATCAAAATATGGAGAGACTATCGGTCTAGGGAATGTTAATCTTTTAGGGAATGGAGGGGGAGAAATCATAAGGTTTTCAGGTTTCCTTTGGTCAATCATTTCCCTCCCTTGCTCTATCTATGTTTCAGTCATAGTTGTTTGTCTAGGTGCTTTCAGAATTTCAGGTTCAAGTTATGTTAGGGTCATATCTTATTTTGGTGAAATAACACGTCCTAATCTTAGCCTAAGTTCATTTCCTTTCTTCTGTTCAGTTTTTGGGTTGGAGTTTTCAACAATCTGAATTAGTTGAATTGGCTTGTTTTTAGGATTAGGATTGGGTTGAGCCAGTAGTTAAGGATGCATGATAGGATGAGGATTGTGTTGGACTGGGAATGGAGCTGGTAATGTATTTTTATTCTAAACCCCTGCCCCCTTCGATAGATTGCTCATTCCCAGAGGTCGCTGCCAAATTTGAGGTAAATTTGTGGGTTATGAAGGGGAGGTAGGCCACTAGGACTCACAGTGATTGTTTTGCAAGTAAGGGGGATAATAAGGAAAACTTGGCCAATTATTACATGAAGAGGGTTGTGTTGGCCAAGGAGGCATAGGAAGCGATTGAGATGGCCAAGTAGAGAAAGGTGATTGGTTATGCCAAGCTGTTGTAGGGTTTTGTTGGTTAAACTGTGGAGAAGAAAAGAACTGAGGCAGGTCTTATGGAATACCTGGTCCTGATTTCCATTGTCAACACTATTCAATTACATATATTGGTTCTGTCTGTTCTTCTGCTTCTTTAAAAACGTCTTTCAGCCTCAGAATTGAAGGGAAATTGTCAGTGTCATGGTCCTTGGTACAAATAGCACATGTCTGGACCATGTCTAATGGGAATTCCCATTGGCTATTCTTCTTCTGACAGTATGGACAAAATACTTCCAAGTTGTGTTATGTTATATCTTGCTTATTCTTGGCTTATAGGACATCTATCTGCATTGTCAAGGTGCCCAAGTTATCAGTTTTGAAATCTTCTAAAAGATTATCAAATTCTGCTATGGTCACATTGCCACTGGACTTCTTAGGATTCCTTGTAGCTGAGTCTCACCCAGATGGCCTAGTTCACCTAATACCCTGAGAGAACCTGATACATAGTGAAATAATGTCATAGTATTATTCTTGATAGATGTCCTCTTTTCCCATTATGTTAAGTGGTTCGACCCATTATTCTTTCATTCCCTTAATCATCATTGCTTTTAATATATCTTTAGATAGTGTAGTATATGGAGACCCTTGAAAGTTATATTGAGGTCATTCAACATATTCTTCTAATGTCTCATTGTCTTTTGCAGACATATTGAAGATTTCATCTTGTAGTTCTCAAGTCAGGCAGTAGTCTAGATATTTATTAAGAAAAGAGTTTTTCATCTCGTCCCAGCTATTAATGGTTCCTCCACTGAGCCTAATGAACCAACATAATGTTGTTCCTTTCAAGGTAGAGGGGAATAGTTTTAGTTTCTAAGGGTTAGTGGTGTAGTCATATCCCCTACATAAGACATCTAATTCAAATAATAATGGATCAGGATCTTCCAAGGTCAACCCATGGAAGGTGGGGATGTTTTGTAATGGAATGGCTTTCATAGGGGTATTTACAACCGGATCAACAATGAGATACTCCAATGATGATGTATCCCTCTAGTTCTAGTTTTTTTTCATTTGATCAAGGATATTCCAATAATCTTCAGGAATTTCTTGTTCTGGAGGAATAATCTCACTGGAATTTGGGAGTGGATGTGGAGGAAGCCTTACAACACTTCCCTGATTAGGGATGTTGGGTGTCTACATTTATACCACTCTCTTAGGGGATCCAGACTCTTAAGTTTTTACCTATACTACACTTATGGTAACTCCCTTTCCTTCCTGCAAATTGTAAGAACCTTCCTCTCTCGAAGGGTCAGGACTTACGTGATCAACAGTCTGAAGAATTTTTTCAGACCCTTCTGTTTCACTATGAATCTTGGCATGGGCTATAGATGGTGAGGCTGTTGCCTGAAGGAGTGTAGTAGGACTCTGAGTACGAATGTTTCTTGGTCCTATGGATGCCTGGGATTCTTCCTTCTTAATGATTTCATTTATATATGTTGTTCTATCAACTATCACTAGTCCTTTGGGTTTTGTGGATTTAAGTGGGGGATTTTGGTTTGTCTCTATATTTTTCTTCCTTTTCATAAATCAAGAGCACCTATCCTCCTAACCTGTACACAATTGCTGAAAAGCAGGTTGGAGAGCCAGAGGTTTCCTTACTGGTATGCAAGTTCTTACCTCTCGTTTTCAATACCCAATTATTTACAGCAAAAGGAAAAAGAAATAAAGGACATCACTCTTAAACACACTCCCCAGCAACGGTGCCGAAAATGTTGGGTCATAAAGGTGACTATTATAGGAAACTTCAATGCTTCTCATTTAATTATCAACCCAGGGCAAGTCTTGTTATTTCAAGAGTGTAAGCACAGTATATGCAAGTGATATCAGAGGAAAAATACTCTAAATTATGATAAGGAAGACTATCTAATTCTTGAAGTGGAATCAAATAAATTTGGAAGGTAATTATAGAATTCATTAACTATTATGTTCTAAGAATATTCAGAAATAACTACTCCAGAATGAAAGGAAAAAAGTACAATTGAAGAACACGCTGTGATGAATTGAATAACAATCATAATGTATTGAACAACAACTCTAATAAATTGAACAACAATTTATTACTATAAATTTTTCAATAGAATTCTCTTTTAAATCAATGGATGACATCCCTCTGATTTAAATAGTAGCCAAACGCTCACACTGATAATGAAAAGATCCAACATTAACTACATGAAGAATTGAACAATAGTCGTGTTAAAACTAATAAAACAATTATAAAATCATTGGGAAATGATGAAAGAATCTAAACAATTATGAAAGCATTGGTTTTAAGCAAGAAGGCATGAATGGTGAACTAGTCTAATGAAAGAGTAAGTTATATAATCTTATGTTCACAATTAACCAATTAAACTATATCTTATGAAATGCACTAGATGACTAGAAACACAAGTTTTGTAAATAAACATATAGCACAGAAGTAGCAGAGAAGCTCCCATGGCTGGGCCTAAAGCCACCAGATGTGTACTTCTATGGAAAACTCATAGAATGACTATTCCAAAAATGCCAAAATATTTATTAAGCTGGAGATTAATACATTAATAAAACTTGACGATTTTCTCCTGATACGTCTATTAAAGAGGAAATTCTCTATGCATCTCTATCTATCGTGTTCGTCTTCGGTCTTTTAAAGGCAAATTTGAAAGTAGTAATGGATCCTTTCCATACAGGACCCTGCTACTTCGTGGTTGTCATTTTAGTACTCCAAGCGTGGAAATGCCTTTCCATCTCCCACCAGTCCATAGGAAGCATTATGATCCCGTTTTCCACCCTTGTCAGATGTCTTTTGGTCATCAGTGGTTCAGTTTCTTTTCTTCCCTATAAATAAAGATATAACAAGTTAGTTTTTACATTGTTAAACTTTCCTTTTATCATCAATTCATTCTTCCTTGGCTTTACGTTATTACCCTTTACTTTATTGCTAATATGAGGGGAAAATTCATAAAATTACATAACAAATTTTGGTAAATATTGGATGAAACGTACCTTCTTCTCAGCCCAACACATTGCATCAATCGCGATAATCCCCACATGATTATCATTGGAGCCAAGCCTATTGAATTCGGGTCAAAACCAAAATAAATTATTGTTCCACTACATGCACACTTAACACCTAAGTGCGTCTTCTTCACCCGCTTTCTCTTTTCCTTATGCACGTGACCGATACATGTTTATAGAAACTCCCTTGGCATTAACACATCACAGATTCCATTCACAAATTCTCATAACGTTTATTCATCATAGAACAAATGTGCATCATAACAAATTCATGACTCATCTTGATATCGCAACCCATGAAATATTGCGTCTCACAAAATTTGGCTCTTAGACTTTCACGCTCATCGCAATACCGAAACTCCTTCAACCGAATGTGATAAGTGATGAAATTTCCAGCTGACACATGGCTCCTCATCGTAGTCCCGAGGGTCCTTTAACAACCTCATTTCTTTGGTTACGATATGGTTTCCCGATCGTCCATATTTCAGTGTAATTTTTCGTTATCATCTTGAACGTTTACCTTCCACTTGATTTCTACAATAGGATCTTAGCCATCCATTTCTCTCACTTCAGATCTAAGATATGATATCATCCATCCATCTCTTACTTCATTCTTGTGACTTGATCGCGACTGTCCATCTTCCACTATGTTCCTGCAACACGATCTTAACCATCCATCTTATGCCAATGTCTCCATGCCGATAGACCTAGTCGGTAGAATGCATGCCCAACTTGCAGGTCAATCACCCACTCTTGAAAGTCTATTAATCTAATGAAAATATCCAATTCTCAATTCCTACATGACGATGGTCTAGAATAGAAGGCTGCTTATATCCACTCCACATCACTGTAAATGTTAGTATAATCGAATCACAGCTCTGAGCCTGAGCTGCAATCACGAATTCCTAGCTACCAGTTGATGACAATAAAGGGATATTGGAAAACCATCTCCAATCTAGGGTCATAAAACATTACACTCTTCTTAAAAACGTGAAAAAATCTACAATGGTGCAGACTACAGGACTCTATTTCAACTTGCAAGCCCTTTTAAACCAAAACCAAACAACTTCGAACAACGATCGTGTGTGTGGAGACCTCAAATTTGGATGCACGCCATCCAAAGAGATAGTATTCCATAAAATTATATAAATGTTTCTCAACGCAGAGAAATCCTCTTATTACTGCAAATTAACAATTTAATGCATTTTTAAGGTTTTTCCATTCCATGCAGAAGAAAATACATTCGCCTCAAAACCTTTTAGATTCAAGGATTCCCAATTTTGAATAATATATAACGCAAAAGTATTTACCGTAACATTTACAAGACACCATGTAAATCTTCAAATATACTTAAAACCAAACCAATACTATATATAAATGGATTCATATTTAAATGGCCTGATATACAAATATATGGGCATTTCGAGCCCTCAACCTCCTACACGTTTCATCACACTTACACACACTCACACACCTACCTCTACCTCTGCCTCTACTTCCCCATTTCTCATATACATGATTAAATTTATAGAAATAATTACATAGTTATGTATTATTATAAATCCATTATTTTCTCCATAGATCACTCAACTAATTCCTAAAAACTCTTAATGATCCCTTGAGCTCAAAAAGTCAATTAGATCCTATTTTAGGACTTCTTAACCCCTATCTCTTGTATTATCTCATATTGAGAATATTTAAAACTAAATCCTCACATACATTTTCTCACTCAATTTATTAAAAATATACAAATTTCAAATCAAACACCACACCCTCTAAGTTAACCAAATATAAAATTATTTTCTGAGTAGGATACTTTTGCATCAAACTCCTTATTTAGAAAAGAAAATTTCATAGACCCGTGTCTATGAGGTCTCTAACTTTTCTGTAGTAATGTGATAGCTACAAGTCTTAATAACTTTCTACCTGCAGGGTCCGAAAATTTGTTTTGTTGTTGGTCCTTCAATCTTTCTTCTCCATGCTGTTGTGTTTTTGTTCCTGTCATTTTTCTTTCTCCTAGTCTCTAAATTTTATGTTGTAGTCTAATCAATTCTTCTATCATCATTTTATTTCTGTTGTTTTCTATCTCCTTTATATTCATGTACCTTTTGCTAGGAACTTTCATCATCAATTTCTTTAATTTCTCAATTTCAACATTTAAATAGTAATAATTTTTTTTTAAATTACTTATAAGAATTTCAAAATTCTTATCCTCTTCATGATGCTTCATTTCATTAAAATGTCTTCTTCCTTGCAAATTTTTTTCATTTTTACCACTACTATGTGGTTCTGCAGTCTCCTTATTTTCATTAACTGAGTCTTCCTCAAACAAATTTCTTTATAAACATTATTCTGAAAATTTCATTTCATCTTCAAAATCATTAAATGTAAACTTATATTATTTACCCGAGGCTCTTTCTTTGACGTAGATCCTTCCAACAACCTTTCCAATAACTCTATTTTAGCATCATACCTCTTAAGCATAGTGACTGAATGTTTGACTTCATCTGGGCTTAGAAAAAAAATCAGATTTTGTTCTTATTCTTTTCCCTCCATCTTCATATGAGTTTTAGATGATTTTCCTGCACCTCTGACAAAATATTTACACAAATTATCAGATTTTAAAATATAAGGCTCTCTAGGCTCATTTGATGTTTTACGAATGAAACCTCTTCCAACGTCTTTACCATTCTCTCTAAAGATTCTTCTTTGTTCTGGTTCACATAAGTGATCATCCTTTACCTATGTTTTCTTCTCTAATTGAGCTAAAAAATAAACTTCATGGAATGAAAAAAAATCATCCCAATTTCGTTCAGGTTCACACAGAACTTCTTCTTGACCATAACTTCTTTTTGGGTCTTTGCTATGGTCACTACCTGTCATAGTTTTCTTCTCCTTATGAGCAACAAAATTCTCATTTGGTAGTGAACCTGCATTCACAAATAAACCATGAGGTTTAAAAATAAAAGGCCTTTAAACCTTTTTTGATGCTTCAAGCACCAATCTTTCATAATGTACTTTCTTGGTTTCAACAAATCCTCTTCGTTGTGACTGAATTCTTTTTAGTCTCTCCTTCTCCAACAAAACAATATGCATTTGTTCAAGTTCTTTGAACTTTTTTATCAACTTTGCATTCAATTTATTTTGTAATAGGCTCCATTTGACCCATTTCCTCATTCACCATCCATGTCATCCATCTTAATTCTCTTTCTCTTGTAGCCATCCTTGTAGTATATCCAATTGCAATCCCACCTCTAAAATACTTATCTCATGCTCTTCTTTACTCATCTTACCTTCATGAAATTTATCTGAACTGTTTCTATGATACTCCATTATCATTTTTCTCCTGATCTCATCCATGCTCATTTGAAAAAATCATTTACAAATGACACAACCGTAAAATATCCATACACAAGAATCATCTTCTTTCTCAGATACCAAATGATGCAGGCCTATAATAAGCCTTCCCAAAACCCTAGGATCTTCCTTTCTGAATAGTGTGCTCTCAGTTGAAAACACACTCTACACCAATATATATACCACAACTTCCTTCAATCTGAGCTAGAATTCCTTCCAAGGTTAGAACCCTGCATCAACTGCAATAATCCCCAGATGATAATAATTGGAGCCAAGCCTAATGAATTCGGGTCAAAACCCAAATGAATTCTTATTCCACTGCATGCACACTTAACACTTAAGTGCTTCTTCTTAACCTACTTGCTCTTTTCCTTATGCATGTGATCAAAACACGTTTACCGAGACTCCCTTCGCATTAATACATCACAGATTCCCTTCACAAATTCTCATCACATTTATTCATCGCAGAATAAATGGGTATCATAACAAATCCATGACTCATCGTGATATTGCAACCCAAGAAATATCGCATATCACAAACTATGTCTCTTACACTTTAGTGCTCATCGCAATCCCGAAACTCCTTCCGCCGAATGCGATATGCAATGAAATTTCCAGCTGACATGTTGCTCCCCATCGCAGTCTCGAGATTCCTTTAAAAACCTCATTTCTCTAGTTGCGATATGGCTTCCTAACCGTCCATCTTTTGTTGTAATTATGCAATGCGATCTTGACCATTTACCTTCCACTTCATTTCTGTGATAGGATCTTAGCAAACCATCGCTCTTGCCTTAGATCTATGATATGATCTCATCTGTCCATGTCTTAATTCATTATTGCAACTTGATCGTGACTTTCCATCTTCCATTATGTTCCTGCAACACGATCTTAATCGTGCATCTTATGCCAATGTCTCCATGTCAACCGATCTAGCCGGTACAATGCATGCTAGACTCAGAGTTCAATCTCCCATTGTTGCAATTCTATTAATATGATCACGGTCTGAAATTCGCACTTTTTGCATCATGATGCTCTAGGATAGAAGGCCGCTTATATCCATTCCACATCATTGTAAATGTAAGTAGAATCGAATCACAACTCTGAGCTTGATTCATAATCATGATTTCCTAGGGTCTATTTGACGACCAACAAGGGATACTTGAAAATCATCTCCGATATGGGGTCATAAAACATTGCATTCTTATTAAAAACGTGAACAAAGCTACAATGTTGCGGACTGCAAGACTCTATTTCAACTTGCAAGCCCTTTTAAACCAAAATCAAACAATGCCAAACAATGATCGTGGGTGCGAAGACCTCAAATTCTACTCCACGCCATCCCAATCGCTAAATATCCCAGAAAATTACATCAATGTTGCTCAACATAGACAAACCCTCTTATTACTACAAATTCAAAATTTAGTGTTTGTTTAAGCTCTGTCCATTCCATGCAGAAACAAATATATTCGCTTCACAACCTCTGAGATTCAAAAATTCCCAATTTTAAATCATATATCACGCAGAAGTATTTACCATAACATTTACAAGACACCAAGAAAATTTTCAGAGATACTTAAAACCAAACCAATAATATTTATAAATGGATTCAAATTTAAATACCCTAATATAGAAACATATGGGCATTTCGAGCCCTCAGCCTCTTACACGTTTCATCACTCTTACACAGACTCACTCACCTACCTCTCCCTCTCCCTCAACATCTCCATTTCTCATAATGCAGGCTTACATTTATATAAATAATTACATAGTTATGGATTATTATAAATCCATGATCTTCTACATAGATCGGTCAAATAATTCATAAAAAATCTTAATGATCCCTTGACAATCTCAACAACTAAACTAAATCCTATTTTAGGACTTCTTAATCTCTATCTCTTGTATTATCTCATAATGTAGAATATTTACAATTAAAACCTCACATACATTTTCTCACTCAATTTATTAAAAATATACAAATTTCAAATAAAACATCACACCCCCTAAGTTAACAAAATATAGAATGATTTTCTAAGCAGGATTTTCATGCATCAAAGAGAAAGAATCAAATCCACAACACATGAAATTTTTTGGGGAAAGAAATCTTCTCAAAACCCCTCTATCTATATTGTATAAATCCAAGGAATCATGAAACAATTACAATGCACTCTTCTCACAAGAGTCCACTACACTCTAATAATTTTCCTATGGTAGGTTTTAACCCTATACAGAAATTATCTTCAACCGAATATTAAAAACATAAAATAAATAGTAGCAAGAGAATAAAACATAAAATAGATAAACACAAATATTTTCCCCTGGATCCCAAATTGGGACGACCATCTTGATTTTTCATTCTATTCCTTTTAGTGACACAACACATATATATACATGTCGAAGAATACATAAACCCCAATCCGTTAACTCTATATTAGAACACAACCGTAGTTCCCTTGACCGGATCTACAAAATACCAGGGGCTAAAAACCTCGTACCCCAAAACTATGTGCAAAGCCATGCACAAAACCATGGGTGAATTCGCCCACCAGAAAATAAGGACCAAAATATTTTTCTAGGGTGCTGCCCAGGACCCCAACAATGGGCGGTACCGCTGCTCCTGTGGACCCCTCGACGTTGCATCCAACGCAACGTATAGGGGGGGCTATCGTCACCCCTATGACGCCCCTGTGTGTGATTAGTCGTGGAAATAATATAGCACATACATTGATCCAGAAAAAATCGACCAACACATAGCCAATTTCTTTCCTTTCTTGTGAAATTCTAAGAACAATTTATTCCTATTAATTATGAAATTCATCCTTCCAAAACTGTGCAATAAATCATTGGTGTAATATTCCAAATTTGGAACAGCAAGCAAGGCATGAATGGAAAGCGCATTTTCTAGTAATGGTTGCTACAGGAATTGAACCCAAGACTTGTATAACATAGAACAATGTGTTTAAGTTCTAAATCTGAGAGGAGGCTCCAAAGAAATCCTTCTAGGTGGGTTAAACAGATCTCCCACACCTAGTTGTCTTCATAAGAATGCCCGATGAAGGGACTGCAAAAATACAAGAACAAGGATTGGATACAAAACATTATTTTAATGAGCCATAACACATGAATATGTAGATAGAAAATCAATGTATAATATAGCAGCAAAAGGTACAATGCCTTGGGGAAAAAGTCACTCAAGATTGGCAATGAAAGCCTCAATAAGACATGTACATCAAATGTGACAAAATATTGCTACACAAATATGCCCTAGCTATGACTACGTAGTTTATATGGAGACACTACAACATACAAATGAAAATATAATGATATGACAATATCAGCTCAATAAATGAGGGGGAGAAATCTCTCAACCCCTCAAAACACTAATACAACACTAATACACAATCCTCGGAGGGATTGGATGCAATACATGTACAAATGGAAAATATGCAGAAATGTCGGAGTTGCTAGGTAGCAGATGCAACTCAGAAAATAACTGGAGATGGCTAGGGATGATGATCAATCTGAGATTAACCTCCTCCAACAGATTTGTAAAGTGATAGGCTGATCCTAACATTGAAGATCTTGCCTTCCAAAATGGTGGTGCAAATCCCCACTGCAAGTACTCATTGAAATAACGCAATCTACTGAAGGTACTACGCTGTCTATGATGGGAGAAGCTTGGCCTAATGCCAAAATATGAAAATCAGCCCTGGAAACCTTCCTCATTAATCTTTCGGAGGAATAGGAGCTCCCTTCTCTAAATGATGAGCCAAGGAAAGGTGTTGTGGAACCCTCCACTGCAACACCCAACAACATTATGTTATACTTCAGCATAAATAATGCAGTGATTGAAAGGAGTGGCTTTGGCCTTGAGCCAAGATGTGGAGAAATGAAGTGAAATCCTTCAAGAGGCCTCTCAAGAAGGAGAGTAAATCCTAAGCAGGAATCCCTTGTGCTAAATAACACTGCAACTTAGCTGAATAGCCAGAGACTGCAAATAGTCTAAACAGATAAATGATCAAATTCTCAAAGATGTCTCACTATGGCTGCCTCCTCCTCCAGTTATGCAAGTGAATGCCTCTTTGCTCCTGACCCCAGACATTAGGGTTTCTTCCACAAATAATATTCCTCACTTCAAAACTTCGTTGTCTTCCCATGCAAGCTACACCTTTTAGGCAACGCTATTGACTTGGTCAAACTTGACCTTGTCCTCATGCATTTTCCCCTTTTCACACTAGAAGGTGCAAAATAAATTTGCTCCATTGATCCCTTTCACACTATGAGGGATTTTATTCCTACTCATGGACCTTTTACCCATTTTATTCACCTCCTAGATGATATAAGAAAAAATTAATATTCCAATTTTTTGCTTGCAAATTTCGGAATATTACAGTCCTCCACTCTCAAAGATTGCTTGTCCTCAAGAAAGAGCAAGGATAGACTGAATTCTCTTTTCCTCTCCCTGTAGCATCACTGTATGATGATCTCCTCCAAGGAAAGTGATGTTATCTCATCAATCAAGCCTCCACATTGTTCCTCCTTAGCGTGCAAGTAAGCTATCAAGCCATCATCATGTAAAGGTAAGATACTTAAGAGGATAACAAGGTGATTTCTAGAGGTCCCTTTGAATAATGAGATCTGAAATATAATGGGAACTACATTTCCCATATCTATCCTCCATCTCCATGCTATGAGCGATGAAAAATGAGTCACCTCCCAACTAGGTAACTCCTGGAAGCTGTCCTCCACCTTTGGCACTAACAATGTAGGTGGGCTAAAATTCTGCACATGGTAGACAATGCAGCCTACCTCACTATGTCCATCTCTCCACTTATGATAAGTGTAGAGTGTTGGTAGATCATGGGCTGCAATAATTTTTCCCTCAAGTGGTAAGATGAGAACTAGATCTCCAAATATCTCTCCTCCAATGCTGCAAATCATGTTGGCCCAAACATCCCCATATATGATGAGTTGGAAGTCATCATCATATGGCATATCCTCCATCATATGGCTCACCTCATAAAGTGAAACATTTGTGGTTAAGGTAACCATATCATGTCCCATGCTCCCCTTAGAACATGTGGTGTAAAAATTGTGAGGAATTTCTCCCTCAAAGGGCACATCCACACAATGTGTCTCTCTCCCAAGCATGCTCCTCATAAAGGCATCAACAATAGAACCATAGGAAGAAAAAATGAGATTCATGCTTGCTGCCATATGCAAAAAATGAGAATGAAAATGGTCCCTCAAAGTTAACCAATGGAACTTGACCCTCAACTCCCATAGAGACTAATAAAATGAGTGGCTTCTCAACCACCTTCTTGCTACTCCAATCTCCTCATAAGTATGGATGAAGTGAAGGTGTACAATGATCATGTCCCCCACAATAAGCCTCTTCTCCAAGTCCTCCTAGGAAATGTCCATAAATCATTCTTATGGCCTCAAATAGACCATGAAGCTCAAAAGAAATAATGCTCCTCCTTGCAGCAACATCCTGCACATATATGGTTAAGGGACATACATCATATAAATAATCCTAAAAGTGGAGTGGCTCATAAGTGAGTCTCCTCTCCTCCTCAAAGAGGAAAGAGGTGGCTGTCATAACTCCTCCAAAGAGTTATTTCTCTCCTCCATATCCATCTAGTCCATGCATCTGCTCATATGCTGATATATTTCCTTTTCAAAGCCTTCCCAAAAATACCCCTCCATGATGGTGTGGTATGCTATCATAGAATGAGTGTGGCTGAAAAGGAAATCCTCCTGAGATGTTTGTAGCAACTTCTCCTTGAGCGTGGAAGCTCTAGGAAAGAATATCCTACCATGATAGTATATGACCTCATCTCTAATTGAGTATCAATCCTCATGCACCTGGCCATCCAAAATAATACAAGTAAGAAGATCCTTGGAATACTCCACCAATAGCTGGGAGTTCCAATATAGAGCTATCCTCCATAGTGACAGCGCTGATGATATGTCATGAAGAGCACCTGTCATATGGTCATCCTCCTCTCTGACCTCTCCCATGCCAAATATGCAAGTTGGAAGGCTACTATCCTTCCCCTGCTGCTTCTGCCACATCGCAGAATCTGAAATGGAAGTGGGTGATTCTGATGTTGAGAGAATGCTCTCTCTCTCCTCGAGTCTACCCCAGACTCCCAGCGCTATATCAAGATCTCCCGAGGTTCCCACTCCTCCGAAATCACTGAGTGGTGCCTCAGCTGGTGAAGCATCCATCCTCTTCTACTGATCCAGTGGTCTCCCCGGAAAAATGTCTCCATGCAATGAGACATCATCATCAAGAGATGACTACATATATGAATGGAGAGAGTTCTCCATGCTTCCACTACACAATCCAATCACCTTCTTAGGTGCATCAACCTCCAGGAATGAATATGGATGTGTACTCATGATCTCATGATGTTGGGTCTCCTCCCTACCTTCTCCTTCTATCTCCATGGCTCCACACCTCCTCAACATTGGCACAGGTAGAACATGAGTTGTGCCTTGATCTCCACACATGAGATCATGTGGACTTTCTTGCAAAGATGCAAGCATCCCTCTATTTTGAGTAAGAGCTCCTCCTTCCTCTACATGAGGTTCTAGATCAACTCCAAATATAACAATGTTGTTTCCATCAATATCTACAACATGAGTGGGAAAATATCCAATGATTGGATCCCTTTTTGAACAAGAGATCTCCATGCTCCTTTGCTCAAAGGTGTGAGCTGGAAGTTTCTCTCTCGGAAAAGTATGGTGCAAGTTTTCATGCAAGGGTTTTTCTTGAGTTTTCTTGTTTACCTCCACCATGTGTGTCTCATGAATCCTTACATCAAATATTTCCACTAATGCCTTAGTGAAACTAGCATAGGATGCAATGTTTACATTTCTCAAAGAAAAGGATTCATAGATCCACCAGGTATAGGCCTTACCTCTCAAATGCAACGCTGCAAATTTGATGGCTTCTGCTTTAGGAATTTGGTACTGCTACAAGAAGGTCTCTTACTCCTCCACTCAAGCTTTGGCTGAACATTTAGATGAACCCTCAAAGTTGGATAGGTGAAATCTATCCTGCTGCTCTCTTCCTTTCACCTTTGTCTTGCAAAACTCTAAAAAACTAAGATGACCTCGGAATTTCTGAGTTTGATACTCATAATTTTTCAAGAAATAACTAAGGGTTTCCCTCCTAGAAACCTCTTCTTCTCTTTCCATCTCTCTTCCGGCAATCCTGGGCATGTGACTGAGCTGAGTATTATGATGTGTAGCTGCTTGCTCACACTCCTCAAATCTAGAGTTTTCTTTAGATTCAAACTCTCTTGGAGATTCTTCATACATCTCCCTCTGGATCTTCTTTAAATCCTCATGAATAATATGTACAGATTTATGAAGAATCCTTGTAAGCTTATCCCCTTTTTCTTCTCCAAAAGATGGAGTCTTTTTCCTTCTTATTTCGTTGTCTCCTTGATGAGAATAGGAAGTGCAGGGTTCTTCCTCTTATTTCTACTTATCCTCCTTGGGGAGGTTCTTCATGGATCTAAAACATGATGAGATAAAACCCATCCTTTTAAATATTCTGATCTTATTGGGCTTAGACTCACAGGATGATCCAGGAAACCATCTTTGAAAACACTGTAATATTCCAAATCTAGAATAGCTAGCAAGGCATGATTGGAAAATGAATTTTTCAGTAATGGCTACTATAGGAATCGAAACCAAGACCTGGATCCCTTATAAAAATGTTTCAAATTTCTAAATCCAAGAGGAGGCTCCAAAGAAATTCTTATAGGTGAGTTAAACAGATCTCTGACACCTAGTTGTCTTCATAAGAATGCCCGATGAAGGGACTACAACAATACATGAGCAAGGATTGGATACACAGAATTATTTTAATGAACCATAACACATGAAGATGTAGATAGCCAATCAATGTATAATATAATAGAAAAAAGTACAATTCCTTGAGGAAAGAGTCAATCAAGATTGGAAATGAAAGCCTCAATAAGACATGTACATCAAATGTGACAAAATTCCGCTACACAAATATGCCCTAGCTATGACTGCATAGTTTATATGGAGAAACTGCAACATACAAATGAAAATATAATGATATGAAAATATCAGCTCAAGAAATGAGAGGGAGCAAGCTCTCAACCCTTGAAAACACTAATACAACACTAATACACAATCCTCGGAGGGATTGGATGCAATACATGTACAAATGGAAAATCTACAGAAATTTCGGAGTTGCTGGGTAGCAGCTGCAACTCAGAAAATAACTGGACATGGTTGAATATGATGATCAATCTGAAATGAAAATCTTCCAATGGATCTCTGAAGTGATAGGCTGATCCTAACACTAAAGATCTTGCCTTCCAAAATGGTGGTGCAAACCCCCACTATAGGTACTCACAGAAATAATGCAGTCTAGAGAAGGTACTACGCTGTCTATGATGGGATAAGCTTTTACTGATGCCAAAATATGAAAATCAGCCCTGGAAACCTTCCTCGCTAATCTCCTGGAGGAATAGGAGCTCCCTCCTCTGAAAGATGATCCAAGGAAAGGTGTTGTGGAACCCTCCACTGCAAAACCCAGCAACACTACGTTATACTTTAGCAGAAATAACACAGTGACTGAAAGGAGTGGATTTCGCCTTGAGCCAAGATGTGGAGAAATGTAGTGCAATCCTTCAAGAGGCCTCTCAAGAAAGAGAGTAAATCCTAAGCGGGAATCCCTTGTGCTAAACAACATTGCAACTCAGTTGAATAGTCGGAGATTGCAAATAGTCTAAATGGACAAACGATCAAATGCTCAAAGATGTCTCGCTATGGCTGCCTCCTCTTTTTATCCAAGTGAATGCCTCTTTTCCCGGACCCCACACATTAGGGTTTATTCAACAAAGAATATTCCTCCCTCAAAAACTGTGTTGTCTTCCCATGCAAGCTACACCTCTTAGGCAGTGTTGTTGACTTCGTCAAACTTGACCTTGTCCTCGTGCATTTTCCCCTTTTTAGACTGGAAGGTGCAAAATAAAGTTGCTCCATTGATCCCTTTCACACTATGAGAGATTTTATTCCTACTCATGAGCCTTTTACCCATTTTATTCACCTCCTAGATGATATAAGAAAAAAATAATATTCCAATTTTCTGCTTGCAAATTTTGGAATATTATAATTGAAAATCCTATGGTTGTCTAATTGCACGCTGACAATTTACTAATAATAGAACTAATAGATAACATCCCTTTAACCTCTATCTCAACCGGGTCTTCATCAGAACTCACATGTGTGTAGCTATTAATAGTAAATCATGAGTCACTTGATAGATCACTCCATGTGAATTAAATTTGAGTTAATTCACCTGACCTGTCACTAGTAAAACTATCAGTTACAACTATTTAGACTGACTTTAACTCACTTAATTGAGTTAACTAATTTCTCACGCATTAAACTAATACACTAACTGCAACTTTTACTCTAAAAAAATAAGAATCACTCTACATGCCTCACCAACCACCCCCAACTTGAATTTCATGAGCTAACTGAGTCTATCACACTCAATTAGCTATTACAAGTGATTTATGAGATAAGATTACAATTTATTGTCCAATTTAATTAAGGGAAAATTAAATTAGAAACAAATTTCTTGTTGTCTTTTCAACACTCCCTCTCAACAAGAAAGGGATTATCAACTACCCTGATCTTTCCTTTGTGGTATTCAATTTTTCTCTTGGTGATCACCTTTGTCAGAATATTTGCATCCTGGCCCTCTTTGGGAATGTACTGAAGTAACATAATGCGTACCTGAACACGATATTTGAGATGGTGGTACCAGATGTCAATATTCTTGGACCTTTCATGGAATACTAGATTAATCGGGAATTTTATGTAACTCTAGTTATCACAATGTATCACCGTCACATCCATCTAATGACCAAACCAACCAACAAGCATCTTCCTAATCTAGATGGCCTCACATGTTGCTTAACTGGCTTCCATGTAATTTTCCTTAGCTAAACTCAGTGCAACTAATCTCTACTTCATGTTGTACGAAGAAAATATTGTCGATCCTATATTGAATATCCCTCCTGATGTGCTCTTCCTATCTAATTAACTTCCTTCAAAATCTGCATCGGTGAAGCCTTGAAGCTTCACTCCCTTTATTCGTTTGTACGATAATCCAAACTTTGTAGTGCCCCTTAGATATATCATGACATGCTTCCCCATCTTCCAAAATATCTTAGTCGTGTCAACCATAGCTTCACTAAATTGGTTAACTATGTAGCATATGTCTTATCGTGTGTTCACCAAGTACATGAGTGAACCCACAAGCTTCCTGTAAATAGTAGCATCCACTACCTCACATGAATTAGTATACTACATCCTCTAGTTTCCTACAAGAGGAGTCTCCATCAGTTTACAGCTCTACATGTGGATCTTCCTCAAAATCTCTTTGGAATAATTTCCTTTATAAACAAATAGCTCCCCATCCCACTATCATATATCAAAACAAAGGAAATAGTGAAGGAGTCCCATGTCCTTCATCTCAAACTCTCTTGGAATATCTTCTTTGTAAGAAGTTATGAGCTTCTCATCACCTGCCAAAATAATATCATCAACATAAAGTATGATAATAAAAATCTTACCATGAAGCACAATCTGGTACAGTTTCACATCTACTTCACTCTTTTTGAATCCCAACTGAGTTAAATAGATGCCAATCCTAGTGTAGCAAGCACGAGGTTCTTGCTTCAGCCCATACAATTCTATCTTGAGTCTGCACACATGCAACTCCATGTCAAATGTATCAAAACCTTGTGGTTGCTCAATGTACACTTATTCCTTAATAAATCCATTGATAAATTTAGTATTCACATCCATCTCATGTATTTTTGAACCCATCTACGCTGAGAGTGAAAGGATATATCTAAGTGATGAATACCATACAACTGGTGCAAAAGTCTCCTCATAGTCAATCCCCTCAACCTCTAAGAATCCTCTAGCTACAAATCTAGCCTTTTACTTGTCCACACTCCCATCTACTGCTTGCTTCACCTTATAGATCCATCTAGATCCAACCACTGACTTCTCGATTGGTCTTGGGACAGCATCCCATGCACTCTTCCCAATGATGGTGTCATACTCCTCAACCATGGTGTCAACCCAAGTTGGTTCTTCACTGCTTCATCAAAATAGGATGTTTCTGTCACAACACATTTGCTCATAAGAGATATGTATCCAGTATACATGTCTAGTGATTGTCTCTGTATGCACTCTAATGTATGTGCTCCTACATGTTTTGCCGCATCAAGTCTCAATCTGTCAGCCTTTGTGGTGTGCCTCCTACCATGTATGGAAGATGGTTATGCATGAGTGGTTTTTCTCGTTCCATGATCCTTTTCATGTGGCTCCTCCACATCTAGAGTTTCATCCTTTGGAACTAATAGTTCCTCATCTACATGCAAGTCAAGCTCCCTCTCAAGGGACAATCACATGGCTTTCTCCTCATCAAATTTTACATCTCGTTTGACAAATTTCATCCTAATGTTTGAAAAATACACCCGATAGTCGTGGGGAGTATCATTGTACGCAACACATATCCCAATATATGTTTTTGGTTCTAGATTCTTTCTGGAATCTTTAGTCACATGGAAATATACAAATGATCCAAAAATTTTAAAATGTGAAACATCAAGCTTCTTACCAGTAAAAATCCTCCTTTGGTGTACTCATGCCAAGTATCCGATGAGGACTACGGTTCTGCAAAATACCACGGTGTTGCATGCGTCTACCCACAAATGCAATGGTAGGCCCTGATGATGTAACATAGCTCGTGCCACACCCGCAATTGTTCTGTTCTTTCTTTCTGCAACCCCATTCTGTTGTGTGTTATATGGCACAATCAACTCTCTCTAAATTCCTTCTTTGGCACAGGAGTTATTGAATTCATTGTATATGTACTCACCACCATTATCACTCCTTAGGGCCTTCACATGTTTCCCTGTATCTATCTCAACCACTTCTTTGAACTCCGAAAATTTTGAGAGTGTCCGATCTTCTCCATGAAGTAGATCCAACACTTTCTCGAAAAATCATGAACAAAAATCACATAATACCTATGCATTACTGTAGCATCTGTAGAGAATGGTCCACACACATTTCAGTGAACTCTCTCAAGGATTTCCATTGCTCGATTCTTCTTCTCGTGAAAATTTTCCTTTGTATATTCCCCATGAAACATCCCTTGGATTTGTCTATCTACACAAGAGTTCCCTTTGGAAGCCTCATAGAAATATATTGCATGACCTTCAAAGCAATGCTGTGTATATGTCCCAATGTCATGTGACATACTCACCCTCATCCCAGCTCACTACTTTCTCTGCTTTACTCATCGATGTTGTGCAACCATCTACATCAAGTTTGAAGAGTTTATTCACACGAACCCAAATATTCTTAACCTATATTGTGGCTTTGTGATGAAGGAACAATTTCCCTTCACTGAAAAAAACATCATATACTCTATCTTCCAACATAGAAATTGAAACTAAATTCTTTATCAAGATTGGTACATAAATGAAATATTTTAATAATAAAGTTTTACCTCACTGTCTCTGGAAATTAACTATACCAATCTCGGTAGTGCTATACCTCCCATCATCACCTGTATCGATGTGCATCTAAATATTCTTCTCCTACAAGCTACTAATGAGTGGTTTTTCTCTTATCATTTGTAAATAATCACCACTATCCAAGTACCACACTAATCCCATTACACTAGACACCATGCATGTGATGAGTGTGATTTCTAATTCGAACTGTGGAGCCAAAGCTTCACCTACTGGAAAACTTGAAGCCTTCTTTTTGTTCTTCTTCTTCTATGGAAAATTAGTGGCATAATTTCCTTGCTGGTGACAGTGAAAACATTTTTCTCTAGACATGTCATGCTTCTTGCCTTCTTTGTCCGTCTTAGATTTGGAATAAGACTTTTTTCCCTTCCCGTTATTTTCGTTACCAGCCAAGGCACAATTTTCCTCATTATCTGTCTTGGATGAGGATCCATCCCTGGTATTCCACCTAAGTTATTCTTGTACCAAATCCGACCAAACTCGCTCCTAATCTGGTAGCTTCTCCCTCTCATTGAGAGAGTCCTAATAACTATGCCAGCTCTTCAGAAGTCCTAGAATTTCGAAGGTCACCAAGTCATCATCCTCTACATTAATCCTGACACTTATAATATCATCTCAACATTGGATGAACTTGGTCATTTTTTTAGGAAAAGTGTCTCCTTTCTCCATTTTTATTTTCCTGAGCTTGTTCTTCGGTGCCAATTTTCTGTGGTCACTTCTATTCTGAAACAGATTTGTTAAGGCTTTCCAAATTGCGTATGGATATGCCTTGCCATGGAGATTTGAGACAATGTGATCTCGAACTCCATGTAATAAGATCCTCCTCACCTCTACAAACTTCCTTTTCCAAGCATTAAGAAGAGTGGTGTCTGCTAGTGCAGGCCTTGGAATATCAATGTCGATAAATTCTTTCAACCCGTTGTCCTCCAAAATTTCCTTCATTCTTTATTTCCATGAAATATAATTAGAAACACCCTCGAGTGCATATTCTAATCTTAATCCATTAAAATCCATATTGATCTACCTGTCACACCAAAGAATATTTTTTCAAATTCAAATTTTTTTCAACAAAAACTCAATTTCTTATCCACTATAGTGATTTATGGGGCTCGGATACCATGTATAAATTATACAAACAATATGTATACTAGTGGAATAAATTTGATCATTTAATATACTAAAGCAAGATTCTGAATCCTTCTACAATATTTTTTAAAAATAAAAATGATCGCACAATCACACCAACTAAGAGAAAGAATCAAATCCACAACACATGGAATTTTCTTGGGAAAGAAATATTCTCAAAACCCATCTATATTTATTGTATAAAGCTAAGGAATCATGAAAAATTTATAATGCACTCTTCTCACAAGATTCTGTTGCACTCTAGCAACTGTCTCACACTGATCCGGAAAAATCGACCAACACTTAGCCAATTTCATGTCTCTATTCATCCTACCTTGGTTGTGTAATTATAAGAACAATTGATTCCTATTAATTAGGAATTCAACCTTAAAAAATTAGGCAATACATCATGCGTAATCCTATGGTTGTCTAATTGTGTGTTGAAAATTTACCAATAATACAAATGATAGATAACATCCCTTTAACCTTTATCTCAACTGGGTCTTCATCGGAACTCACATGCATGCAACTATTAATAGTAAATCATCAGTCACTTGACATATCACTACATGTGAATTAAATATCATTTAATTCACTTGACATCTCACTAGTACAGCAATTAGTTACAACTAGTTAGACTTACTTTAGCTCACTTAATTGAGTTAACTAATTTGTCATGCATTAAACTAATACACTAACTACATCTTGGACTCTAAAAAAAATAGAAACACTCTACATGCCTCACCAACCACCCGCAACTCAAATTTCATGATCTAAATGAGGATATCACACTCAGTTAACTCTTACAAGTGATTTATGAGATAAGATTACAATTTATTGTCCAATTTAATGAAGTGAAGATTAAATTAGAAACACAGTTCTTGTTGACTTTTCAACAATGTGGCATTCATATTTGGAACTTTAAGCTACCCAAAGGGCCCATATTCTAGTGACATGTGTCACCTATCACATCTCAACATGTAGCACATGTGAAGTTAGACTGAAATAATCCCATTCGATAGAGCGTGGAAGGTTAAAGAGAAACACACTAAGGAAGTGTTAGGAAAGAGGCATTGAGATTATGAGGCTTGTATAAGAGTTGAGTAAGCTCTGGAGGAATTATATTAGCTCTTATGAAATAGGAAAACTCCACTTGGATAATTGATTCCTTAAGGAAGGTAGGGACGAATTATAATACGGTGCAAAGGGAATGCGCCAGGAGGTAGGCGCTATGAAATGTCAACATTGATAGGTTTGCAGAGGTGTAGAAAATGAGAATGAGGTTGGGTAGTCCCCACAGGACAAATCAATTTGATGGCATGAACCTAATGGGTGTATAAGTAAGAATAGGCTTTAAGCAGCAAGATAGAAGCGGGTATGGGGTAAGCCCCAACCATTTTTCATTTCATATAGAAATAGACCAGTAACTCGCCTTTGGTCATTTCACATATCAAAAAGACCAATGGCGTCAAGCCATTAACAAAGGATTTTGGCCCACAAAGGGCTTAAACAAGATAATCACCTAAATGCCTTAGCCTATGGCTATGGAGACCTAGTCCTATAGTAGAAAAACTTGTTAGGAGTAGAGAAGAAAGGGCTTAGCCTTAAAATCTCAATAGAACTATCAGTTTGACAACAAAGTTTGAAATTAAGCCAAAAATAACTGCAGAAAAAAATAGAAGAAGCATTGTTATAACCTATAAAAGCCCAGAATTTCTAAAATTAGTTAAATAACTTAGTTTAACTTGCAATTTTTTTTTTCGAATACTGATAAATTGGTGGATACACTTATAGGACTGGAATGAACAGGAAAAATGAAAAAATTCAACACTCATGCAAAGATTTCAAGAACAAGTTAACCCAAAATTTCAATCCAAAAATATCATTCCATAATTCTTTAAAAGAAAATTTGAGAAGAAAGTTGTGTGCTTGCAAAGAAGAGTGTGTGGATTAGAGTTGTTGGTGAAAAACGATGCATAATAGTCTAGGTATGCATCAAAGGAAAATCATAGAGTAACCTTGCTGTCTCAAAGGCGTTTGAGAAGGAAAATAATGGATTAGTGATTGATGTTAGTTACACAACATTTTGTCACTATCCTTGCAATCCCCATTCTGAACATTGGAGGATCATTTCTGTGACTACTGCAAAGTGTCATTCCTTGAAAAGACAATCATTACATCCCTTGCCATGAGAACAACATTCCTTTTGTTCACAATTTCTTGAGCCGACCATCAGAAACACATGTTTTTTCCTTGGCACTAGTAGACCGTTATTCCCTCGTGCCAATGAGGAAGATTAACATTGGGCCCCATGCCAATTGGCGCTTTGTTCCAGTGTGCTACCTATGCCAACCTGTTTATGGAATGTTTTTTAAAAATAGAGGCAAATTTTCCATCATAAAAAATTCGTGGGTGAGTCATCTGGAGTGGTTCGACTGAATAACAGCGACCTCTCTCCTTTGGCCTCTTGTTTCCACCTTTTGGAGAAACCTCCCAAGGAATAAGGCCTCCCTTCGACCATTTTAGGGATCCTAATCTCCTCCTCTCCCTCTATAAATAAGGCCATATTCAATTCCTGAATTTTTTGCTAGAAAAGATTGAACAAAAAGAGACCTTTGTCGAGAGAGCTTAGGCTTGTGTCCTCTCTCTGTCCGAATTCCTGACGACCCTTTGAGATGCACATCGACTGAACCCCATTGGAGGATGCTATGACGTCAAGGCTCTGGTTGTAACTCTTCCTTATATTTATATATATACATGAATATTGTATGGTTCCCATCATGCATTAATGTGTTTTATTTGATGCAATATGCTTAACCCTCCTTGAATTGTTAGTTGATTATGTATGAAATAATTTTTTTGTATGCTACTCTTATTTTCTGGTCTTTGTGCAGGTATCCTAGCACTGCCACCGAAGTATTGTGACCCATCTAGACAAATATCAAGAGGCCACCACCACTATAGCGACGACAACGTTGGACTTCAGGTAGGCCAATCTACCCTATCCTTTTCATTCATTAATTAAGGAACCTACACTTTAGCGTGTCCCTTTATTGGTAGACCCACTCTAGGGCTAGAGGGATTGTCTCTGTCCGTAGAGAGGATTTTCATTTGCAAAAAATTGGAAACTTCATTGGGGACGCTTGTGAGTTTTTCATTTCATTTCCTTTTAGGAATTTTCCTTGTCAAGTTGACTTTAGTCATTTGCTTGCTTATCTGTCTATTTTGGCTTGTTTGATTATCTGGAATCCTCCTGTTCAGCTCCAGACTGTCAATATTTACCTTTTCTCATTGTTTCTTCACTCATCCCATAGTTATATGGCTTGGAATGAGTTTCTCTTGAATAGTCGCACCAATTGGCACAGGTTTCTTTTGTTGCAGGAGCCGCAACCTCTGTTTGGCATGGATTATTGCCTCACAGTTGCGACGAATCATGTAGGATTTGGTTTGACACTCTTGCTAAGTTTTTGGTCAGTTGTGCTAGACTCTTTCCCTTTTCTCGATTTTCAATTGGTATTTTCAGAGTTTTTTTGACTACCTTAGGCATGCTCTTCTCAGCTGTGTGTTTATTTTCTTATTGGTGTGCTTCATAGCCCTAGGGTTCTAGGTTTCTTTCGCTCACCGAGCCTTCTGATTGAAGTTTGAGTCTTTTTTGATTTCCTGAGTTCGATTCCCTGATCAGTTGTATTAGTCTTTCTGGATCCTTCGATTTTTTGGTTTGTTGAACGATTACTTTTGTGTTTGTTTCACTCTCCATCTTTTCATTTTCGAGCATAGATCACATTTCTCATTTGGTTCATTTCGAAAGCTTTCACATTGATTGAAATAGTGCATCATTAGTTTGAGTTCATTTGTGTTTGTATTGATTTGAGTCATTCATTTTGATATCTATAAATTCATAGTGCTCTAAACTAGTGTTTGATTTGATCTTTGATGTGATTAGTACGTTGTGTGCTTCATTCATTCAAAAAACAAAAAATTATGTCCTTTCATTTGCATCGAAAATGAAAAAGCATTTTTTCATAAATAACGCTTGCTTCTAGGAAAGAGTTTTTTGTTTCTCATTTTGATTGTATTAGATGCAATAGGGGACTTCTTCGTATTTTTTCATTGTTTTCTGCTTTCTAAAATATCTTTAGCCTTCTCTTAGTTAGCATTCATCGAATGGAAAATGGTGTTCTATTGCATGTAGTTTGCATTTAGGAAATTTGAGATCAAATTCGGTAGGGCCTTGAAATTGAAACATTAAATTTAAGGTCAACTATAAAATTTATTCAGTTAACCTAAGGAACCATTAGAACCTAACACAAGCATTTTTAGTACTCCAGGCTAGTGACATGTTCTAGCATTGTTAGACCTAGTAGATGTCATTTTCCATATAGCTTTAGATAGCACTACTATGGACTTATGATCCCCATACCATCACGTATATAAAGGGAGATCCTCATAGGTTTAAATCATTTATCCATAGGAAGCTAAGTCTATCATCCTATAACCGTGATACACCAAACACAACATTCGGGGAGACTACCTGCACGTACATTAAGTCCTTGGTCATTTCTCTTTCATTTGATCACCAAGGTGTGTATGGTAGTTCACAAAAACTTGGTACATCCTATTTCTTACATTACCTGAGTAGTCATTTTGATCTTTTCGTGACACCTTAAAAAGAGAAGAGATCATCGAGCACTTGCACTTTCATGCTCATTTAAAATTGAAAGTGACTAGAGTCACATTTTTGTATCCTTCTTGACTCTTAAAACATGAAACAATAAAGTTTTGTTCCAGTGTCATAAGATTAATTACCCACGATCACATGCCCATTAAATTTTTTTTACTTGGCTTGCTTTTGTCATTCCTTAGAGTTTGGTCTTGAAACTTTGAATGGGCTTTCTCATTTTCCTTCTTGTGTTGAAATATTGTCATAGTGGCGGAACCACCAGTTTCGTCATCTTCTACATTGCCTCCTAATGGTAGTTCTATTCCTGACGTTTCTTTAGAAACCCCTCAGTCCACTAGGTCTGCCAAGCTTGTGAAGTCTATTCTCCCAAGTGTTCAACCTCTCACTACCCAATCTCCTCCTAAAGAGTTAGTTGAGTTCAAATGGCCTCCTCAGAGTGCTTGTTCTGGTTTTGAGAGTGAGGAAGAATTCCCTCCTCTTAGTTCAGGATAACCTTTTATAGTTGTTACTATACCCCCTAGTCCTTGTCGTCTTTTCAAAGATCTTACAGCTTCGTCAGACATGGATTCTTCGAGTCTTGTCAGAAGTGAAGAAATGCATGTGTCCACAGGGGAATATTAGCTTTTTCCTAAGGATCTCCTCCATGTCTCTAATCAATATTCCCCTCCATCAGTGTCACTTACACCTAGTTATTAGACATTGAGTTAGATTATTTCTGGTGTTGCATCCATAGCATCCTCTAGTACATCGACTCCTCCAAGGAGTTCAGTCCTTCCTTCATTAGCACTATCACCTTCGACGCCTAGTCCGTCGGTTGTTTTTAGAGCTATCCCAGTCCAACCTACCATTTGTGTGGCTTATTATACACTGGTTGTTACATATCAGTTGTTGTGATTATTTCACACTCGCAGGTCTGTCTTTCTTAATCCCATGTGGGCTGTCAATCTCGGCCCAGGAAAATCACAACCTTGCACCATAGAGACCACGCCTGCTTCCAGTGTGACTGTGACTTCCTATGTTATTCCTAGCCACCTTACTTTTGAAGAGTATCTATTAGATATTCAAAAATAAAACTTTTAGGGTTCTCAGCAACCCCAAGCTCCTGTTAACCCTCTACATCATTATCATGTCTATGGTAACCCCACTTATTTACCTCCTATTGATCCAAATCGGGGTGTTTATCTACCTCCAGCTGATCCTTATCAGACCATCCCTCATCGAGGGCCGATAATACAAGGATAACCCTCTGGTCTACAAGGACAACCCCTAAAGGGACAACCTTTAATCCAGTAGGGGCAACCTTATGGTCCACAAGGACAACCCTTACAGGGTCAACCTTCAGTCCAAAAACCCTGCGATCCTTCAAGTCAACCTCATTATCAATATTAACTAAGAGGATCTTACGTTCCTAGGGGGGAAATGTATCCACCATAGGGACAACCTTTTGTGCAACAAAATCAACGTTGTGTTCAATAAGGCTAAAACTTTGTGAAACAAGGACCACCCTACAGTCCTGTTCTGGGTCAACCTATTTATTAGGGACAATCTGGTCCATCCCAACCATCAGTCCAACCTCTTCCAAAAGGAAACCTGCTGGCCCTCAGTATTCAGGCCAACCTGCTCAGTAGGGACAACCTTCCCAGCCTCAGTAGCTGATTCAACCCACTCAGTAGCCGATTCAACCTGTTAAACCAGCCCAACAACCAGTTCAACCTGTTCAACCTGCTCAACCTCAAGGCGCTACTAACCCTCCTCAAGGTTAATATCAGGCGGTATATAGTGCGCCCCAACGTTTCACTTATCACCCTCAAAACCAATCCCATATAGTGTATAACCCACCTCAAGGCAATGCTTACATTCCTCAACAAAATCCATACATTGCTCAGCAAGGACCTCAATGGTATGCTTAGAATTAGTATCTTAGTCCTCAGTCCCAGTATGGGCAAAACTATTTGGCTTATAACCCCTATTGTCATAATCCCTCAAGACAAAGCATATGGGTGTAGAATTTCTCCCACACTAGGTGGAATGCTAACATGGGTCCTTATCAAAGGCCTTTGATGCCTTTCAATCCTCAATTACCATTTTTTGCTACGTTGGAACTTCCATATGTGTCAAAGTTAAAGAATGATCTGATTCGTCATACCCCGTATTGGCCTCCAGTTCCAACAAAGATTCCTATTTATTGTCCTAAATTTGAGGGCAAGTCCAGAGAAGACCCCCAAGCGCATGTTATGACCTACCACTTGTGGTCTTCCTCTAACTCTTGGTTTGATTATTCCATTCGACTCTGTCTTTTCCAACGGACTCTTACTGGTGCCACTGAAAAGTGGTACATTGAATTATCTCGTGGCATTTTTCAAGATTTCAACTCTTTAGCCATGGAGTTTCTTACACATTTTTAGTCACCATTTCATTATGAGACCGGGATGCACCTCCTCACATCCTTGAAATAAGATCGAGCTACTAATATTTCGGATCATATTAATGAATGGAGGCGTCATTGTTGCTTGATCAAGTTTGATATTCCTCATCAGCTTCTAACTGATTGGTTCACTACCTCGTTTTTCAATTAGATTCCTAAAGACATAGCTATTGGGGAATGTGTAACTGGATGATAGGCCATTTCTCGTGCCCAGTACCTCGATCTCGTGTACTCTTAGTCTGGTATGTTGTACGATATCTTTCTTGATGCTCCTCGACCTGGAACTTCCAAAGCACAGGTGACACCATTTGTTGACTGTATCATCGATTCCATGTCCCAAACTTCTCAGATGTATTCTCCTTCAGACCCTGGGAAGAAAAAATATAATACTTCCAATGATACTGCTTCTTAGTCTACTATGAATCCTGGAAAAACCATGGAATTCAATTTGATTTAGGTCAATCGAGCAGATAAGACTTACAAAGAAAAAAGAAGGGGAAAGGTAAGGCCAAAGCTGATACCCCAAAACCAGATTCGTCTAAATCTCGTGCTGATGATGGTTCAAAATGTAAGCCGAAGTACCCTTGTTTGGTTTGTGACGAAGAGCACTACACCAAGGACTATCCTCGATGGGTCGAAGTAAGTAGATTGCTCAAAGGAACCCGAGGAACTACATTTGTTCTCAAAGAACCATTTCCATCACAACAGACCCAGATTCTAGAGAAACCTCAGCCCTTTGCCCCATTTCGCTCTCAGGTATTCATGATGAACGGTTCTGCATCCATGTCTATCGCTACTCGGTGTAAATATTATACTGGATCCTGTCAGGTAGTAGGGAAACAGATCGTTGATTTTCCTCCTCCTCTACCTGCTTCTAGCCCTCTTCAGATTGAAAGGCCCAGTACTGAGCTTGTTGTATGGCCACCTTCCAAAGGTGTACTATGTAAGTCTTCTTACAATCGCAACGACCGTGCTGCTAAACATAATAGTATTGTTGAGGATCTAGCACAGGCGCCATCAGCAATGTCTGCATTGGAAGTACTTCAGAGTTGTCCATCTCAACAGAATTATTTGTTATTTGCAATCAGTAGGGTTGATCCTGTGATACTAGTCTTCTTGCTTTCGACTTGGATAATTGCTTCCCATGAATCTCGCACTAGATTGCACTCATCATACAATTTGGTATTAATGGTCTAAATATCCATCAGGTGGTTGTGGACAAGGGTGCGTCTACATCCGTCATGTCATCTACTTGCTCAAAAGCCATTGGTTATCTAGCTATGAATTCATCACCAAATTCCCTTGAAGCAATTTATGGAAGAGAATCAAAACCTCTTAGTGTTCACACTAGTTTACCAATTACATTAGAAGGGAAGACAATTAATTTCGAGGTTGAAGTAGTTGACACCAAGCTCAATTACAATATTCTCCTGGCTCGCAGTTTGATTCACGCCATGCTGTGCGTTCCTTCCACTCTCTTTCATGTTTTGAAATTCGCACACAAAGGAAAGTTTTTTACCGTTGATAAGTTGTCATTCTTCACCTCTTCTTCTGAGAAAAACGTTCCATATGTGGATCAAATTCCTACACCCTACGAGAGCGTAGGGATGGGTCTCTTCAAAGATCCTGCCCTCATGGGTATTTTTCCTCTTCCTCCAACCCATACTATTCATATTAATATTATCTCTTGGTCTTACGACCCATGGATCATCCCTTCGCCTGAACATATCGATTGTTTCAGAGATTCGATGGTGTTGAGTCTGATCGAGATTGACTATTGTGACTCATTTCGGCTTTGGAGCCTTTGCCTTATGATCATGCTCCATTGAGAATGTCTCTCAACACTTATTCTCAATCCCCTTGGCTCAGTGATTTAGATTCGCCTGATCCCCTGAAAGAGATATTTCCCTCCAATGAAGCCATCATGGAAACTGTGTCTCTCGAAGATCTTCTGTGGGATGATAGTCATCATCATTCCTCGTTCATTCCTAGTCTCGGGGCCATGTCTACGTGTCTTGAGAGGTTTGCATCTTAGCTTCATTATACTCTACTTCAAGTGCCTATTCTAACACATTAAATTTTTATAGAGGGTAACTTGAATAACATCATTCAAAAAATTCCTATCGACATTTCCGTGAAACCGGGATCTTCGAGAACATCCATATCGGGGTCACCTATTTCTCAGATGAAGTTCAAGTTTATACTAGCCTTTTCTGTGAGTTTCATGATGTATTTGAATGGTCCTACGAAGAGATGCCTGGCATCAATCCTAGTATAGTGGTGTATGATATTCCTACCTACCCTGGTTCGAAGCCTGTTCGTCAGTGCCTTCATCCTGTGCACCCTATAAAGGCAGCTACCATTAATGGTGAAGTTGAAAATCTTCTCAACTTTGGTTTTATCTATCTGACTCCATTGACATAATGGATGTCCAACTTTGTCCTTGTAGATAAGAAATAGCGTACCATTCGGGTCTGTGTTAATTATCGTGACATAAACCGGGCCTCTCCTAAGGATAATTATCCTACTCCCATTATCGATCAGATCATTGATGACTACACTGGGAGTGAGATCTTTTCCCTCATGGATGAATTTTCTAGCTATAACCAGATTAAATTTCTCTTGACCAATCAACATAAGACTGTCTTCATCTATCCTTAGGGTACTTTCACATATAAGAAAATCCCTTTTGGCTTAAAGTTTACTGGGGCCACATTTTAGCTAGCGATTTCATATGATTTTCACGATATTAATCACATCATTCAGCCTTATCTAGATGACCTTCTGGCTCATTCAGCCAAACGTAAAGACCACCTAACCATCTTCGTCATATATTTCTTCCCTGTGGGCGTTATAACATTCGATTAAATCCACATAAGTGCACCTTCTGCATCGATTTCAGTAGACTCTTGGGGTTTATTGTTTCCAAAGATAGGATTCACCTCGATTCGCTCAAAGTTGAGGCTGTCATTAATCTCCCCTCTCCATCCTCATTACATCAGCTATAGAGCCTACAGGGAAGGCTAATTTTTTGCGACGTTTTATACCTAACTATGTCGAAGTGGCTAAAGGATTCATGCGATTACTAAAGTAGGGTGTCCCATTCCTTTGGGATGAGATTTCCCAGAAGTATTTTGATTCTCTAAAGACATTTCTAGTCAATGCTCCTCTGTTGTGTCCTCCGAACTATCATCACAATTTTTCCGTCTATTTATTTTCCACTTTTAGCACGATTTCCATGGTTTTGGTGCAAGACAATGATGACAGTGGCGAGCATGTTATTTACCACCTCTCTCATAACCTTCTTGATATTGAAACACAATGTTCTCATGTCAATAAGTTAGCGTTAGCTGCGGTTCAAGGAGTTCAATGTTTTCATCATTACATTTTTTTGCGTACTATGACTGTGGTTTCTGACTGCAACCCTATGACCTATATACTGTCTCGAAAATTCTTGGGGGGAAAGTACTCGAAGTGGATTAGCATCCTCCAAGAGTTTGATTTGGAATTTACTATGGGAAACTCACAGAAATAACTAGTCTTTGCCGATCTGATCTTTTCCCTCCCCTCTGACTCCGCTCTGTCTGGTTCTGAGGAATGCATTCCAAATGATTCGCTTTTTTTTATTAGCACCCTCGATCCTTGGTATGGTGATATCCTCATATATCTTCAGAATTTTACTTTTAGATCTGAGTTGATGAAGGATGCTTGCCGACGCATCTGTCATTAGTCACAGCCTTATCGTGTAGTCGGAGATACACTCTACCACATCATAGTAGATTCCATTCTCTTCCATTGTTTGACTCTCGAGGAGGCTGATAAAGTCTTGAATTATTGTCACAGTTGTGCCTGTGGTGGTCACCTATCTGGTTATTCCATTGCATAGAGAATTCTTTATGCTGGGTATTTCTTGTCCTCTATCTTCAAGGACTACATTGTTTTTGTTTGAAAATGTCATGATTCCTAGATCTATCAGTGCAATATGCACGTGCTACATTCACATCTCCACCTTGTCATTAACGTTGCTCCCTTTTCGAAGTGGGGCATCGATTTTATGACGTGTAACCCTCACTCGGCTAGGGGGCATGCTTATTTTATCATATTTTTTTACTGGCTCACCAAATGGGCTGAAGTAATGCCTAGACTTGCCACTGACGGTAAGACAGTAGCTCAGTTGTTATTCAATCACATAATTTCTAAGTTTGGTATCCCTCAAGCCGTCATTATTGATCATGGTTCCCATTTTTGGCATTATATGGTGGCGAAGTTTACTTCCAAGTTGGGCTTGCGTCACGACAGCTCCACATCATACTATCCTCAGGCCAATGGCTAGTTTGAAGCCATGAATAAGGTTCTTGTCACCATGATTCAAAGTATGATTAGGATGCACAAATCAAACTTACATCTCATGTTATTTTCGGTTCTCTGGGCATACCGAACCTTAGTTAAGGATGTGACTGGATTCACTCCATTTTAGATTGTTTAGAGTCTGGAAGCTACACTTCAAATTGAGTGCGAAATACCTTAGCTCAAGTTGGCTGTTGAATTGCTGCCAAACACTTCGCCAGAAGGAGGGAGTGTTCTCTACTTAAAAATGCTAGATGAAAATCGCTGCTTAATTTCTTTAGTTATTGAAGCATAGAAGAAGCGGTTCAAAGCTCATTTTGACCAGTCGGTTTCCCCTCATTCCCACATAGAAGGAGACCTTGTCCTCCTATATGAAAAAGCTCATGATAAGCCGGGGGAAAGAAAATTTCAACCCATGTGGCATGGGCCCTAAATAGTTAAACGTGTCTTACAGAATGGGGCCTATGAGCTCATTAATTACGAAGTTTATCCTTTGGATCAGCCCATAAATGGGTTGTACCTCAAAAATTATTATGCATGAGTCATTCATGCACGTTTTCTGTACATAGGTGTTATTTTAATTTTTGTACATTTTTGGCTTGGTGTGCTTTGCGATCATTTTCCTACTTATTGGGTCATTTCTTATTGTGCAGGTGTCTATTACCCCCTATTTTGGTTTCACGGATGGTGCTTCCCACAGTACCCGAAACTTGTCTTTGACAACCTAGGTGATTTATGATCCTTTTGGTGAGTTGATAGATCTTCAAGGTATTTATCTAGGATGAACTACAAACAATGTCATTGAGTATAGTGTTGTCATTGAACTATTAACCAAGGGAATTACCCTCGAAATTCGTGCATTGGTTGTAAATCTGGACTCGCAACTTGGTTTTCTTCAACTTAATGGGCATTATTCAGTTAGAAACCCTCATATTTTAAGGTTGTATCTATGCGTTCGTTTTCTAGAAAGACATTTTGATTATATCCCATATCAACATATTCCTTGGTGAATGAATGTATTAACTGATATAGTAGCTAACATTGTATAATATAGACATTTGCATAATGTGTAAAATCATCATCACATGAAAATATCCATATAGGAATATATATATATATATATATATATATATATATATATCGAATGTTTGCATCGGTGTGCATCGTAAAATCGTAAGCACAATAATATGCATATTTCTATTACATCCTGAGGGACACCATGCATTAGAAATTGTGAGGTCTAAAAATGGGCCTCTTGAAATTATAAAGTAATAGTGGAAATAATAAAATAATAGTGGAAATAGTAAAATAAGATTAGATTACATCATCAAATTTTAGAAGGAAAAAAAAATAGTATTTTTTTCAACTTATCTCCCTATGGGTTTACTCAAATCTAGAGCGACAACACTCGTTAGATGCAGAATTCGATTCCTCATCCAAGCAGTACCCATTTTGCATACTTTTGATGGACTCTACTACATGAAAAATGGGAAATACATAAAAAAACGTGATTGCAATCACATTTTTTCATATATTTCTCATTTTTCATGTAGTAGGTTCTGTTAGTGTCATTCTTTGCAGCCTTCCTCCAGTGATCAAACATGCTCTTACAAGGTGATGTTAAGGTGTCAAGGTCAAATTTTGTCATTTCAGTGAGCCTTCAAGCAAAATTTGGTCACTAAGTATTAGGTCTAGGGTTTGCTTTCACTCCTTCCAGAGTTGTCCAAATGTCGGTCCATGTCACCATTCAGCTGCGTGTACCATCACTCAGAGGGTTTTCATCGTTCCAAAGGGTCATTTTACACCTTGTTGATGCTTCAGTTGTGCCTAGGTAAGGTTCATTTCCCTCTCCTAAGGTTTTGAAGGTAATTTCTCTTGGATGGTCAACTCATCATAAAAAATTGTATCCTGATGTTCATACACCATCCCCTATCCTTAATGTACATTATTAAACACTTCCCATCATTGAGATCCCCCAAATTCCCTGCAGGCTTTTGCCCAAACCCTAATTTCACATGATATTCACTTTCAGCTAGGCTCCTGGTCACATCCCCTTTTGGACCCCTTCCCCTCACTCAATACCTGAAATTCCACTTTCCCCTGCTTCCTAACATCCCTCCCTACTTCCCAAAATTTCCCCAAGAATTTAAAATCCCCTTATCCCCTTCATTTCGCTTCATTTCGACAAATCCCTTGTTTCACACATCGGGATAGGTTTCACTCAAATGATGTTTCTTAGCAATAAAAGATGAATTTTGGAAAACTGAGAGAGGTTTTTGTCCAAAACATGCCAAAGAAGAAACAAATCCTTCACTTTTTACACAGGTATCATGGTTTTAGATAAATTTCAAAAATATCGTTGCCTTAGGAGAATTGAATGCACCTCTGAAGTGACCTTGGGAAAATCAAGATTTATCCTAGCTTGGTTGGCCAAATGACTTTCTTGATGAGTCAAATGATAACTAGACACAAAGATAGTTCCAATGAGCTATCAGGAGCTCAATTTGGAGTTGAGGAAGATCTTCAAAAGTTGACTGCAACAACACTCTGCCTTGAGGCGGCCTCATTCTGCTCATTTTGACCAATCTTGGGAGATTTGATTTTTGATAGGGTAAATGAACTCCAAATTGAAAAATTCAACTTGGGTTGGAAATTAGACTCAAAAATATTTCCAAAGAGCTATCACATGCCCGATTTGGACATCAAGAAGGCCTCCAAAAGCCTCCTGCAAAATGGCGCGGCGCATAGAAGAGTGGGCGCGACGCATTGGGTTGTGCGCGGTGCATTGGGCTGGTGTGCGGCACATTGGCCTAGAACACAAGATTTTTTCCATTTATTTCACCCATAAAATTTTTCTTAGTCTCTCCTTGTTCAAGTGAGTCAAATCCACTTCCTCATTGCTCTTAACGAGTGTTTAGTGTTGGTATGAAATTTTAAATGCGAAAAACTCAAAATCCTACTCTCATGTTTTAAGAATACTCCTAGGGTTTTAAATTTGGTTTGGTGTCAATCATTGCTACTTACCCCATCTATTAACACTACTCATTTTATCATTACCATAGTTTATTTCCCTATTCCCTTACATCCTAAACCATCTATATCCCTTGTTCCCATTTTCCCTATCCCTAAACCCTATTATTTCCTACCATTTTCCCTCTCTCATATCATTTGTAGCAAATTCCCATTAATCCTATCCTTAAATCCTTTCAATCCCTTTTCTTATCCCTTTCCCTATCATTTAAAAAAAATCTCCAAATCCCATATCCCAAACATGTCAAGTGATTGTCCCATATTTTAAATCCACTTGACAGAAACTCCACTTTTCCCCACTGTTCCATATTCTTCACAGTCCCTCATTTCCCTTTGGCACATTTGGCACTTAGAGACGAAGACATGGAGTCCTAATTTCTTATTTTCAACAAATCAAACATACGCTTTTCATACACATTTCAACACCATGACGGACACCGACACATCCTATGAACAAGACAATGATTCCGCCACTGAACTGCATGCACTAGGAGGACACTGAAACAGTGAAAAAGGCCTGATCCACTCCAAATATTGGCTGAATCTTCTTTGGCTGAGCATGGCACATGATGGGGGACCTTCACTCCAAGTTTTAGCAAATTTGGAGTAATTTTTGTCATTTTTGAAATTTTGGTTGCAAACAAAGTTTGTCCGACGCTGTCACAACACCACGCGCGCTTACGTTTTCTTTGAGAGACTGAGGAAAAATTCACATTTTTAGATTTTTTATGTAACTTATGTATGCTTAGAATTCTCCGAGAGATTTCATCAAGTTCTTGTGGTCTTAGTGTCTAAACACTCCAAAATGGCTCCTTTCCACACCCCTTTTGCACTAGCAGGAACCAATCTTGGGAGATTGCAGTTTTTGAGGGGAAAATGAACTCCAAATTGAAAAATTCCACTTGGGTTGGATAGCAGACAGACATGGATTTCCAACGAGCTATCATGATATCAATTTGGACTTCAGAAAGTGCCCCAAAAATAGGCTAAAATGGCGCGGTGCATTGAGTTTTCTGGCGCGACGCATAGAGGATTTTGGTCCAATTTTTACTTTTCAGCTCAGAAATTCGGCCAGTTTGACTAGTTTCACTTTGTGATGTAATTATTGATCTATCTTGATGTAATTTTATGGCTATGATGTAATTTTGGCTCACATTTACTTGTTCGAGAGGATTCATTCACTAAAAAGTGAAAATTAAGTGAATGGATCAGTTTCCTAGCATATAGAGGCAAGTTGTTTGATTGCCTAGATTTCAGTTCCTAGTTTAGAATTGGTTGAAACAGCTCCTAGAAGGATGAGCTCGACCCCTAGAGGCATGGGAAGGGGTTAGGATGGTCTATATCATGTATTTTCCGAGACATTTTCAAGGTTGGATACTTGGGAATAGTTTGACACTTCATTGTACATACACTTCTGCATTTTTGGCAAAGGAAAGACCAGGGTTTTGCAGCACTTGTTGGGATCCTTGTGGCTCTGAGTTTTGATGATGTTTTTCTTCATGTATCTGTAAGTTTCATTGATGTTTATGTATTCCATTTCCCTTCTCTTTGCTTCTGAATTAAACAAATGAGTAACTAAGGTAGAATTCATTAGTTTGTTGGTGCTCTGCCTTAAACTTTTGTTTAGTTTTATATGTTTTCATCAGTTTGAAGAGGATCCTTGCACCCTCTTGCCCTCTTCAGCTCCTCATCAATCTTTTCCATCCGTTCATTGAATCTAAGACATCAAATCCATTTTCTTCCTTGCCCTAACTTGAACTCTGCAAGAATTTGGCCTCATCCCCAAGCCCAAAAATTGCCTTTCCCTTTTTCCAACAAAAACCCCTAAAAATCATTCCAAACTCCTTGATTAATATACCTAGCCTAAAATTAGCACTCATTTCAGTCATCTCAAGGCCTATTGATACATTTTTCCTGATATTGACCCGGAGAGAGCCCTCTCATGTTCTGGTAGGGCTAGCTACCAGACTGAGCGTGGTTTGGTGTTACCCTGAATCCCGCCTTCTTTCAGCTTGAGGTGGATTTGGGAAATAACATAGTGGCAACCATACTGGGGAGAAAATGGTTTGATTTTTGGTTTTACTTGTGTTATAAGTTACAGAAGGAGCCTGAAGTTATGCCAGGAAGCCTTCGAAACGCTTTTGCTTTGCATTAGCGGCAGTAGATAAACGCTGCTTCAGTCAATCTCCGATCTAGCTTGTGAACGTGAAAATTAACGTGTAAATTGCCCCAGTACATGTATCAAGTTAGATCTGATGGTTGATGGTGGACAACGATCAGACATAAGAAGGCTGAAATCATTCACCTGGCGACTTCATTCACTGAAAAATCCAGAAATCAATGCTTCATGGTGACTCCACTGCAGGAAGATCAGTAGCTTTAAGATTTTCAAGATGGAACGGGTTGCAAGAAGATACGCTCCCATGAGCCGAGATCACATCCCAGGTTTTCCAAATAAAATGCCCAAGGTGGATTGGCTTCAGAATTTGCCTATGTTCAGAAATGTGGAAGGTAATGACGATGCTCTTCATCTGGTGAAATTTCACATTCATGTGCATAAATTAAAGATCGATTTTCCTGAAGACTGTTTGATGAAAATGTTTATGGCTACTCTGGAAGATGAAGCCCGATCTTGGTATGAAAGTTTGCCACCTGCTTCTATTTATTGTCTAAAAGAGTTTCATACAATATTCATTGAAAGGTATAAAGAATCTTGTCCATCCTTAATATTAGTGCAGAATTGTTGTGAACACGTTAGTAGTTTCATTGAAGATCTTGAGAATTTTTATGGAGATAATGAATTGATGGACGGAGAAATCATGGAAGCATTGTATGAAAATTCGTTTCAGCAGCACACAGAAATCTTAGAGGATACTTATCAAGATCAGCAGGTTGAAGATTTCCATATGGCTGAAGATGATGAAAGAAGAAGTTTTATTTCAGATCTGGTTGAAATAAAGGATGATACGCAGGAAAATGATGTTCCAATCTCAGATAGTGATGATGATAAATCAGATCGAGAGATAAATTGTGATGAGGAAAAACCTGTTGTTCCGGATCTCATAAAAGAGAGTTGTATTGTTGAGGTTGCCTCAAATGAAAAAAACAGAGTTACAGACCTAAATGCTCTCATCCCACCAGAACTAGATCTTCATGAGGAGGTAGTCCATTCCCTCTATGAAAAACAAGACGAGATCTTCGCTCAAGTAAGTGAAAAACTTTCCTTGGATGAATCGTTGGTAGATGATAGAAATGTCATATTTGAGTATCAAGAATCATCTGAAGTTTCTTTTCTTATGATTGATGAATGTAATGAGAAACATTATAATCTAGCTATTATATCATATGAATATGATCAAAATAATATTCAGACTACAGAAGATTAGAACATTCAGGACTGCCTTTCAGATTCTTCTTCATATGTCTCATGTTTTGAAATGTTTTTCCAAGAGGAGATCTGCTCATCCACTTGTTCAGAATTTTTTGAGGACCAGGAACATACTTTTACTAAAGTGCATTATGAAAGAAGATCAGAATCAAAAGAAAAAGACACCTTTTTTCTTTAGCAGGAGGTAAATCTTCATGTTTTTCGGGATCCATTGGAAAATCTGTTGCAGTCAGCAGTGAAGGTGATTATTGCAGTATTCAGTGATGAAGGAGATCATGGTCAATTATGTTTTTGGATGCCCAGTTACCAGTATCTATTGTTGACCAGAAGATTTGATCAGGAGAATCAATCAAGGAGGCATCTGCTTGATTGGTTACATTGGAAAGCACACTACACATGATTGTACATATTCCATCAGCAGGCAGTTGGTTGTCATCATGATTTGAAACCCTCGAATCTTGATGGACTTCTGCCATTAAAAAGCTTTGTAAGTAATTTTTTTAGTTAAGTCAGTCATGAGTCATTTGTGAGTCAGTTTTCAGTCTTGTTATTAAGTTAGTTTGTGTCGGTTTTCATTCATGCATTTTAGCTTGAGTTTTGACTCCATTTCCCAATGGATGAAGGCACTGTCTGCTTTCCAAAGATATGTAGTTCTTGGCACCTCCAAGAAGCTACCATCCCCATTGGAGCCAATGTTAGTGTCAGTCTTTGCAGCCTTCCTCCAGTGATCAAACATGCTCTTACAAGGTGATGTTAAGGTGTCAAGGTCAAATTTTGTCATTTCAGTGAGCCTTCAAGCAAAATTTGGTCACTAGGTATTAGGTCTAGGGTTTGTTTTCACTCTTTTCAAAGTTGTCCAAATGTCGGTCCATGTCACCATTCAGCTGAGTGTACCATCATTTAGAGGGTTTTCATCATCATGTCAAGTTCCAATGGGTCATTTTACACCTTTTTCATGCTTCAGTTGTGCCTAGGTAAGGTTCATTTCCCTCTCCTAGGGTTTTGAAGGTAATTTCTCTTGGATGGTCAACTCATCATCAAAACTTGTATCCTGATGTTCATACATCTTCCCCTATCCTTAATGTACCTTATTAAACACTTCCCATCACTAAGATCCCCCAAATTCCTCATTTTTGCACAAACCCTAGTTTCTTGCTACAACTTGGCAATTTTCTAGGCTAGGCCTGTGTTTTTCCCTTTTGGACCCCTTCCCCTCACTCAATCTCTGAAATTAAACTTTCCCCTACTCCCTAACATCCCTCCCTACTTCCAAAAAATTTCCCAAGAATTTATAAGCCCCTTATCCCCTTCATTTCGCTTCATTTCGACAAATCCCTTGTTCCACACATCGAGATAGGTTTCACTCAAATAATTTTTCAGAGCAATAAAAGATGAATTTGGGAAAACTGAAAGAGGTTTTTTTCAAAAATATGCCAAGGAAGAAATAACTCCTTCACTTGTTACACAGGTTTCATGGTTTTAGAGAAATGTTAAAAATATCATTGCCTCAGGGGGATTGAATGCACCTCTGAAGTGACTTTGGGAAAATAAATATTTCTCCTAGCTTGGTTGGCCAAATGACTTGATTGATGAGTCAAATGATAACTAGACACACATATGTTTCCAATGAGCTATCATGAGCTCAATTTGGAGTTTATTAACACTTTCAAAAGTTGACTGCAATAGCACTCTGCCTTGAGGCAGCGTCATTTTGCACATTTTAACCAGTCTTGGGAGATTTGATTTTTGACAGGGTAAATGAACTCCAAATTGAAAAATTACACCTGGGTTGGAAATTAGACTCAAATATATTTCCAACGAGCTATCACACACCCAATTTGGACATGGGGAAGACCTCCAAAAGCCTCCTGCAAAATGGCGTGGTGCATTGGGTTTGTGCGCGGCACATTGGGTTGGTGCGCAGCGCATTGGGCCAGAACACAAGATTTTTGCCATTTCTTTCACCCATAAAATTTTTCTCAGTATCTCCTTGTTCATGTGATTCAAGGCCACTTCCTCATTTCTCTTAACAAGTGTTTGGTGTTGGTATGAAATTTTAAATGCGAAAAACTCAAAATCCTACTCTCATGTTTTAAGAATGCTCTTAGGGCTTTAAATTTGGTTTGGTGTCAATCATTGCTACTTACCCCATCTATTACCACTGCTCATTTTATCATTACCACAGTTTATTTTCCTATTCCCTTACATCCTAAACCATCTATATCCCTTGTTCCCATTTTCCCTATCCCTAAACCCTATTATTTCCTACCATTTTCCCTCTCCCATATCATTTGTAGAAAGTTCCCATTACTCCTATCCCTAAATCCTTTCACTCCATTTTCTTATCCCTTTCCCTATAATTTACAAAAAATTTCCAAATCTCATATCCCAAACATGTCAAGTGATTGTCCCATATTTTAAATCCACTTGACAGAAACTCCACTTTTCCCCACTGTTCCATATTCCTCACAGTCCCTCATTTCCCTTTGGCACATTTGGCACTTGGAGACGAAGACACCGAGTCCTGATTTCTCATTTTCAACAAATAAAACATACACTTTTCATACACATTGCAACACCATGACGGACACCGACACATCCTATGAACAAGACAGTGATTCTGCCACTGAACTGCATGCACCAGGAGGACACTGAAACGGTGAAAAAGGCCTGATCCACTCCAAATCTTGGCCGAAGCTTCTTTGGCTGAGCATGGAACATGATGGGGGACCTTCACTCCAAGTTTTAGCAAATTTGGAGTAAATTTTGTCATTTTTGAAATTTTGGTTGCAAAACAGGTTTTTCTACCCGACGCGTCGCGCCACTCGACGCGCGCTTACGTTTGAGAGATATTCTTGAGGAAAAATTTACATTTTTGGATTTTTTATGGTAAATTATGCATTCTCAGGAATGGATGAGAGATTTCATCAAGTTCTGGGTGGTCTTAAAGGTAAAAAAACACTCCAAAAATGGCCTTTCTGCCACTTTTTGCACCAGCAGGAACCAGTCTTGGGAGATTGCAGTTTTGGAGGGGAAAATGAACTCCAAATTGAAACATTCCACTTGGCTTGGATAGTAGACAGATAGGGCTTTCCAACGAGCTATCATGAGCTCAATTTGGACTTCAGGAAGTGCCCCAAAAACAGGCTCAAAGTGGCGCGGTGCATTGAGTTTTCTGGCGCGGCACATAGAGGATTTTGGTCCAATTTTTACTTTTCAGCTCAGAAATTCGGCCAGTTTGACTAGTTTCACTTTGTGATGTAATTATTGATCTATATTGATGTAACTTGATTACTATGATGTAATTTTGGCTCACATTTACTTGTTCTAGAGGATTCATTCACTAAAAAGTGAAAATTAAATGAATGGATCAGTTTCCTAGCATATAGAGGCAAGTTGTTTGATTGCCTAGATTTCAGTTCCTAGTTTAGAATTGGTTGAAACAGCTCCTAGAAGGATGAGCTCGACCCCTAGAGGCATGGGAAGGGGTTAGGATGGTCTATATCATGTATTTTCCGAGACATTTTCAAGGTTGGATACTTGGGAATAGTTTGACACTTCATTGTACATACACTTCTGCATTTTTGGCAAAGGAAAGACCAGGGTTTTGCAGCACTTGTTGGGATCCTTGTGGCTCTGAGTTTTGATGATGTTTTTCTTCATGTATCTGTAAGTTTCATTGATTTTTATGTATGCCATTTCCCTTCTCTTTGCTTCTGAATTAAACAAATGAGTAACTAAGGTAGAATTCATTAGTTTGCTGGTGCTCTGCCTTAAAATTTTGTTTAGTTTTATATGTTTTCCTCCGTTTGAAGAGGATCCTTGCACCCTCTTGCCCTCTTCAGCTCGTCAGTAGTATTTTCCATCCATTCATTAAATCTAAGACATAAAAGTCATTGCCTTCCCTGCCCCAACTTGAACTCTGCAAGAATTTGGCCTCATCCCCAAGCCCAAAATTGCTTTTCCCTTTTTCCAACAAAAACCCCTAAAAATCATTTCAAACTCCTTGATTAATATACCTAGCCTAAAATTAGCACTCATTTCAGTCATCTCAAGGCCTATTGATACATTTTTACTGAGATTGACCCGGAGAGAGCCCTCTCCTGTTTTGGTAGGGCTAGCTACCGCAGTGAGCGTGGTTTATATTACCTCGAATCCCGCCTTTCCAAATTTCAAGGTGGATTTGGGCAACAAGAGGTGCCATCAAAAGTATGCAACATGGGTACTCCTTGGATGATGAATTAAATTTTGCATCCAATGAGTACTCCTGCTCCAAATTTGAGTAAACCCTTAGGGAGATATGTTGAAAATAAGAGTTGAAAAAGTAGTTTTAATATTTTATTATTTTTTAATCTTTTTATTTTTTTATTCCAAAAATGATGAATCATCCCCCATGGTTGATATCATCATTTTGAATACTTTTGGTTCTCATAAAGTTTATTTTGGTTGTATATTATTCTTAGGAGGTCCATTTTAAACCTCAAAATTTCACTAATGTCTCTAAAAAATATGCAAAAATAAATCATAGGTGTCTAATCAATGTGATGCTCATGATAGCATGTCACTACCCCTACAAGCCACCTCAGCAAGCGGTGAACTCGGTTTGACACCCCTACAGTGTGTCTCTGGTATGCATGAGGAACATCATCAAATTGCACATAGTCTGTGACCCCACGGGACATTCCCTCCAGGTTGCGCAAAATTTCCTCCTCCTCGCCTCCCTCACCATGAGGGGCAATATCAAAGTCGTGAGGGATCCGCCTCGCTATCGGGGACATGCCTGCAAGTCTTTTTGGGCCAACATCTGCATAACATATGGATTTAATTTCAAAACATACATAACAAAATAATTCATAATACTCATAAAAATAAAAATTGATTCATAGTGAGTGCTTCATCCCAATCCTCTCCTTCTGGGAGTGGGAGGTCTGGATCACCCCAGAAATCTGTGCTAGAGTAAGGCTAGTCCTCCATGACATTCAGCTATTGGTGGAGCCAATCAAAGAACTCCAGTCTCCAGGAAATCTGTTGGTCACCCCCTGACCTTGGCATCAACGTTTCCCAATGAGCCATCCATGGATCCTGTGATGGTGGTGTTGGGACTATCGCTTCCTGTCACTGGAAAATTCGTAGTTGCTCTAGGAAGAACGATACTAGGATGGAACCATATCCAAATTGTTTTAGTTTTGTATTATTACATTTCGTTAGTTGACATTTCATATTTATCGTCACTTCCTCTACCAAGTTGTAGAGGGTCGGTGTTAGAAATTCTACTGTAAGAAGGAGCCATGTTTTTGTTGCTTTGTGTGGTGCTTGCGATCCCGCAGCTCGGGTGATGGTGTGTAGAACTACTTTTAGTGCTAAGAATGGGATAGTTTGGATATCCAATTTCCCGTTTCCTAATCCTTTTCGTGCCCCTCGACATACCCTGTCGATCACCATGCTATTGTTCTCCATGGTGGGTTGGGTGCTGGTCAATACTAGTGTTTCCACCTTCTGCGATAGTCCTGTTATGAAGTAAATGTCTGAATTATCAATATCAAGTTCCTGATCATGAAGAATGAATTTTTCCTGATCCTCATCCTAGATATTGATCAAGTATTGCAGCAGCTCCAGCTGAGCTCTAAGGCATGGTGTCATGAAGAATTTTTTCAGTCCACAGTCTCTGAGAGCTTACATGCATCTCTCATTTTCCATGGCAAGCTCATCTTCTTTGTTGTGTTCATGTTCTTTCCATTCGATCACCATTTTTATATTTTATGCCTACAAACATGTTCATATGAACCTCATTAGTCATATTAAAAGTTTTGAATTTGTGAAAATTGGGCCTGCTTTCTTGCATTGTAAGATTAAAAAGGTTTTCGTGGTTGGCGCGACTATTTGGAAAACAGTCATGCCAACGGGGACGCCCCAGTTCAGAAATCTGGGCAATTGATGCGAGTCCGTGCCCAATAATCATGCCAACCGTCGTGCCCCTTTTTTTACAAATTACCCCACATAATTCCAAATTTGGGGTTGCAGGTAATAAAGGAGGAATTAAAATGCAGGGAAGGATGTTAGCTCTTACCTAGAACTAACAGATTCGTGATTGATTTGCCATATTTCTCGCTATCGTCATCGCAAAATCATAGTCTAGAATGGGTTACTATTGCTCCACAAGAGGTAAAAGTGAAAAGTAATTATTTTTGTTACCAGTTTTGGCATTTTATAAATTTTCAAAACCCTAATTAAGTTTTAAAACATGTTTTTCTATTATTACATTATGTTGTTTTGAGAAATGGGTTTTATGTTTGTCTCTTGTGCAGTGACAAGTCTTTAAATGAGATAGTGATGAAGTAAAGAGTTGTATTTTATACTTTTTTGGATCCGATAAAAACAAAAAAAGGTCACTAGTGGAGTCATCTTTCATTTCTTTTCTGACTCTCTGAAACCGAAAAGGTTGCCGAGAATCTTATCATTTTGAACTCATTAAATTGTTGCGAAATGATATCTACCCAGTATACATTGATCCCTTTTTCAGGCTGGGATAGATTATTTATGAAAAAGGAATACGTTAGCCTATCGCAACTAAGAGTTTCTCTTGGATATTATTTTCTACCTTTTGGATCTAAGGGACTATTTACGAGAAGGGACATGCTGGAGTTTTCTTTTTTTCTACTTTTCAAACTCTCTAAACATGAAAATATGCCAATTTTTTCCTTTGTCGACTCGTTAAACCTTGATGACATTGAACATTTTCACCATGACGTTCACTGAGTTCCTCCTTCTTAGGGCTCGTAGAATGTAGTAGGATGGATTTTTCTGAAGGACAAAACTACATTACAAGCATATGCTATCGCCTTCAAGCTTGTTTTGAAAATGGGGTACTCACTAGAAATGGTGGGGGGAAATGGAACAAGTTTTTAGTCATTTCGGCTGTATGTCACTCTTGAACATGACACTCATATGCACTCGTGTCAGGTTTGGGACAACTCATTTTGTCATTTTTTCCTCCATGGGTTTGGGTAATCTTTTTTGACCTCTCATCTTCTCTTTTCCACGTCATCATAACCTCAGATCCCTTGATCTCAAATACTGCCAAATCCAAATTCATGTCACTGATTTGTTCAATAGAATTTTGCCTCTGCAGTTTTCAACCTTCCTCTGATCCTTTGTTGGTCCTGATTCATTATCATCATGTTCCTTTTTCTTGTGTCAATGATGTAAGAAAAATTATTGCCTTCCTTTGACCAAGTCACTTCCTGTCGACTTCAACTCATTATCTAGGAAGTTGATCTAGAGATTCTCTTTCGGTACCTTGGAGCTTCCATGCCTCAATGGAAATTTCTTCACATTTGAAAATAGGTCCACATCATTGGCCTTCGATCGAGTGATTCTGCGGGTGTTTGACACTAGATGACTGTTCACATTCTGTGGATTGTACCTATTCTACCTTGAGAGACATTGTCATAATTGATGGTTTCTCTTGTACTTGTTAACAACTTTCATCATTGGCTGGTAATCAGGTGACTTTCTTGCATGTTTGACTTCAGCTCACATATTCACATGCTTGAATTTGTACTTCTTCGGGTCGATATGGAGTGCAATACCCTGGGTTTTGTCTCATAAAGATCTAGGCTGGGGGATATTATGGTTTATCATGAATTCATTGCATGACTCTTTCTATTGGATGGTTACAACCATACATGAGTCTATTTGTTGATCCTTACTGCTAGATGGCTACGTCCATACCTCGAATCTCAGTTTATATACGAACTCTATTATGGACGGTTGCAGCCATGCCACATGTTCATGTATCAAAGATATCAATTGTATTTGTAATTGAAAGTCTTTCAACAACGGTGTTTCGTTAGAACGCATTCTTGTAAAGAATTTCACCCCTCCCTCTCTCTCGGACCTCATGCTTTAAGGGGCATATGTTACACAACATTTTGTCACTTTTCGTGCAATCTCCATCCCACACATTGGAGGATAATTTCTGTGACTAATACAAAGTGTCATGCCTTCAAAAATCCATCATTGCATCCCTTTCCATGAGGAAAACATTCCTTCTGTTGACAATTTCTTGAGCAGACCATCAAAAACACATGTTTTCTCCTTGGTGCTAGTAGACCGTTATTCCCTCGCGCCAATGAGGAATATTAACACTGGGAACTGAGCCAATTGGCACTCTGTCCCAATGTGCTACCCATGCCAACCTGTTTATGGAATGTTTCTTACAAATAGAGGTGAAGTTTCCATCCTAACAACTTTGTGGGTGAGTCATCTGGAGTCATTTGACTGAATAACCATGGTCTCCTTCCTTTGGCCTCTTGTTTCCACATTTTGGGGAAACCTCCCAAGGGATAAGGCCTCCCTTCCACCATTATATTGATCCCAGCTACCTCCTCTCCCTCTGTAAATAAATACATCTTCCATTGATGAGCTAGCTGAACATATTATAACTGAAAGGCTAAAGAAAATTCTTGAATTTTTTTCTAGAAAAGATGGAACAGAAAGAGACCTTTGTCAAGAGATCTTAGGCTTGTGTCCTCACCCTGTCCAAATTCCCAACGATCCTTCGAGACGTGCTTAGACTGAACCCTACTAGAGGAGGCTATGATGTCAAGGCTCTGGTTATAACTCTTCCTTCTATTTATATATACATGACTATTGTCTGGTTCCCATTTTGCGTTAATGTGTTTTATTTGATGCAATATGCTTAACCCTCATTGACTGGTTGGTTGATTATGAATGAAATCATTATTTTGTATGATTCTCTTGTTTTCTGATCTTCGTGCAGGTCTATGAGCATTTTTTCGGAAGGATTATGACCCATCGAGACAGAAATCAAGAGGTCGCCACCACTACAGCAATGACAACGTTGGACTTCAGGTAGGCTAATCTACCCGATCCTTTTCATTCATTAAATAAGGAACCTACACTTTATCTTGTCCCTTTTTTTCTAGACCCACTCTAGGGCTAGAGGGATCATCTCTGTCCTTAGAGAGGATTTACCTTCCTAACAATGTTGCATATATGTATGGTTGGTGATTTGATCAATTAGGCGTTTTCAGTAATGAGAAATTGTTGAAGGTGATTTTATGAGTAATCAAAGTTTGTTTGAGGTCGTTGTTAGAAAAAATATATATTACAGAGAAATGCAACACATAAAATATGCGAAAAACACAAGCACACAAAACACATAAAACTAGAGAGACACAAATATACGTGGTTCACCCATTTTGGGCTACGCGCACCCTGAACAACTAGTCCTTCCTTTCTATTATCCAGCCAAATTAAGAGACACAACCTACAACAGATCTGCTGTAATATCCTATGTTCTCTCTCACAGTCTCCCTATCTGTTTCTCGCTCTGATAACACACATAAAATACACAGCCGCAATAAATTGCCCTCATACAAGTGAGGGGTTGCATTCTAGGGAAAAAAACCCTAAACTAAACATAACTTCTATTGTCAGATCATCTGCCTAATGAACAATCCAGATTCACTAGAAATCAATATAATTTTACAAGGCATTTTTACATCTGTTTGTAGATTTTGGGGCGTTGTGATACAAAATAAACAAGATAATCAGTGTCCACACCCAACAATATCCCACTTGGAAACTAATTGTAGGAACTCCATCGCTGCTTTTTTTGCTAGACAATGACTCCTCTTTGGACTTGGTTTTTGCTCATATTCATCGTCATCCTTGAAGACCAATTGAAACTGAACATATTCTTAGTTTTTACCCGGTTACAATTTTTGTTAGCATATATGCAGGATTATGGCTAGTGTGTATCTTTTCCAGCTTTAACTGTCCATCTTCCAATACTGACCGTATGAAATGGTACTTGAGATGTATATGTTTAGTCCTAGAATGAAATGATGAGTTCTTTTCAAGATGAATATCACTTTCACTATCACTGTATAATGTGCCCATATCATGCTTCTTAACTAATTCATCCATAAACCTTTGTAACCAAATCATTTCTTTACTAGCGTCTGTAGCAGCAACATACTCTACTTCTGTTGTTGAAATTGCAACAACACTTCGAATTTTTGAAACCCAACAGAGAGTTGTTCCACCTTCAGTAAATACATATCCTTTAGTGCTCATCCTCTTATATCTATCACCTACCATATCTAAATCAACATGTCCCTGTAGAGAAATTTTTGAACCAACAAAGCATAATGCTTGATTTGTGGTACCTCTCAAATATCCAAGAATCCATTTCATTGCCATGTAATGTCCTTTTCTTGGTTTTTTCATGTACCTTCTTAAAACTCCCATTGCATGTGAAATTTTAGGCCTTATGCAAACCATTGCATACATTAAGCTTCCAACTGCTAATGCATATGGAAATTCAGACATATAGTCCATTTCTTCTTGGGTCTTGGGGCACATCTCCTTACTAAGTTTGAAATGGCTAGCCAAAGGTGTACTAACCGGTTTTGCATTCTGCATATTAAATATTTTCAACACCTTTTGTATGTACTCATTCTAAGAGAGTGTTAATTTGTGATTTTTCCTGTCTCTAGTTATTCTCATACAAAGGATTTGTTTTGCAGCTCTCAAATCCTTCATTGCAAAGGAATTTTCCAATTTTCTTTTGAGTTCATTTATTTCCTGCATGTTAGACTTTGCAACAAGCATGTCATCTACATACAATAACAATATAATATAGCTGCCATCATTTTGATTTTTCATAGAAACACAATGATCAAAGCGACATCTAGTATAACCTTGTTCAGACATAAACCTGTCAAATTTTAGATACCACTACCTTGGAGCCTATTTTAAGCCATATAAGCTCTTCTTTAACCTAAACACTAATTTTTCTTTCCCTTTGACCTCACATCATTCTGGTTGCTCCATATAGATCTCTTCCTCCAAATCTCCATGGAGAAATGTTGTCTTTACATCTAACTATTCAAGATGTAAATCTTCTGCTGCTAGAAGACTTAAAATAGTTCTGATTGAAGTCACCTTAACAATAGGAGAAAATATTTCATCAAAATAAATACCTTTCTTTTATGCAAACCCCTTCACCAAAAGTCTAACATTATACCTCTGTTTTCCTCCATCTTCTTCCTTCAGCCTGTAAATCCATTTATTCTGCAACGTAGTTTTACCTGCAGGCAACCTGAATAACTCCCAAGTTTGGTTATGAATTAAGGAGTCCATCTCTTCTTCCATGGCTAGCTCCAGATTCTTCCTTATTTCAACCTGCATTTCTTCTTCATAACATTCAGGTTCACCAGAATCAGTCAACAATAAAAAATATAATGAAGGAGAGTATCATTCAGGGGGTCTACTTATCCTGGTAGATCTTCTAACACCATTTTCAGGTGTTTGAGGTGCCTATTTCTGTTGTGTTGGTTCCTGTTGTTGTGGCTGTTGATTATCATTATTTTTAGGCATATTTAAATTTTCTGTGATCTCATCAAGAAATGTGTATTCTTTATTTTCTTTTTCATGTTTATTTTCCTGCAACTGATTCTTATACAAGACCTTTTCATTGAATATAACATCTCTTCTCCTAATGATTTTGTGATTTTCATAATCATATAAGAGATAACCAAAATCATTAACACCATATCCAATAAAGGTACATTTCTTTGATTTTTCATCAAGCTTTGTTCTGCTTTATTTATTAATATGGACAAAGGCATCACAACCAAAATGCTTTAAAAAATAGTAGTTTACCTTTTTACCTGTCCATGGTTCCTTTGGAATACCACCATCCAAGGAACTTGATGGACATTTATTTATTAGATAAAAAAAAATATCTACAACATCTTCGTAAAATTTTAAATGAAATCCTCATTGCAATCTCATGCACCTTGCACACTCCATGATTGTTTTGTTCATCCTTTCTGACACACCATTTTCTTGTGATGTTACTGTAACTGTCTTTTCTTTGCGAATTCCATGCTCTGAATAGTACCTATCAAACTTTTTTCTAAAATATTCATCTCCATTGTCTGATCTGAGACACGTCAACTTATTTCCTATCTCAATCTCAACCAAAGATTTCCATTTCTTGGAAGTATCAAATACAACAAATTTATTATGAATACAATAAATCCAAGTTTTTCTAGTTGCGTCATCAATAAAAGTAACATAATAACGAGAGCCACTGAGAGACAATACCTGAGTAGGTCCCCATACATATGTATGCACAAGCTCTAATATTTCACTCTTATCTTGTTTCCCAACTCTCAGAAATCTAACACTCTTTTTTTTTTCCATAAACACAATTCTCATAGAAATCCAAATGAATATTCTTCAAACTCGACAACAAATTCCTTGAATGAATAATCTTCATCCTCTTCTCACACACGTTTCCTAGCCTATGATGCCATAATGCTGAATCTGCTCCTTTAAGAGTTAAAGTATTAGAAGAGTTGGAAATACCATTGCATAAATACAATGTACCAACGTTTTCACCTTTTTCTATTACCAGGGCTCCTTTGGTGACCTTCCAAGTTTTATCTGTGAAAGTTGTCGCACAACCTTCATCACCTAACTGCCCTGTTGAAATCAAATTTTTATTCAGATCTAGAACATGCCTTACCTCCTTTAATAGCCATTGGTTTCCATTCTGCTATTTTACAAACCTTACCCATTCCAAAAATTTTACAGGGTTTATCATCATCCAAAGAGAATTGTCCAAAATTTCCTTGAACATAGTCATGAAAATATTTCTTATGAGGTGTGGCATGGAATGAAGCCCCTGAATCTACTACGCAGGAATCAATAACATTTTCAAAAGAGAGAATCAAGGCATCTTGTAACACATCAGCTATCACATTTTCTTCATGATAGTTTTATTCCTTTGCGTCTCCTCTTCCCTTCTGACATCTACAATATTTCTTTAGGTGTCCTTTCTTTCCACATTTCTAGCACACTATTCTCATTCTAGACTTCGATCTGCCTTTCCTTAATTTACTGTGATATCCCGAGCTCTTTCCTCTTTCTATTTTTCTTCCCCAGGACTCTGCACTCAAAGAATTACCCGATATCTCACCAGAGCTTTTCCATTGCATTTCCTCGCTAAGGATAGCACCGAAAACATCATCAAAATTTGAGGTACCAGATCGAGAGACAGATTTACTAATGGCCATAAATAAACCATTCCAGCTTTCTGGAAATGAGCACAAAATAAAAGAGCCCTAACTTCATCATCAAAAATTACCTCTACAGAACTTAACTAACTGGTAACTATATTAAAATCATTTAAATGGTTTGCAACAGATCCACCTTCTGACATCTTCATATTAAATAAATGTTTCATAAGAAATACCTTGTTTGAGGTCGAGGGTTTTTAGTATAGTTTCGTCAATGCCTTAAACAAACCTTATCTTGATGTTTCCTTTGAAATATTAAAGACTAATAACGCTGGAAGGAACAATCGTACTATTCCGAGTGCCTTTCTATCAAGAATCTCTCATTCTACATCTGGCATAGCCATCGGCTTCCTTGTTTTTCCACTGAGTGGTAGGTACAGATATTTCTGATAACGATAATCTTCCATCTGCATCTTCCACAAAGGGAAGTTTTGGCTATTAAATTTCTCGACCCTAAGCTTACCATCTTACACGATTGCTCCCACTCAAACAAGGAACCCTTCTTTCCTACGAGTTTATCAGCCAAATAGACCTTCCCCTCTGATACCAATTATTAGAAAAATTATATGTTACAAAGGAATGCAACACATAAAATATGCGGAAAACACAAGAACACAAAACACATAAAACCAGAGAGACACAAATATACATGGTTCACCTCGTTTGGGCTACTTCCACCTCGAACAGCCAGTCCTTCCTTTCTATTATCCATCAAAATGAAGAGACACAACCTACAATAGATCCGCTGTAATATCCTCTATTCTCTCCCACAGTCTCCCTATCTGTTTCTCGCTCTGAGAATACACATACAATACACAGTCGCAATACAAAACCCTAATACAATTGTGGGGTTCCCTTCTAGGGTAGAAAACCCTAAACTAAACATAACTTCTACCGTCAGATCGTCCGCCTAATGAACAACCTATATTGACTAGAAATTATTATACTTTTACAAGGCAATTTTACATTTGATTTTAGCTTTGAGGGCACTGCCCCCAAAACCCCCTGCCAGGGGGGGGGGGGCTCCATAAAGTCACAGCCGCCCCCCTGGACCCCCCAGGAAGTGTTTAATTATGAGTGGAATTTCCACCCCATTAAGGTATAGGGGTCCAACGCTGCGATACAAAATAAGCAAGATAACTAGGCTCCACACCCAACAGTGCTTGTAAGATGAATTTAGTAAGTAGTACAAGTGAGAAATATTTATTTGATTCTAACATAAGTGGCCTATTGGTTCTAGCTTCAAAATGGATGAAAGATGGACCAACAAGGGTAAAACATGGTAGGTTGCAAATCAAGGGTAGTATATCCTTCTAGTAGGTGCTAATAAACAAGAAATGGAAAGATTCCATTTTAGCATATGCTGACAAACCGAAAGGGGAAAATATCCCTTTCAACAAAGCATGGTAAATGAGTAGGGCCAAGAGTCCCTTTGGGTAGAGATTTATAAACAAGTAGGGGAAAAAGTCACTTTCGGAAGAGATTGATAAATGAGTAGTGGAAATAGTCCCTTTAAGGAGAGACTGGTAAATGATCAAGGTCAAGAGTCCCTTTTAGTGGTAGATGATAAATGAGTAGGGATAGAAGTTCCTTTCAGTAGCGGCTGATAAACCTACAATTAGTATCTTGTGGGGAATTGATGTAATTAGGTTGAATCTTGTAATAAAAAGCTGATTGGTGTCTTGTGTAGATGTTGCTCATGTGCTTGATATTTATGATGTTATGTTTTACATGATTAAGTTATGTTTTTGATACATGAATAATTGTTAAAGTTATTGAAAAGTGTAATATGTGAAGAATTGTATAATTTTTCCACACTACTGATTCGACACCCCTCTCAGTAGTGTCAGTTTCCATTGCTTTTAAGAATTGGTATCAAAGACAGTATCCTTCAGGATCAATTTAATAAATGGAAGGAATAATAGGGATGATGGAGAACCAGGAATGGATTACTCAGATGGAGTTCCATTTTTGAATGGCTCAAATTATAGAACTTGGAAGGCAATGATGAGAATATAATTGAAAGCTCTTGATTTGGATATATGGCTATCTGTGGAGTATGGAGTAATACATGATAAGTTTGATAAATAAGCTAGGAAGGAAATCACAAAAGGGTTGTCTAATTCAAATATTGAAAAAATACCAAGGAGATATGAGATAAATTGTACTCCACCTAGGAATTAGACATGGAAGTTGCCTATGATGTCAAAAGGTTTTCCATGGAGGATGAAGTAATCAAACATTAAAAGAGCATTGAGTATCATGAGTGAAATGATGATTATTATATATCAATAGGCCAAGTCGATGATCAATAACTAGAGGAGATGTAATAAAACATTAAGTTATTGTTTGGTTGTTATTGTATAACAATAGACCATGTATCTTCAAATTGTTCAAGTGTAAATACTGGTGAAAGTGAGATATGCTCATCAAGTTTTATTGGAGAAAGAAACACCTTGATAGTAATACACAACCTTGAAAATGGTCAAGAAGAAAATGTATCCACCTTTGGAGAAGAAGAATAAAGGAAAACTTGGGTGTCAATAAAAGAATCGATAGAGTCATAAAGGGAACAAATTTTTGAACAAGATGTGAGTAAAAATGACACTTGTCATGGATACAGTTGCTCCTCTAGTGACATGGAAGATATTGATAATAATATATATTTGAATAGTGTAATATTCCTAAATTAGAATACAGCTAATTGGAATATTAAAATTTTTATTTGCTTCTTATTTGGAGGAATAAGAGGGTATGGAGACCCATAAATATCCTTAGTAGGAATAAATACACTCCTAGTGTGAATGGAGGTAATCTAAAAAGCTAAATTGAAGACCATTAGGTGTGAAAAGGGGTTGGAGCATGAAGACTAGGTCAATTTTTACCAAATCAACAACGTTGTCGTGGAGTAGTGGCATTCAATGAAAGACAACACAGTTTTAGATGGAGACTCTTTGCATGGAAGTAGTGCCATTATTGGATGGGGCTTACGGTTTGGAAGCTCACAAATTATATAAGGAGGAGGATGGCAGCCATATTTCATTACTTTTATGTTTATATTTCTGAATATATTGTTTGTTTAGACATTTAGCTTTCTTTGGCTGTTTAGCTAAGATTGCAAGTGTTGTTTAGCACTGGGTGTTCCTGATCCGGAATCCCAACTCTTTCCTTGAGAGGCCTCTTGGAAGATTTTTTTACTAAATTCCACAATCAGGAATTTGGCAAAGACTTCAGCCTTAATGTACAACACAGTTCATGTTGAGGATTTGTGTCTGTGTTGCAAGGAAGAAGTTGTGGAGGTTTGATTTAGGATATTTCTGAGCTAGATATCATTGGAGGGAGGTTTCTTTCTCTTTGGAGGTTAGTAAAGAAGGCTCTTGAGCATCATTGATACATTTGGCATGAGGACATAGTTTTTTTTACCCCCTACAGTGTAGTTCCAATCCATGACTGCGTAATTGTAGTGAGTTGTTGCAGTGGGCAACATAAAAAAGGGTCGAAAATCCAAAGTTAAAATCTGGCCAAACAATTTTTGGGTTTTTCTGGGTTTTTTGAGTAGAATCCGTGGTTAAAATAATGGAGTATTCAGAGCACTACAATAGAGTTCCACACATGGTTCTTCTTAATAATAACACTAGTTTCCAATAGCAGCAGCAATAGCAATACTCATTTCCAGTGCTTGGTTTCTTTGGTGTAGTCCAGCCATCTTGTGGCTTGAGTGCATTCCTTTTGGAGCACTATGTACTTTCATTTGATGTTGATGTATAATGATATGGCTCAACTATTTTCTGTCCATATTTATGATGTTTTGATTTATTCCAACATTTTTCCAGTTCTACATGTTTAATTCTTATTTTACCATAGTTGGAATTGTGCATATCTTCTATATTCCTGTCTTTTCCATTTGGGAATATTACAGTGGTATCATAGGATAATATTGGCTCAGCCTATGGATCTCAGCCATTATGCTATCAAGAGAATAAGAAGAAGGATAAAGAGATCAGAATCATGGAAGGAATGAGTTTTATCTCATCTCTTTTTAGATCTAAGAGGGACCTCACCAAGGAGCTTAAGCAAAGAAAGGTGGAGAAAAATAATGAAACCACACTAGGGTTTCAAGATGAGGAAGGTCCATGTATTTCCTATCAATAGAAGAAAGAACCGGTATTGTATAGAGCTCCAAAGAAACATACTATGCCCTTTTATTTTTAACCTATGTTTCTCACTCAAAAGAACCTATGTTTCTCACCAAAAAATTTTAGTCCTCGGATAGATATTTCTAACAAGGTATGGTATGCGTCAAACGGAGATCGTATGCCAAGGTTACGTCCCTGGGAAGTTGAAAACACCATTTACCCAAACGGGGCCCATAGTTTTGGCGCTTCATCTCTTAGGGTTAGGGTTTAGGCTGTTTAGGATTTCCCATTGTTTCTAAATAATAAATAGGCCCTCGAGCCTCATTGTAACTTAGTTCAGAGGCTTGTAGCTACCACATCTCTTCTTAGAGATAGCTACCATTGCCCTAGCTAGTTTTATTTCCATTCTGTCTGTAAGAAAATTTCAGTTCCTTGATATTAATGAAATGAAGTGTTATTTCCACTGCATCTCTGTATTTATGGTTATATGCTTCATTCTTGCATAAATCTAGATTAAGAACTTGCATTAGGATAAGGAACACTTGCACCTTTTCAAAGTGGTCTTGATCTCTTGACATATAGAGTCCCATGCACTATTCTAGATATGCATGAGGAGGATGAGACTTATAGTAGCAGTGCTGCAGCCATCTAGGAGCATCCCTCATCATTAGTAGTTGGGGAAGCCATCACACTAGTGGAAGGATCCCTTGTAGCAGCACCAGATGTTCCCAAGCGAAACCAAGTATGCAAATGTTTCCACTTTCTATTATTTCAGCACATCATGTGCAAGGTTGTGGGGACATGTCATTGCATGACCTAGGATTGAAACACACTACTCATTTGAAGTAGGAAACTATCACTGCATAGAGGAACCTTGATAAAATCAAGGAGGAAATATAGATTCATCTTGGTATGTCATTGTTGAGCCACACACAATGCTTGGGGTTGGACTGTATATTTTTGGAGGATAGGATGAATATTGTCCTAAACAATCCAATGCAGAACTATATGTTCAACATTGAGCATGATCATGAGATAGGAGATGCACCATCATGGCAATCAACAATGCTATAATTCAGTAGAAGTGATGAGTTGGGGGCCCAAAGAGTATTGGGACATTTTGATGACCAATATAATTGTGTAGTATTGGATAGGCAGATGGTTGATGAGAGGCATCTTATCTCCCATTATTATGATGGATATTTCTTAATAAGATTTTCACAGTTCAATAAGAAGTTTGTCCCTACATCATATTTGGATCCTTATGGGGTCAAATTTATCATTGATGAGTGGTCTTCATTTGGAGATCTCCAGGAGGTTTTACTTCAACATCCCATGAAGTGCAAAAGTAGTAACCTGATTTGGGAGGATGGTATTCTCCATTGGAAGGGTACATGATGATAGACACTCACCATTGGTTGGATGGGTGATGTTGATGAGCAAGAGGCTAGAAATCCACTTGCAAAACTATGACATAGGGTAGCAGGAGGCAAGGCTGCGTTGGCTACTCTTGAAATATTTTAGCCATCATGTGAAATATCCTTCTCCAAAGGGTATGTCGGTGTATGGGACTTGGCATGGCACTTGCATCATATGGTAGCAAGGATTTTGGGTGTATTGGGGTGATGTGATATCCTTCATATCAACCATCATGTTTTTTATCCATGGACTATATGGTGATGGTATGAGAAGGCAACAAGAGCTGTTTTTGCTTTGGAAACTCTTGGGATTGTATGGGTTGATTTTGTCCCATAATTTTCATGATGTTGCAGGATTATATGATGGTGGCACAATCATGTTGCCAAGGGGCTACTCCTTAGCTTTGGAGGATCAGGAGGTACTTCCACTTTGGAAGGACTCTCCCATATATAGCAGCATTATGGTAAATTACTTTGGCATTTGGCATGTCAAAGAATGGCGCTATGAGATGACAAGAGCCTTATTACAAAGGCCAACAAAACTGTCACTTGGGAGCTTGGATTTGTTGATGGAGTGTTCCCAATATCCCTTCACATATGATGCACTTGATGGACATGTAGGAAATGAGAATGATGGAGTAATAGAGGAAGACATCTACTACCATGATATGATCTTCTTGATTTGGATCTACAAGAATAAGAAGAAGTTTTTGCATGCAGCACATGGCTCATTCCTTTTCATGGATATATGTGATACCACCATAGAGGGCTAATTCATGGATCTTATTATCAGCTTAATCTCAGTAAATATTAAGAGTTGTGTTTTCACATTTATTGATTATCTAACACAGTATTTTCATTCTCTTTCAATATATATAGTGCACTACTCTACAAGAGGGCCAGTTTTTGTTTGGGCTTCATGGGATTTTTGAGGCCAACATCTATGATGGAGGTAGCCATCTCTTGAATGCCTTGGGGAAAGTATTGTACTATTGTTTGTATGCTCAGTTGATAAATGTTAGAAAATTATATCTTACAGAGAAATGCGACACATAAAATATGCGGAAAACACAAGCACACAAAACACATAAAACCAGAGAGACACAGATATACGTGGTTCACCTAGTTTGGGCTACATCCACCCTGAAAAACCAGTCCTTCCTTTCTATTACCTAGAAAAATGAAGAGACACAAGCTACAATAGATCTGCTATAATATCCTCTGTTCTCTCTCACAGTCTACCTATTTTTTTCTCTCTCTGAAAATAAACATACGTTACACAGCCGCAATACAATACCCTCATAAAAGCGAGGGGTTGTGTTCTAGGGCAAAAAAATCTAAACTAAACATAAAGTCTACTGTCAGATCATCCACCTAATGAATGGACCAGATTGACTATAAATTACTATACTTTCCCAAGGCAATTTTCCATGTGTTTTTAGGTTCGGTGGCGCTGCCCCCGAAACCCCTTATTGAGGAGGGGGGGGGGGCTCCATAAAGTCACAGCTACCCCCCTAGACCCCCTAGGTAGTGTTTAATTATGGGAAGAGTTTCTACCTTATTAAGGTATATGGGTCCAACGCTATGATAGAATATAAACAAGATAATCAAGCTCCACACCCAACAATCAGCCACTTGGAGACTAATTTGTAGCAACTCCACCACTGCTTCATTTGTTGGACAATGAATCCTCTTTGGACCTAGTTGTTTCTCATCTTCATCGTCATCCTTGAAGACCAATTAAAATTGAGCATAATCTCAGTTTCTCCCTGGTTACAACTTTTGTTAGCATATCTACAGGATTCTGGCTAGTGTGTATCCTTTCCAACTTCAATTGTCCATCTTCCAACACTAACTGTATGAAATGGTACTTGAGCCATATGTGTTTAGTCCTGGAATGAAATGTTGAGTTATTTGCAAGATGAGTGGCACTTTGGCTATCAGTGTATAACGTGTCCATATCATGCTTCTTACCTAATTCATCCATAAACCTTTGTAACCAAATCATTTCCTTACTAGCCTCTGTAGCAGCAACACACTGTTCTTCTATTGTTGAAATTGCAACAACACTTTGGATTTTTGAAATCAAACTAACAGTTGTTCCACATATAGTAAATACATACCCTGTAGTGCTCCTCCTGTTATCTATGTCACTTGCCATATCTGCATAAACATATACCTGTAGAGAAATGTTTGAACCACCAAAGCATAATGCTTGATTTGTGGTATCTGTCAAATATCTAAGAATCCATTTAACTGCCATCCAATTTTCTTTTCCTGGATTGTTCATGTACCTGCTTACAACTCCCACTACATGTGCAATTCAGGCCTTGTGCAGACCATTGCATATACATTAAGCTTCCAACTGCTGATGCATATGGAACTTTAGACATATAGTCCATTTATTCTTAGGTCTTGGGGCACATCTTCTTGATAAGTTTGAAATGGCTAGCAAAAGGTGTACTAAATAGTTTTACATTTTGCATATTAAATCTTTTCAACACCTTTTGTATGTACTCGTTCTGAGATAGTTTTAATTTGTTATTTTACCTATCTCTATTTATTCTCATACCAAGGATTTGTTTTTCAGTTCCCAAATCCTTCACTGAAAAGGAATTTTCCAATTTTCTTTTGAGCACGTTTATTTCCTACATGTTAGACCCTGCAACAAGCATGTCATCTACATACAATAACAATATAATATATATGCCATCATTTTTCTTTTTCAGATAAACACAATGATCAAAGTGACATCTAGTATAACCTTGTTCAAACATAAACCTATCAAATTTTAGATGCCACTTCCTTGGAGCCTATTTTAAGCCATACAAGCTCTTCTTTAACCCACAAACTAACTTTTCATTCCCTTTGACCTCATATCCTTCTCGTTGTTGCATATAAATCTCTTCCTCGGAATATGCATGGAGAAACAATGTCTTTACATATAACTCTTCAAGCTGTAAATCTTCCCCTGCTACAAGACTTAAAATAGTTCTAATTGAAGTCATCTTAACAACAGGAGAAAATATTTCATCAAAATCAATACCTTTCTTCTGTTAAAACCCCTTCACCACAACTCTAGCATTGTACCTCTCTTTTCCTCCATCTTCTTCCTTCAGTTTGTAAACCCATTTATTCTGCAATGTAGTTTTACCTGTAGACAACGTGAATAAGTCCCAAGTCTGTTTATTCATTAATGACTCCATCTCTTCTTCCATGGCTAGCTCCCACTTCTTCCTACTTTCAACCTGCATTGCTTCTTCAAAACATTCGGGCTCACTAGAATCAGTCAACAATAAGTAACATAATGAAGGAGAGTATCGTTCAAGGGGTATACCTATCCCAGTAGATCTTCTAACACCACTTTCAGGTGTTTGAGGTGATTTTTACTATTGTGGTGGTTTCTTTTGTTGTGGTTTTTGATTATTATTATTTTTAGGCACCTTTACTTTTTATGTGATCTCATCAAGAACTGTGTATTCTTTGTTTTATTTTTCCTTTTATTTTTTCCTCCAACCGATGCTTATACAATACCTTTTCATTTAATATTACATCTCTGCTCCTAATGATTTTGTGATTCTCATAATCATATAAGTGATAACCAAAATCATTAACACCATATCCAATAAAGGTACATTTATTTGATTTTACCTCAAGCTTTGTTCTATTTTCTTTATTAATATGGACAAAGGCCTCACAACCAAAAGGCTTTAAAAAGGGGTAGTTTACCTTTTTTCCTGTCCACGCTTCCTCTGGAATACCACCATCCAAGGAACTTGAAGGTCGTCTTTTTATTAGATAAAAACCAGTATCTACAACATCTACCCAAAATTGTAAATGAAATCCTGCATGTAATCTCATGAACCTTGCACACTCCATGATTATTATGTTCATCCTTTCTCACACACCATTTTCTTGTGGTGTTCTCAGAACTATCTTCTCTCTGCGAATTTCATGCTCTTAACAGTACCTATCAAACTCTTTGCTGCAATATTCACCTCCATTTTCTAATCTGAGATAAGTCAACTTCTTTCTAGTCTTAATCTCAAGCAAAGCTTTCCATTTCTTGAAAGTATCAAATACATCAGATTTATGTGGAATTCAATCAATCCAAGTCTTTCTAGTTGCATCATCAATAAAAGTAACATAATAATGAGAGCCACTGAGAGATGATACCTGAGCATGTCCCCATACATCTGTATGCACAAGCTCTAATTTTTCTCTCTTATTTTCTTTTCCAACTCTGAGAAATCTGACCCTCTTCTGTTTTCCATAAATTCAAGTCTCACAGAAATCCAAATCAACATTCTTCAAACCCAACAACAAATTTCTTGAGTGAAGAATCTTCATCCCTTTCTCACTCATGTGTCCAAGCCTATGATGCCATAATGCTGCATCTTCTTCTTTGGAAGTTAAAGCATTAACAGTGTTATAAATACCATTGCATAAATACAACGTACCAACCTTTATGCCTTTTGCTATTACCACGGCTCCTTTGGTGACCTTCCAAATTTTAACTGTGAAAGTTGTCACACAACCTTCACCGCCTAACTGCCTAGTTGAAATCATATTTTTCTTCAGATCTGGAACATGCCTTACCTTTTTTATTAGCCATTGGTTTCCATTCTATTGTTTTAAAATAACCTTACCCATTCCAAAAATTTCACAGGGTTTAGCATCACCCAAACGAACTTGTCCAAAATATCCTTGAACATAGTCATGAAAATATTTCTTATCAAGTGTGGCATGGAATGAGGTCCTTGAATCTACCACCCAGGAATCAGTAAAATTTTAAAAAGAAAGAATCAAAGTATATTGTAACACATCACCTATCACATTTTCTTCATGATTGTTTTCTTGTTGTGCGTCTCCTAATTTTCCCTTCCGAGATCTATAGTCTCTCTTTAGGTGTCCTTTCTTTCTGCATTTCCAACACAATATTCCTGATCTAGACTTGGATCTTCCCTTCCTTGATTTACTGTGATATCCTAAGCTCTTTACTCTTTCCATTCTTCTTCCCTTACAATCTGCACTCAAAGCATTACTCGATGTCTCATCGGAGCTTTTACGTCGCATTTCCTTGCTAAGGATATCACCAACAACATCATCAAACTTTAAAGTACTAGATCCAGAGAAAGAGTCACTAATGGACATAACTAAACCATTCCAACTTTCGGGAAATGAGCACAGAAATAAAAGAGCCCTAACTTCATCATAAAATTTTACCCCTACAGAACTTAACTAACTGGTAACTATATTAAAATCATTTAAATGATCTGCAATAGATCCACCTTCTGACATCTTCATATAAAATAAGCATTTCATAAGAAATAAGTTGTTTGAGGCCAAGGGTTTTTCATATAGTTTCACCAATGCCTTAATAAACCCCTATGTTATTGTTTCCTTTGAAATATTGAAGGTTATCAAAGCCGCGAGGCACAACCTTACTATTCCGAGTGCCTTTCTATCGATAATCTCCCATTCTGCATCTATCATAGCTGTTAGATTCTTTGTTTTTCAACTCAATGGTAGGTACAGATATTTCTGATACAGATAACCTTCCATCTCCATCTTCCATAGTGGGAAGTTTTGGCCGTTAAATATCTCGACCCTAAACTTACCATCTTCTTCCATTGCTCCCACTCGAACTAGGAACCCTTCTTTCTTGTGAGATTATCAGCCAAATAGACCTTCGGCTCTGATACCAGTTGTTAGAAAATTATATCTTACAGAGCAATGGAACACATAAAATATACAGAAACACAAGCACACAAAACACATAAAACCAGAGAGACACAAATATACATGGTTCACCCAATTTGGCCTATGTCCACCTGGAACAGTCAGTCCTTCCTTTATATTATCCAGTAAAAGGAAGAGACACAACCTACAACAGATCTCCTATAATATCCTTTGCTCTCTCTCACAACCTCCCTATATTCTACTCGCTTTGAGAATACACACACATTACACAGCCGCAATACAATACCCTCATAAAAGTGAGGGGTTGCCTGCTAGGGAAAAAAAAAAAAACTAAGCATAACTTCTACAATTAGATCATCTGCCTAATGAATGGCCCTAATTGACTAGAAATTACTATACTTTTACAAGGCAATTTTACATCTGTTTTTAGCTTCGGGGGCGTTGCCCCCAAAACTCCTTGCCATGGGGGGGCCAATAAAGTGAGAGCGCCGCCCCCCCCCCCTCCAGACTCCCTAGGAAAAATTTAATTATGGGTGGTGTTTCCGCCCTATTAAGGTACAGGGGTCCAACGCTGTGATACAAAATAAACAACATAATCAGGATCCACACCTAATAATAAACAATGCCATTTACTATTTACTAGTAGATGAGATGACATGCACAACTAGCAACTTATTAGGAGACAACTTGCCAAATTATGTTTTGGGACATCCGTTAGAAAAACTGCGATGTGACCACTTGGGAAACTATTGGTGCCTTCCATCACTACATGAAACCTTCAGTATATTTCTCATTTGTATTCCATATGGTGATGATGTCCTATTCCTCATATATGGGATGGTTTGGGCCAGCATGATTCATGACCCTAGAGAGAGGATCTTTGAATATTTATTTTTCTTTTTGCCTCTTGAAGTCAATATTATTGCAGATTAATATCTGTAGTAGCTCTACACTTTTCATAGGTGGCAGGAGAGGTATCATGGGGTAGGCCATTTGGTCTATCATGTTTAGATATGCAGGCCACCTATATTGCAGGAGCCTAAGGTGGAGGAGTATTTTCATGAGTTACCATTTTGGAGGGTGACTCACTTTGTGTGAATGATAACTTGGGTCTTGGAGCTTCACATGGGAAGGAAGGTTCCCAATAATTTTCTAATTCCATGCCTTAAGGAGGCCTCTATAACACATATAGTTGCCTCCATGGATATCCCACTTGTTCATGATGAGAGCCATTTGGATTATTCACTAAAGGCATGCTTATACACTTGGGAGGATCAACTTGGGCACATATTTATGAGACAACATATTTTTCATTGGAGAAACTTATCATATAAGGATGCTACAGGAGGAGTAGATGAGGCTCTTCAATTCTATCCTTGCATTTTCTTGGGGACAAGCAATATTTGGGGGGGGGAGGATTGTAATATTCCTAAATTGGCATACAACCAATTGGAATATTAAAATTTTGATTTGCTTCTTATTTGGAGGAATAAGAGGGTGTGAAAAGGGGCTGGAGCATGAAGATTGGGTCAATTTTTACCAAATCAACAACGTTGTCATGGACTAGTGGCATTCAATGAAAGAAAAAATAGTTTTAGATGGAGACTCTTTGTATGGAAGTAGTGTCATTATTGGATGGGGCTTAGGGTTTGGAAGCTCAAAAATTATATAAGGAAGAGGATGGAAGCCATAATTCATTATGTTGATGTTTATATTTCTAAATATATGGCCTGTTTAGACATATAGCTTTCTTTGGCTGTTTACCTAAGATTGCAAGTGTTGTTTAGCATTGGGTGTTCCTGATCACGAATCCCACCTCTTTCGTTGAGAGGCCTCTTGGAAGAGTTTTGTACTACATTACACTATTAGTAATTTGGCCAAGAATTCAGTCTTAATGTATAGTGCAGTTCCTATTGAGGATTTTTTTTTGTGTTATCGGGCAAAATTGTGCAGGTTTGATTTGAAAGATTTCTAAGGTAAATCTCATTGGAGGGAGGTTTCTTTCTCTTTGGAGGCTAGTAAAGAAGGCCCTGGAGCATCATCGATACATTTGGCATCAGTCCATAGTGTTTTTATCCCCTACAAGGTAGTTACATTCCATGACTGTGTAACTGTAGTGAGTTGTTGCAGTGGGGAACCCAAAAAGGGTCGAAAATATGAAGTTAAAATATGGCCAAACCATTTATGGGTTTTCCTGGATTTTTTGTGTAGAATTCATGGTTAAAATAATGGATTATTCTGAGCACTATAACAACCTTTCGCACATGTTTCTTCTTGATAGTAACAATAGTTTCCAAAAACAACAACAATAACAACACACATTTCCAATGCTTGGTTTCTTTGGTGTAGTTCAACCGTCTTATGGCTTGAGTGAATTCCTTTTGGAGCAATATGTACTTTCATTTGACGTTATGTATAATGATATGGCTCAACTATTTGCTACCCATATTTATGATGTTTTAATGTATTCCAACATTTTTCCTATTCTACATGTTTAATTTTTATTTTACCGTAGTTTTAATTGTGCATATGTTATATATTCCTGTCTTTTCCATTTGGGAATATTAGAAATAGGTAGCTCATATATTTTCTTGAGGAGATAAATAAAATAAAATCCAACAATATAGATCTAGAGAAGGGAAATAGAGCATTAAAAGAGAAGTTGACGAATCTTAAAAACCATGAAAATAATTATGAATAATTTGAAGGCATTCAGACCAACCATTTTTCTTCTCATCCTGAGATAATATTGGATGATTTCAAAGATAGAGAAGAATCATTAAATATTCCCACCAAATTTGTTAAAAACAAATCCAACAACACTACACTAGAGGAGAAAAGAGGGCAGAATCAAGGAGATAAAATTACTTCCAAGAATCAATATAAAGGTATGCATCCCCTTATATGTTTTTATTGTAACAACACATGTCACTTTGCCTCCAAGTGTCCATAAAGAAAAAATAAGGTGCAAAAACATAGGTGGATTGCTCCATTTCATGCAGAGCCATGCGTTTCTGAGAGAAATTCAAACAACAAAGCACACAATTCCTTTTCGCCTTAAAGGAAATATTACTAGTGGCCCAATAATGAAAAGAGAATGAGTATCTATTGAAGAAATTGGACAAGCGAAAGCTTTGGGAAGATAAATAATTCATTTTCCTCCTTCTTGAATAATGTTAAAAGCTGAAGGTGTAATAAATATGGGAATAAGGTAGATACATGAAAATTTGGAAAGAAAACCTGTTTTCATAACACTACATTTAGAGGCACGTATTATGATGAGAACAAGCAAAGAGAACCACGCAGGAGCTATTTCAGCACTTTAAAAAAAAAAAAAAAAAGGTAATGAATAAATAATATATATATATATATATCTGTGTGTATTAATTATTATTTATTCATTACCTATTTTGTTCTTTTGATATATATATATATATATATATATATATATATATATATATATATATATATATATATATATATATATATATCAAATGGTGCATGGAGGAAAATCTTTTTTTTTTTTTGGATTTGAATATAATCAACATAATGTTGACCTATCAAATTATGCAATTCTAGTGGTTGATCTCTCTTATAAAACCTACAGTAGGTAGAGACTCCAATGAGACAAAATGAGAAGTAGCTTTGTGAACTCTTCATTGTAGTACAAGAAGGAAGTAGGAACATATAACGAAAATAATATCACTAGGTAAACTAAAAATTGGATTTAATTGGTGATAAAAATAAGAATGTTCCATGGTTTGTATGTTCAGGAAATGGTAGACAATCACCCAATCAGGAAAACTAGTGCAATAAATTAGGTCATATATAGGTGTTGAAGTAAAAGGAAAATAATATAATCAGGTGGAGTAGATCTCTTGTTCCTCTGCATTGAAAAGAAGAGTGTGGCTTCAAGGTGAGCTAAAGGGGTCAGATGCAAGGAGAATAAAGGAACATGTCAAGGAATGCATCTGAAGCATATGAAAAATATTGAATGTCGTTGTCAAATCAGATAGATCGATAAATGGTGATGATATTATTACAGCTAATGAAATTATTGTTTGTATATTCCTAGTACAAATAGGAATCATGGCCACGGAGTTGAGTAATACTCAAGAAAATATTTGAGTATGAGATTCTGGACTGACAATTAGTATCAGTTGTGTGATGCATGATAAAGGCTAATGTTTTTTTTGCATGTTATCTTGAGTTGCTGATATGATAAATGGATTTAATTCTATGATTTTCTTCCAATATATAATTGGTATCATACATAATGGTGAAAGTAGAACTATTATAGGATGAGGACACTAAGTTATCAAGTGCTCAACAAATGCTAAAAGTAGCATCGATTAAAAAATTGGCATCATTTTAAATTGGTATCACGGGTACTATCAATTGGTATTTGCAATCATTAGACTCTTTGTCAATATTATGGTGTTCACGTTGTACCTAAGTCCAAATGTTGGTAGGAAAGTACTAATTTATATGATTATATTTAATGATGAGTCAAAATTATCATGGTGATTCTAATGGCATTATAAATCGGCTAGGAGAGATCCAAGCTAATTTGTTGGTCTAGGCATGCATTGATGAGATTCCCTCTATTTTTTTCAAGTAAGAACTTCTAAATGTTGTACTTTGTTTTTCATCAGCTGTCAACTGATGGTGTCATGCATAGGAATGATTGTTCTTTTTGCTATAGGTCAGGTGTATTTTTCTAGGTTGGAGCTATTATGAATTCAATCTTAGCTGAGACTTAGACCAACATGAATCATTTTACCATAACTCAGTTGCATAAGCATGTGCTGTTTGAGCATGAGATCCCTCTTCCTTTCCTGATGCAGAGATTCAAAGAAAGCATTGCTTTCCCTTCAACTCAATCTTCTTCACGGGATAGATCAAAGGTACCTGAGGTTTTCAACATAAGAAGAAGCAGTTGGCAAGTCCACAAGATCAAAAGACAAAGGGATATTGTTGAAAGGGGGAGCATGTTAGTATCTTTTCCATTGATTTGAAAGGGGCGGAAGTATTTATGATCAAACACAATATGGAAATGATGTGATGTTTGATCTTGGTGTTTCCATCAACTCCAAAGGGGGATATTGTTAGAAATAAGTTTTCGTTGATAGTAAAGAAAAAGTTAAAGGAAATGGAAAATATTGGTAAAGTAAAGTAATGGAAACTACAAATGACAAAGGAAAAAGTAATAGAGGTGGAAAAGATAAGCATGGGAATTAAAAAGCACTATAAATGGTGTTGTCATTATTGGAAAAGGAAAAAGAAAGCACAATTCAAAAGGTGGAAAAAGTAAATCATGGAAAATGATTAGTCACACGAAGATCAACATGGATGAGAATGGTGGACATAATTTGGAGAAAGTTTGGATCATTTGATTATCTCATAAGTAGGTGCAACCCACATAGATGTAAAGAGCTCAAAAAAATATTTCCATTGATATGTCAATGATTCAAAATGGTCTCGTAGATCAACAGATAGAGGCAATCAAAATTTGGTAAAATTAAGTCCATGATAACATAATTAAAAGGTGATTGGGTGGGAATTTGGAACCTAGACAAATTATGCACAAACTTGGAAGAAAAAATTGGTGGAGCCATTATAGAAATCTATAGGCAGATGTGGGAGATAGTGCAACAGTGAGAAGAATTTCTATTGGCATAGGAGGATCACACCTAATAGCTTTGCCCAACAAAGTTACTATGACAATGTAGTTATGGCACACAATTCTTATCGCTATGACGAATGGAGAGGGATGATGCTAGGGGATGATGGCATCCCAATATTATTACTTCAATGGGTGTATCTTAGAGGATTGTAAAGGGTTCATAAAGCAAAAGTATAGGGCAGTGGAGAAGTCGAATGGGAGGTCCCAATTACAACACATCAACCCACTGAGGGAAAGCCTAAAAAAGTTTTGGCGAGTACAAGGTTAAGTTGTGGGAGGTGGACAGTAGGCCAGACAATGACATTTTGATATCTCGATGGATGGATGTCTATTCAAGCCTCCAGATGTTGGGAGGTGGTTTCCTATACCACTTATAATGACAAATAACCCCTTCGCGATCCCCCCCCCCCCCCCCCCCCCCCCCTCCAATACCATAAACCACAATGGAGTGTGGTTGAGGTTGTTTTGTTGAACCCAAAGGCATAAAGAAGTGGTATATTATGGGGTGAATTCTTGATGAAAAAAAACAAGAAGTAGACATCAGGCCATTCAATTTTAAAAAAGTAAATAAATGCAAAACCAAGGGCCACAGGGCCCTTTCTCTCTTGTTTGACACAATAGGTGATAACATGCAAATGGTTCAGATGGCATAAGTGATGACATCGACATTGGAAAATCAGTGGTGCACACGTGAAAGCCGTATTTGGTTCATTCGTATACCCAAAGGGACCTTATTTGAGAAACATGTATCACATATCACTGGTCAACATGTAGCACAAGTGACGTGATCTGATTGGTCAAAGCTTAGAAGGTTAAAGAGAAGTGTAGAATGGAACTACCAGGAAAGTGGCATTAGGTTGATGAGGCTTTTAGCCTAGGAGTAATTCTATTAGCTCTTGGTGTATTAGGAGGACCCCACCATGACATCTCATTCCGTAAGGAAGACACTGGAAATTTATAATAGGGTGAAAAGGGAATGCACCCAAAGATATTGATCGGGACATGTCAGCATTGAAAGGTTGGCATAGTGGCAAAAAATGAGAGTGATTTTAGGTGGTCCTTAGGAGACACATTGACCCGCGGCATGACCCCAACTTGTGTATAAAGAGGCATAGGCTTAAAGCTTTAGGATAGAAGGGGCTACAAGGTAAGCCCTAACCCTAGGTCATTTCACGTAGAAACAGTGCAAGTGTGCAACGTATAAAGGAGAAAAAATAAAAATTACTAGGAATATAGGGAACTTCAACCTTAGCTCTAGGACCTAGAATTTGGTAATTTCACATATAAACAACACCAATGGCACGAATCCATTAGCAAATTATTTTGGCCCTCGAAGGGCTTAAACAAGCTAATCGCATAAAATCCATATCCAAGGGTCATGGAGATATTTTACTATGGAGAAAAAGTAGGTAAGGAGTATAAAAAAATGGTCTTAGTCTCAAATTTTAGTGGAACTATCATTTTGGAAGCAAAATTTGTAGTCAATCCAAAGTTAGGTACGAAAAAATATAGAAGAAGGACTACTAAAGTTTGAAAAAGGCCAGAATTGCTAAAATTAGTAAAAGAAATAATTTTAAATTCCAAAAAAAGTTTGTTGAAGGTTCATAACTTGGTGAACATAGCTATAGCACTGGAATGAATAATAAAAAGGAAAAAATTGTATATTCATGCCAATATATGAAGAATAGGTTAACCAAAAGTTCAATCCAAAAATACGAGTCCAGATTTCTTTAAAAGAAAAATTTGAGAAACTAGTTGTGAGGTTGCAGAGAAGAGTGTGTGGGTGAGATTTGGTGGTAAAAAATGATGCATAATAGTCTAGGTATGAGTCAAAGGTAAATAAAAGTGTAACCTTGGTGTCTCAAATGTGTTTGAGAAGGAAAATAATGGATTAGTGATTGATGCTACATCTATGTATAGTTGGTCATTTAATCAATTAGGTGTTTTCAATAATGATGATTTTTTAAAGGTGATTTTATCAGTAATCGGAGATTATTGAAGGTGTTTTTAAGATGGATTTGGTGAGTATTAGAAGTGAGAAATATTTATTTTAATTTTAAATAAGTGGCCTGCTGGTTCTAGTTTGAAAATAGATGAAATATGGATAAACAAGGCTAGCAATTGGTAGCTTGCATATGAGGGGTAGTAGCTCCTTATAGTGTGTGATGTAAATGAGCGGGGGAAAGAGTACCTTTCAAAAGATACTGATAAATGAGAATGAGAAAATATCCCTTTCAACAGAGACTGAAAAATGAGTAGGGGAAAGAGTCCCTTTTATCATATATTGATAAACGAGTAGGAGAAAGAATCCCTTTTAGAAAATATTGATAAATGAGTATGGGAAAGGGTCCCTTTCAGCAGATATTGATAAACGATCAAGGGAAAGAGTCCCTTTTAGTGGTAAATGATAAAAGTGCAAGGATATAAGTTACTTTCAATAGTAGATGATAAACGTACAAGTAGTATCTTGTGGGTCATTGATGTAATTGAGTTGGAACTTGTAATAAAAAGGCGATTGGTGTCTTCTGTATATGTTGCTCATTTGCTTGATTTTTATGATGTTATTTTACACATGATCAAGTTGTGTTATTCATCCATGAATAATTGTTAAAGTGATCAAAAAGTTTAATTTGTGAATAATTTATAATTTGGACACACTATTGATTAACCCCCCTCTCAGTAGTGTCTCATTCTCCATTGTTTCTAACACATATCATAAGAGAAGAGAAGACTTAAGATGAAATAGAGCATGTCCATCACTAGATGTTACAAGGTTTGACAACCATCTTAGTGTGTTTGAGTTGAAGAATACATGGAGTTTTTTTAGCATTTTTGAGTGCTATCCAAGCTGAGAAAATCACTCAATACTTATGGATGAAGAAGACCAATGTTAAGCATAAGTATTTCATTTGATATAATTAATTTATAAATTACGACTATTGATTAATTTGATTTAAAAATTTGATATATAATGGTTTGGTTTACACACTAATTGGGCCTTCCTATGATGAAAAATAAGTTATATTACAGGGATTAGCCTATGGATAAGTCTTCTCATGAGGGTATGTTTCAAAATTATTGCAATTTTCTTTATGATGAGTCTCATGAAGATTCACATGCCATGATGTAGGAAAGCATGGGAAATTCTTGGTTTTGGTGAATGAGATTCAGTGAAATAGAAACAAAAACAACTCAAATATACAAGAGTGCGAAATAGTGCATTGTAGATAAATAATCTAGAAAAAGGGAATATTTCTTAAGTAGATTACGTGCAAAAAAAGAACCAGAAAATTGCAAAATATCCACCTAAAGATGGTTGAGTTAATTAATTTTATGTTTATTGAGTTGTTAGGAAAGGAACTGTGAATGTAAAATGTGATTGTAAATTGATTTGCATTTATAAAGCTCATTGTGACTTATGATTTGAATAAAACATGTCTTTGCAACCATGTTTAGGATTAGAACACTGAGGAAAATGCTCCTACAATTGGGTGGGGTTTTTAACAACCTTTGATTATTTCCTCTATTAAAAACATCATAACCATTTTATTATAACTAAAATGGTTGAGAATTGGGACACATATTTCAGATCTTGGGGAGGGATATTTCTTGGAAATATTGAGGAAGTTGGTTATTAATTACAATCATGGAGGTTGAATATTATTCCTTCAATGCGATGAATACATCATTAATTTCAACTGGACTAAAGAGGAAAAGAACCATACCTATGTTGGATAAATTCACAAGGAAAAAGGGACAAGGATGCTAAGACTAGGCTATGTGGGAAGACACTAGGTAGTCCAAGGAAAACTAAAAGGGAATGGTGTGGGGATATATCATGAAAACCCACCCACATACATATATAATTAAAATAGAACCACCGGTCATAGATAACGATATGCATCCGAGAAATGGCATGATGAAATGACCATATATAGTTGCAATGATAGTATGGGAAGTCATTAACAAAATTTTAAACGAATAGGGATTTAATTGATTCATTAATTCTTAGAGAGGCATAGATGGTTGTACGGATTCATTATTTTAGGAAGGGCCTTGTAGTCAGTTAGCGAAGAAAGCATGGAAATTCAGTGAATGATATATGGGGGAAAGTTCCTCACGAAACAAGAAAAAACAACAGATAATACACAAAGAGAGAGTTTGAGAGAAGTGAGATTGCTCTAGTGAAACCCCAGCTAAATAATCATAAAGTATTTTCTAGATGAGAGGCATAGAGTAGTGGCTACACACACACACACACACACACACACATATATATGTATATGTGTGTGTGTGTGTGTGTGTGTGTGTGTGTGTGTGTGTGTGTGTGTGTGTGTGTGTGTATATATGGGTTGGTACTAGAATATATGAAGCTCAAGAAGGATATCTATATTAACAATAATCTATAAGTTTTATATCCATAGTAGTATATGAAGGATGAAAAAAAAAATTAGGTGAAGAACACCACCAGAATATGTTTAGAAGTACATGGCAAAGGCATAAGGTCATGAGCATGAATGGTTAAGCATCGGGAGAAAAAATGAAATAAAATTGCATGAAAATATATAGATATACATATATACATCCTCAATGAGTTGACAGGTCAAGTGATGCAGACCATTCCATTATGAAAAAGTAATATTCCTATTATTGTCATGGTTCTAGAGTGGGGAAATTTTATTGAGTAAACCCCTCTCTTCCTTCATACCTCATGGGGTCACCACCCCTAACTTTTTTGATCAAGTCCAAATGATTGTTTCTCATTAATATTGGGGTGTGAAACTAATGGATAGAACATGACTACAAAACCCAAACCCTCCATGTGACAGCAGGAGGGGGAGGGGATATCACCATTTTATCTCAACTATTAGTTTCCCTAATATATGAGGTCCATTTATCAATTAAGGGGGTTTGCGTTTAAATCCCATCCATTCAAATGATCAACCTTCATAGTCGTTTGAAGGATGGGATCCCATGGAATTACAAACCTGCAGGTTTTTTGTGCATGCCCCTTCAGTTTTGGCCAAGGAGAAAGGGTTAGGGTTCACAAACCATTAGAACACTTAAATTTCATATAATGAGAAAATCAAGTTCAAAAATTGTTAGGACATTGGAGGGACCTGGGGCTAGGCGGTAGATGATGTGGGTTCTAGGGTGATGTGGAACCATGGTGACATGCCACGTGGCATCTAGATTCTGCAATTTTGAGAGGCCAATTAGTGGCCCAAAAATAGGTGAAATGTTGCACATTGAGAGGTTTCCACATGGATAGTGTGCAGTTTCCATGAAAATGGAATGATTTCACTTAGAGATGACATCACCCTTACGGTTTTAGAAGGAGGACAACGAGAACTTCCCACAGTATCTATGTACCGAGGAATGAATAAATATCCAAAAAGTGTTTTCAATAGAATTATTTTTTAGGGAATTTAAATGGTGACATCACCTTGACATTTTAGAAGGGAGATTATTGAGAAGAGGTCACGGTTTAGGTCTCGAGGAAGGAATCGTCAATGCAATGTCACTCGAGTGGTTTTTCAAAGGGTTCAAATAGAAGAGTTTCATGGTTTTTATGCTATGGGAACTCCTTATTTAATCTGGGTCCTTGAACCCTCTTGGAATGTTCCCAAAAATCATCCAAAGGGGTGGGTGTATATCATATAGTATGGCTTATATCTATATATATATATATCTATATATATATATATCTATATATATATATATCTATATATATATATATATATATATATATTCAAGCCTATGAAAGTTCCCAAAAGGGGGCCATGGATTTCGGTATTTCCAACACCACAATGTGGTACACTGACATGGAACTACATAGTGTAATGACATGGCACAATGTGGACTTCCACGTGGGTAGAACATGGGTACCACATGATCGAACACGGTGATGCTAGAAGAGGTTATGGGAAATATATTCAAATGGTCATATATTTTGATCTAGGAATCAAATTGAGGAAAATTTCATATCACTAGAAAGGTCTCAATGAGACAAACATAATGGTGATGTTTGTATTGGATTTTGAGGAGTTCGAGGAATGAGAAAATATTTAGACCCCATTTCCATAATTGGAAATCGGAGGTCCGGTCAATAATATTAGCACCTTCATCTACTCTTCATATGGGTTTTGTGACATAATTTGGTATGCTACATCTAATATAGAAACGAATCCCCACCACCTAAAATATTCCTAAAAACCTGCTTACTAGAGACACCAATCCCCATTCTTACAAATATTATTCGGAACTAACATAATTCATTAAGTCTACTTGCTAATTATTTGTTCAATATTTTTTTAGCTATTTATTTCTTTACAAGGTATACCTACTTGTTATTAATTAACCACATTTTCTTATCCCAAAACTTGTTGTTTTTTCCCTCTTCCCAAGAACAAAATTTCAAATCATGCCCCTGATCCCATTTCCCAAATATAATTTTGGAATATTTGTTGAATAATCACACACCATTAACACACACAAAAACATGTAGATTTATGCCCAAACACACTCATGGCGAAAAAGGCTTCAGCCTCACGGATTCCTCACATATTCTCTCATTTTAAAAGAATGCAATAATACAATTAAATAGATGAGGAGACTGTGTTTCAAGATAGTGCGTTATATCTTGGACACTTTGGTTGAGACAATTTCTCAACCATACACACACTAATCTAGGAGCTACCTAAACTAACTCCTAACTTAGAGAAACAACCCAATCTAGAGAGTTAAGCATAAATTCCTAACTTTTAATATTTAATTTATTTAATTTATTTTTTATTTATAATTGTTTTATGAGAAAGGCTAACATTCCCCCTTTCCATGATAAATCCAAAATAAGAATTAGGAACCATCTTCGAAGTTCTCATGTTAATACTAAAAAACATTGCCTGAAAAATCGCCGAAGTTGGATGTTGAAAAAATAGTAATTTGAAGAGACAATGAGTGAGCTGTATGTCTGATTCCTATCTGAATTTCGCTTGAAAAATCCATCACGTGCCTCGTTGTAAAAGGATCCATCTGTCCTTTGCATGAAATCAACATCCTTTGTCCACTAAAAAAAATTATTGAACGCCCACTAGCTGATGATGTCAAAAACAACTCACTCTTTGTTTTGTTTTGTTGAAAACTCCTCACTTATGCTTTGTTGTCGACTACCCACTGGAAAATTTTTAAATTCCCATTGGCTCATTTTGTTGGTTTTTTCGAGAATTTCAGTCTGAAAACCACCGTCAATTTCATTGAAATTCCCCCCCCCTTTCTCAGCTGAAAGGACTGAAAATCCTCTGCAAATTATTCCTGAAATCCCCCCCTTCAGGTGCAGGAGTGTTGCACTGGTGCACTCCCCCATTTCACTAGATGAGAGTATCATCTTATTTTCACTATCAACCACACTAGGTGTGATTGTATGCAGTTGTAAAACTGATACAATATTTTGACTGTGGATGACCATTTCCAAGGATAAATCCATTTATAATTTATCTTCAATCTAGCCAACTGTTTTTGGTTGCAACATTTCTCAAATGAATGATTTGGCTTGCCACAATAACGACAAGGATGGAGATAAAAAAACTGATCTTTCATTTGACCGGTTCTATAACAATGAGGACATTTCAGTTTGACTGCAACTTCTAGTTGCATGCATTTTTATTTGTCTATAACTTTCTTAGAACATGTTGAGGTGATTTGTTCAAGAAATCTTGCACTGATGAACTTAATGGGCTCTTAATAATCCTTGATATGCATGTTGGCATCATATTTGACATATCTTAAGCCTCTCCGATTCTTTTTAGTTTATATCTATTCCCATGGCTTGATGATTGGCTTGGAAGAAAGTTGAACTTGAACAAATTTGACACTATAAGTTGTTTGGATGAATGACTTAGAATTATATTTAGCTGTATTTTTCAAAGGCTTGGAAGCATCACTCTTCTCTTGCAACTCATTTCTTTCTAGTTACATCTCTAGTTGAAGAAAATCCATGGTTTCATTTGTCTATTGTAGATGCCGTGAAATATCAGCAAGAGTTGTTTTGCTGATTTGCACCATGTCTTCGGCACTTTAGAGGATCAAATTGCGAAGAATTTGTAAAAACTCGATGTGTTGTGCCGTGTGAACTTGCTCGCTCGAATTCGGGCATGCTTGTCTTGAACTATCTCACTTGATTTGAAATTTTGTTGGATTGAATGTGCTCTCTTAATGTTAATGGCATGCTCATTTTCTTTGATGCTTGAGGATGATGTTTGCTTGTGCTAGGTCACTTGATTGAGTTTATCATGTTTTTTTTCCTGGTTTCTTGTATAGAATGCTTTCTTGTACTAGCTCGCTTCATTGAGTTTATCATGCTCGCTTGCTGCGAAATTTTCTTGATATCTTGGTGAAAGTTGTGTTTGCTTGTTTCATGGTAATTGGAACTCATTCTTGCTTGCTGGAGATTTCAACTTGTTTGACTGTTGTTTGAATAGTACATTTACTTGCATTGGAATTGAATTCACTTGCTTGCCTTGATTGTTGCAGTAATGAACTTGACACTGGCTTGCTTGATGTTATGGAAATTTTACTGACTTCATGGAACTTGCTTGAATGAATATTCATGCTCACTTGCATGAGAGGTGAACCTGTTCTTGGTTTTATTTAGAGTTAAAACTCGCACACTTACTGGATTCTTCTTAGAGCAAGGGTGTCGAAAACTGTCGAAAATGCACCCAAGAGACAAATGACAAGTTCAAGTTTGATGACTCACTTAAAACAATGAATTCACTTTGACTTAATTGAATCAATTTCAAAACTTGGGTGTCGGTTTCAACCGAGAATGCACTCTTACAATTCAATGCAATTTGAATTTGATTAGAATTTCTTAAATTTATTTTCAATAAATTCGATGTAAATTGTTCTTTGAAACGAATTAAATTGACTGTATTAAGTGAATTTTCTTGTTGAGTTAGAATGTTGATGTTGACAATCTTTGATTATGAGTTTTAGTGGCACAAATGCATCTCTTCAGTTTAATTATCCTTCCTTGCAGCTACTTCATTATAGGTGTTTTGCCTGATTGCATTGAACTTTATGTGTGTGTTAAATGAGATCATTTATGCTTCAAAAATAGACACAAACCATAAGAAACAACATGAAGCATGCACCATCATCAACACACTCTTCATGTACATAATATCCCCTTATTCAATTTTGGGTGGATCTAGGACACTTCAGCACCACAAATAATATGTCTTTATTAAGTATTGAGGTCATCAACCTTTCATCTTCTACAACATCGACATTGAAGCTTTCTGAAATAATGAGAATCTCACGCTCACAAATTTCAGAAGAAAATGCCTTAAAAAACAGTGTGCACATATCGCTCCAAATACAAAAAATGAAATGAGACATTATTTCTCCAAGTTACAACTTATTGCTCCACTTAAAAAGAAGCACACTTATCTCTCCAAAATTTAAAATTTAATGCACATTTTATCTCAGCCAAAAAAATTCTATAGTCACCTATGTCTCCGAAAATTAAAAAATTTCCCACTTATCACTACAAAAAATTACAAAATATACCCCAAATTGCGCATATTTCTCCATAAAAAAAAACTTCACCGAATTCATAAAATTTAACACACCTTATCTCTCGAAAAAAATCATGTCAAAACTAACTTATCACTCCATTAACTATATCACTGCAAAATTAAAGAGCTTTAAAAAATACTTCCATAACTCACCTTATGCCTCGAAAAGCTCCATAAAAACTTTATGAACACTCTTTAAATGTTCCTTTACACACTTTTCATTAAAATGATTATTAAAACTTTATGAATTAAATTAAAGTGACTTTATAAAAGGTGATTAAAGGTTTCCTGTTGAAATTAAAAGGCATAAGTGTTATTCCTTTGGGATATAATTTCTTGAATGTTTCCTTTACTTAAAGATTTTCCACCGTACACCTTGAAGGTCAATTCTATTCACATTCACCCATTAAAAAATGGTTTATTATGAAGCTTTCCAGCAAAGTGAGTGAGGTTTAGTGAACCAAAAATATTGTAGCACTACGAACAATGGTCTATCCAAAATCTCTACTCGAGCAAGCGATATGAAAATCACAGATTTCCTTCAAATTTTTACGCACCACATTTCAAAGAATTATTAAATTAAATTAAATTTCCATACCAGCCAAAATGACTTCTTCAAACGCATGGTTCGAAGTGTTTCTTTCTCCCACATCAGCAGTGAGTGCTCCAAGTCTGAATCATCCAACATCCCACAATAACTGAATTATTTACAAGCATATCTACATACTAGTACTGTCTCTTCCTATTGAAATTTGAAAGGGAAACATCGGTATAGAACCCGCAATGTTAGCTGATTGAAATTTGGAAAAAAAATAGGAGCAGAAGAAAAAATAATGGATTGATTTCTAGAATTATGTGGATGACATGGCCACAACAATGCTATTTATTGTGTGTAATTGATGATGCCACTACATACAAATACACCTTTTAGTTTCAGACCTACATCGATGGCTTCAACATGGGATAGTTCCGACTATTTCTCAAAGAAGCCAACGAGATAAAGGCTGATGACATCGTTGCTCTGAAAAAATTCATCTAGAAAGCTGATACCCTGATTTGTTTTTAGAACACAAGGAAACCAAAAAAATCAATAACTATTTTTTTTCTCTTTTTTCAAGCCGAAATGTGCCAAAAAATTACAATAGAAGTGATTGGAAATAAAACAACCCTGTGGGGTCCAACTATTGTGCAGAGATTCATTCACTGGTACACATTCATGTCGTAACTGTTGGTGGTTTTTTGGAACCAGCCAATTGTCCCATTAAGGTTGTTCAACACACTTCTCTGCACATTCATACGCTGACCATTCCTTAGTTTGATATCTCTAGAGATCTGGGCAAGGCTTGCGTAAATTGTAGATATGGATAGGTCACCAAAAATCTACGATAATTGGCATTACCTACTCGTATGGACCATCGATCCAGCTACATTCATACTGTATTGTTCGTGCACAAGACCTCACATTCCAAAGCTATCCTTCGAGCACTAGCCTTGACTTAAATGACAACACACATATAGACATACTCAAGCATGATATTACATGTCCACGGGTGTGCATTCCTACGACATTTTCAGAAGCAACACCTTTAACCAGTTTAAACTTTGATAATAGATATGTACCTTTTTCTCTAGCAAGTGTATGTCTTGTCGGCATATTGCTGGTGTTGCAGTGTTATTGAAGAGTGCATATCCTCATTAGAGCTCATTAGCATTTTTGTCAACCATTATGACTACAGCTCCACACAGGTTTCTCCATGCGTCTACTTCATGACTGTGTATGTCTCACGTAACCAAATTTCACCTTATTTCTCTGGTACCACATGTTGAATAATGAGACACCATTAACACATATAAAAACACATAAATTGATGCCCAAACACACATGGCAGAAAATGCTTCAACGGCATGACTTCCTCAATATTCTCTCATTTTAAAAGAATGCAATAATACAATTAAATAGATGAGGAGACTCTGTCTCAAGATAGTGTGTTCTACGTTGGATACTTTGGTTGAGACAATTTCTCAACCATACACACACCAATCTAGGAGCTACCTAAACTAACTCCTAACTTCGAGAAACAACCCAATATAGAGAGTTACGCATAAACTCATAATTTTCAATATTTAATTAATTTAATCTATTTTGGATTTATAATTGTTTATGAGAAAATGGCTAACATTACCTCCCCCCAGCCCCCCTTTTTTCTCCTTTTTGCGGAAAAGGAATGGCAGCCTTACGACTTCGTCACATATTCTTTCAATTTAAAAGAATGCAATAATAAAATTAAATATATGAGGACATTGTGTCTCAATATAGTGTGTTCTATCTTAGACACTTTGGTTGACACAATTTCTCAACCATACACAGACCAATCTAGGAGCTACCTAAACTAACTCCTAACTTAGAAGAACAACCCAATCTACAGAGTTAGGTATAAATTCTTAACTTTTAATATTTAATTTATTTTGGATTTATAATTGTTTTATGAGAGAGGCTAACAATATTTGCAGAAGGAAATTTTGTATGTCTCCTTAGATATATGAACATTTTATAGTATAAAAATCCTCATATATTAGGGGTTTGAGATAAACAATTGGGCCTCAAAAAAAAATATGTGCTAGAAAAATTAACTTTAAAAGAACCAATACAATTCAAGAATATGATTTCATCCCCATCGGATAACATTTTCAAGAGAAAAGAAGAAAACAATTTTTTTTTAAATGTATTTTGAACTTATATCCTTGAAGGTTTACTCAACTTGAACACACTTTTTTTCATGTATTTTAATATTTTTTCTAGTCTTGGTCTAGTCATAAGTATGCAAAGTGGGTACTCGTTGGATGTGGAATTTAATTTTGCATCCAACGAGTGTCTAAAATTGACATTTGAGTGTACCAAAAGAGATATATGCTGAGAATACAATAAAAAGTAGTTTCCTTTATTTTTCTTTAAAAATTCATAACCCTTATTTTATTATTTTTGCTATTCTTTTCGTATTTTTTTTAAGAGGGCCATTTTAGATCTTAAAATTTCCCTAATGAAAGATGCTAAAAAATAAAATCCAAGTTGAAATGTTTAAATTTGATATCATGATAATTGATAAATCCTAACTTCCATAAGAAATATCTCCAAAAGTATATCAAACCAAATTCTAAAATTCTTGTCTAAGGTGTTTCTATATGTATCCACAAGTCTCTAAAATTTGACAATCTAAAACATAAAAAAGAATACATTATAGTGAGAAAGCCAAACCAACCCGTTCGAAACTAAATTTAGGAATATTTAGAAAGCGGAACTTCCACAGGGAATATCTCTAGAACTATACTGAAATAATATCTAAAATTCTTACCATATGTACATTAATATATGACCTGTGTCTCATCAAAACTTCATGTCCCAAAACATCCTAGAGGAAAATTTATATTGAATATGTCAAGGAGGTTCATTCAGACAACAAATCACATTTTTAATACACCTTTAAAACCCCAAGAATATTCGTAATATTTTATAGTGCACTTGAAATCTCTTCTTCCTTGGATGATCTTCAAGTGAACTCATATATCTTTTTTTAGTGTTTTTATGTTCAACTACGCTTTCTAGTAGGGTCAACATGACAAAATATTTCATATCCCATCTTTTATATGGAGTTAGAGAATGTGGCATATATCATTGGAAATGTATTATACAAATATTTTTAATCATATACTGAAATCCCAAATTTTGATCCATGTCTTTAGAGCAAAAATGTCTTCATATATATGTTATCCAAAATGGACATCAAAAGTCCAAAAATAATATTTTCAATAATCTCCATCTTGGAATATTTATCTTGGGCATTTGTAATCCCCTTTGTTTGTGGTTAATGACAACAGTATTTCCAAAAACACATGACGTAATGGTTTTATTACTGTGAGATTACATTGAAAAATGGATCAAAGATTCTTTCGAAAATATAATGAATTTAAGATGACTCATTAATAGTTTGATGATTTTATCGTTGAAATGCATTCATTATTTAATGAAAGGAAGTATTTAACAAATTAGTTCTTCCTTTTCCAACATTATGCGTATATTTTTTAATTTGGTCTTTCTTCGTAGTGAGTAATCTTAAATGTTTTTCACTTTGGAGTTCTTTGAGTATCAAGGAAGTTTCCTAAATGCAGTTTATTATTTTTTACAAGAAATTTTCTAATTTACATGTTTCATAGGATCCCATCTCATCCTAATATGGGAAAATGCATTTTAATTTCTCAATTATTACAAACTCTTATTTAAGTGTGTATATTTTTTTGAAAGAATTCATAGAGAAACACTTGGACATTATAGCTAGTTTGAAATATTTTACTTTCATATATATTCTTAAGACTATAATTGTGCAACTTCCTTTAACCCCATGAGTTTAAATGAAATTATCTTTAATGTTCACTATAAATGTGTTCCATGATTATTTTCATTTATTGAACTGCGCGATTATTTACTTTTTACTATGTTGAAAATTGATGTTATTCAACTTTATTGATATTATCATGAATGTTGTACTATATCTTTATGAATATTCATTCATAATGCAATTCTAACCGTTTATTTTCCATACTGTACATTTTATATTATTTATTAAAGAGGAGTGCCACTATTATAAAAATCGTTAGGGAAAGTTTGTTTGTCCAAATTTTTTTTTGAGACTTCAACTAATATCAACAATGAACATTTATTGGAAACCACAACGGAGAATAAATATTTTATTTTTTTAAGGATAATATATTATTGAGAACCTAGAAGTTATATGGATTCAAGTCTTGGAAAGGATTTTATATGTTTCTTGTCCAACTGTTTAAGAAGAAATTGATTCTGGATATACTTGTTTAGTAAGAATCAGTTGGCGTTCAAGATTATGGCTTTAAAGCTCAAGGAAGAAATCAATTATGGAAATGTATTGAGAATAAGAAAACCATCAAGGATTCGTGATGATGATATCCTCCACGAGTACATTATTAAAAATATGTATTTTAAAGAAATATTCTTTGATAACTTCATTAAAGAGATTCCATAATTGCGATAATGTCTATATGAAGAATCCACTGAAAATTTTCTTTCATGCCATGATGATAATTTTTCTTCTCCACCAGCCCAAAAAAGAGTTTTTCAAGGTAAAGGGAGAATAATCTCAAAAGGGAGAATATTCTCAAAGAAAGAAATACTTGTATAGAATTTCTCTAAATTTCAAAGTAGAATTTAATCTCTTGCCAAATATTTCAATGGAGAAGTTTCTGACGTTCTCTGGAGAAAACTCAAAAGGCGCATAAAACCATTTGGTTAAGTTCGATAATGACTTCGATATTTATAATTTGGATAATGATGATGTTTCTTGCTTATGGTTAATTCAAAGCATATCAGGAAATGGTCATGAATGTCTTACTTCATTGCTACCAAAAATCATTCTAGCTATGATGAATTATGAAATTTGTTGGTTAAGAAGTATTTCTCAAGGAAATACCCATATTACATTTTCTTGAGGTTGGCTAAAATTCAGATGAATGAGGAAGAGACACTACAAAATATGACTATCAATTTTATAAAAATCAATTAGATTCATCAAGAAATGTTTCGTCATTTTTACGTAAACATGAGATTTGTATTGAAGTAAAAGGGAAATCGTAGTTGGATAGAGCTAATGCAATAAGCTCAAGTGGTTGCAGAAAATATTCATGAAGGTAATTTTGATCTCTTAAAAATTCTAATATTTTTCCAGGAACATGGAGAGAAAGATTTAGAAGAGAAATCTAACAAAAGATGTGAAAATTTTTCTACTTCAAAATATGCTTGTAAAAATAAAAGTGAGGACCCTAATATATTGAATCATGAACACCATTAAACACATGTTCAAGGGAAAGGAAAATTTAATCTCTCATACTTTCAATATGAAAGTAATGCTGACAACGAGTTTAAGGAAAAATTTGACGAACCTTTCCAAGATAGCTTATAAATTGTCATAGCTAGTTTGTACAGAGACACAAGAGTGATGTCAACATGAGATGAAAAAAATGATGATAAATATTACTAGCTTGTATTGAACATTATCGATGCTAATTTATTGTGTGAAGTTTTTATTAAACATTATAGATGCTAATTTCTTGTGTGGAGTATTCTAAAGAAGAAGATGTATTCCTAGAATAAAAATAACGGGAATTTGCAACAAGAGGGATGTATGGTATATGTTGGTAAACAACAAAAGCTAACTATACAATCATGCATGGATTTTCAACAATGGTTTTTTCTTGTAGTATGACCATGGTGTTATTCTTATTATGTGAGGGGGAATCCCATTTGAACATTTACACTAAACAAATTATTTTAGTCATTAATTGAAGAAAGTTAATTAGTTGGCTCTATTAGAAGTCTATCTATATTTTAAGTAGTTATTTTCTACAAGTATGTTAGGATAGGTATATTTTTGTTTTCTCATGTATGTAGTTTTTTAATACCACCCTTATAGCATTTATTGAATCAACAAAAAGGTTTGGGCGGCTCCATATCCCAATGGAGAAGGTAGTTGGTTTGATTTAGTGTTGTAAGAAACACATAGTCAGTCATTGTTCTCTAAATGGAGAAAAATGTTGAGAAATAATTGTTGATTAATGGGTTAAAATGTGAATTTGGGTTACACTTTTTGCCCTTTTTTGAGAAAAAACTTTCATTTTTTTCAGTTCTTCAGCTTTTTGCAAGCTAAAACAATTTTTCTGTTTAGAATTTCACTTTGCGATAAAAATAAAAGTTGTTAGAAATTTTGTTAGCTTTCTATTACTTATTTTTTGGAATTTTTTTATACAAATTTGTTATGTCAACTTAGAATTTCTTTGAGTGTGTGTTTTTTAACAATCAACGGATTCATAAGAGGTCATGTTAATACGCAATGTTGTATTCTTTGAAAATTTGTGTTTTTGAGAAACAAAATGTGTTACAACAATCTAGACAGAGTCTACTTCGGTTTCATCATATCTACAAAGCCAATGGATGCATATCATAATTACTAGATTTTTTTGAACTCGTCCAATATGAAAAACTGCACATTTTGAATATGTTTCACGACGCAAGAAATTTCTTAACATATAAGTTATAAACTAAAAATATAAAAGCTACCCATTAGAGACAACGGACCAATGTAATGTACGATAATTTTTTCAATTTTTTTTACAACGTATTGTGGAAGGTATGGAATTTTGATTTCACTAAATCACAATGACCTTCAGAAATTGTTTGCATCCGTTTTATTACAAAATTAACTAAAATTAGTAAATATTTATGAAATTCCATGAAAGTTATATTTCCTGAAAGTAGATTCAATTTTGAAAATGTTTTTCTTGGTTTCGACAGTTAATTTAGAATGTTTCATGGAGTTTAATCAGTCCAAAGTTGCAGAAACATATTCAGGCCTTGGGTCTACGTAACTCGTGACACGTTAGTTCAGCCGAACTCTTAAACAAAGTTCGGTCGAATTGTTTTTTGCGCCGACAACACGCTAAATCAAATTACAAAGTATTTTGGCCGAAGTATTTATTAGAATTTCAGCCGAAATTTTACCTATATTTCAGTCGGCCGGAAAGCATAGCCGAGCCCCTCCAAAAAATAAATTCACGGCAATATAAATTGCCGCGAAACCATTCATTATTTTTGCATATTTGTGCACATTTGGTATGATTTTACAAAAGTCTTGATCTGATTTTGCTAAGAATTGTTTTGGGTTTAAGGACTTTTCTTGGAGGTACATTCAAAGGACTTTTCTTTGAGACACATTATTTTCGTACATTTGATCTGATTTTGCAAGGAATTTTTTTTTGGTTTAAGGAATTTTCTTGGAGGTACATTCAAAAGACATTTCTTGGAAGTATGAGATACATGTTGTTTGGGCTTCATTTTTCTTTAAGTATGAATTTGGGCTTAATTTCGAAAAGACATTTTTTGGTTTTGGGTTGAAGTAAATCTTTTATAATGACTTTTTAAAATGAGCTTTTGTGTAACCTTTTAAATGATTTTTTAAATGAGTTTTTCTGTAACTTCGTTTCATCTTTATAAGACTTTTTTTATTGAATATTTTAAAGTAAGTGTTTTGGATTGGAGTATGTATTTTTTGCAAAATTTTAAAATGAGTTTTTTTTTTTAAATTAAATCTTTTGTGATGTTTTTTTTTAATTGAAGTTTTGTCTAAATTTTTGAAGGAAATTTTTTGAACTTCATACTCTATTATCATTGGAAATCGAAGAAATTGTATGAGAAAATATGATCGAAAAAGAGACCCCGAGGAACGTAGAGAAGAGACGAGACAATCTTGCAAAATAAAGATAGAAGAACTCTTAAATATTGAAGGGGAAAATCAATCTCAAATAGAAGTTGAAACAGGTATTTAAATATAAATATTATGATTTTGATATATTTAAAATTTTCCTAGTGTAAAATGTGAAGCTTAATTTTTATTTGATGAACTAATTTGAAAAATATTTTGCAATGTAAATGGAGAGAGATATTTCTCAAAACATTGATGATGATATACAAAATTTTGAAAGATAAAGTGAAAGATATATTGAACCAATGATTGAAGATGGTGAATATGATGAAAAAAATTCAAGTGAAGAAATTGAATCACAAGGTATATATATATATATATATATATATATATGTTGAACACATGCACGTATTATTGAAATTATAGAGACATTTATTAATTTAGTTATTTATTGAATATGTAAACTTATTATGTACTATTCATTCGAATATGTACAAATCAAATCAATGTCGATGACAAGATGTTAGAAAATGTTGACACTCACACATATGGAGATAAAAAAGCTGACCATTATATACGATATCATGTTAACCACTTTTTTGAGAAGTATTTCATAAAGGAAAATTTGATAGTTCAAGCCCAAATGTTGAAAGGTATTCTATCATTAAGGAAATTAAAAGAAGCTATGACTTTATTGGGTATTCAAAAATAAACCAAAGATAAAAAAATGAAGGAAAATGTGATACAAAATATAAATAGTGCTATAAATTCAAGGAAAATATCTATATAGAAAAATTTCTCAGTTGTATATAGCGAATTACATATGGCAGTGGTTTCATTAAGTACTAAAGATAATCACTTGGTAAAATCTATGGCACGAGCATTAGGAACCTCGCAAAAAAATTTGCACAAACATCAGAAATTTTGGTTGCAAATAGATGTAAATGATGAACTTTCTTGTTGGAGAGATATTTGTAGGCAACCATATAAATATAGACTTGGAGAAAATGTTAAAAAAATAATATATGAATATTGGAAGAACAATTCGCGTGTCTCGCCAACTGCAAGGCATGTGATGCGACGAAGAATAGCATGAAATCAGTAGGAAGAACATGAAAAACATTTCTTGGAAACCACTCAGATAGAGTTGTTCAACAAGTTCAAAGAACAGAATCGTGAATTTCATGTTTCAATCAGTGCTTTTGTTCAACAAAAACCATGGTATGTAAAACCTATCACCGTACGCAACACTTTTTGTTGTCATTATCATGTGGAATTTGAGTTATATTACGACACATTCCTTGATTTTGGTAGAAAATTTTGGAAGAATTCACCTCCTCCTTCCACTATCTGTGATTTCATATCTCAAATTCTATTTGAAAGAGAAATGGATGAACTATTTTATGAAAATAAATGTGTCGGTGGTAAAAAATGTGATGATTGTGGAAATTTGACTAAATTTCAAAACAAATATTGTATTGATATAAATTATCAATCATTGTCCAACATGAAAGTGAAATGGAAGAGATACGAATATATCCATACATCGATTAAACGTGTAAATAATGTTAAAAGAATTGAATTACGAGAAGAAGAAATTTTTGTGATAGACTTTTTGAGAAAGTTTGAGGTAGAAATTTACAAATACACCAAGCATTCCCATAGAGCTCAATGGAAAGACTTGCAATTCAAAAAATCCCATGAATTTTTTCCACTAGGGACCATTTTGTCAGTAATTGATTTTGGAGAAAACTACAGATTTGTTCCACAAAAAGAAATTTAGAGTGAATACTATCATTCTGACCAAGTCTCTATGCTCGTCCATATTCTATATAGACATGCTAAATAAAAAGTTGATCATATAGAAAGCACCAGTGAAAATTGACATATTATTAAAGAATATGACTTTTATATCAGTGATGATCATACACATGATACATATTTTGTACAACATTTTTTTGGAAAAAATTATGATTTCTTGAAAAATCGTGGAATAACACTCAATGAACATTGGATATGGTCAGACAGATGCGCAGGAAAATTCAAATCTGCACAATCATTCTTTTGATTGTGTTGTCTTCATAAGAGAACATGCATTAAACATTGTTGGAATTTCTTTCAGACTTGCCATGGAAAAGGAGAAAATAATGGTGCAGGGGCATGCATAAAATGAGCACTTCGAAGATATCAAATAAACCCCTCTGCAAGCTGACTTATGGATGCGAAAGAAGTTGTTCAATGGTGCATCACTGTTCTAAGCCATGAGACTAACCGATCAAGGGAAGTGCAAAGGTACATTCAATTTAATTTTTATTGGATATATAATTAAATAAACAATGTACATTTATCACAATGATTATGTTTGATGGTGTTTTGATATCATATTTACATTCTTCTTTAAATTTTCCATATAAAGGTTTTTTTGGCATATTGGGATCGAAGACGTAGATAGATCAATTGGAAATGACGTTGAAACAATAAAAGGGACTCGAAAATTGCATTCAATTAAAAAAAAAGTCATCCAGAAAAGAAAATATTCTTGTTTTTTTCCTATTTGCATAGAGAACACAAAATCCAATGACGTTTGTGAAAACAAAATGTATGTAAAAGATTGGAAACATACAGAGCTAAATACAAAGGGCAAAATGTCTGTTCAAATTTTTGAAGAAATGCAATCAGAGGAGACTACAATATCATCCGATGGTGATTGAGTTTCTGATCTTGTCAGAGAAGGTAACATTTGAATTGCTTTCTAATGATAAATATCTAGAAATAAATTTGAATATGTATAATTTTGTCAAGTTTTTTTTATTGTGCAGGAGATTTTTTTGTTGTAGTTGCACCTACTGACAATGATGAAAATGTGAAGTATTATTTGATGCATTGCACTGAATGAAAAATGAAATTATTAGAAGACTATAATGATCATGGAATTATATATGAAAGAGGATCTATTATACTGAAAGGTTACTTTTTCAGACAAACTAATCAAAGTGGGAATTTTGTTTACTTTGGAGACTATGAACCTGATTTCATAAGTTGTCAATATATTCACTTGGTGTGTGCAACACGCATAAAGTTAATCGAGGTTCAATCCAAGAAAAAAATAAATATTAAGAAATGGAAAATGTAAAAATCTGATCATGAACGAATTATTGAAGATCGCATTCCATTGGAATTTTTTTTATTGAACTGCCCAAAAATTTATTCTCTTTGGATTATATGCTCCAGAACTTCCAGTACTCAATTAAAAATTGATCTGCCTTGTTATGTTATCTGTGCAAGTGTTTTCACATGTACAGATTGTTTTGGTACATCCACACTCTAGTATCAACTGAAAGTAGCTTTTCTATACATGCATTGATGAAAAATGTTGCATACATATTGGATATATATATGTTCTATAATTCAATTAACTGTTCAAGTAGTTTTACTATGTGCATTGATGAAAATTTTTTCACATACTCAATATATATGTTCTATAATGCAATTAACTGAAAGTAGTTCTTCTATGTGCGTTGATGAAAAATGTTGCATGTATTGGATATATACACGAACTCAATGCATGCCTAGTTTTTCTTGTGGGATTTTTTGGTAAAAATTATTCACAATGTAAATAAATCATCTGCAGTATAATTTTGTACGAATATTCCTTTCATACAAGAGACTTGAATCACTTCTTTGAATTTTGGTGGGATTTGACCCACATCTCTATTCCGGATTGAAAATCTAGTACAAAGTTTGTCTGTCCAATGGTCGAATATGTTCTATGTGCATTGATGAAAAATTTACATACTACATACTATTGTTTGAGTGAAAAAAAATTTAAAAACTTACCAAATGTACTTCAACCATGTCCAAAACTTGAATTTTAAAAACTTTTTGATTATATCAAAACAAATTACTTCACATGTCATGCCAATTGTAGTTCAACTATCCAATAAAAACATTAAACATTTAACATTATATCACATGCCAAATGTAGATTGAAATGGTATCCAAAACTTAGTTTTAAAAACTTTTTGATTATATCACAACATTACTTCACATGCCTAATGTACTTCAACCATCCAAAACTTGAGTTTTAAAAACTTTTTTATTATATATCACAACATTACTTCACATGCCATGCCAATTGTAGTTCAATTATCCAATAAAAACATTTAACATTATATCACATGCCAAATGTAGATTAAAACCATCCAAAACTTAAGTTTTAAAATTTTTTTGATTATATATCGTGCAACATTACTTCACATGCCATGCCAATTATAGTTCAACTATCCAATAAAAACATTTAACATTATATCACATGCCAAATGTACTTCAAGCATCCAAAACTTAAATTTTAAAAACAAAACAAATTATAACACATCATTACATAACATGCCAAATGTAGTTCAGAAGCAAAACATTAATTTATAGATGACAACATTACTAATAGTTCAATTATCCAAAACTTAAAAGTTTTAAAAACCAAACAAATTATATAACAACATTAATTCACATTCACATGCCAAAAGTACTAAAACCATCCAAAACTTAACTTTTTGGAACAAAACAAATTATATTAACACTGTAATAAAATATGTCCAAAATTGTAGACCTCACAAGTATCAAACTGTATCAAGTTATATATATATATATATGACATTGCATCTATATAATATATAAAAAAGTAAATTTAAGACTATCTAAATCTTGAAATAAAATCTACAAATTAGGTCCATCAAATAGAGATGGATGTAGCGTCTTTCCTATCAAGGTCTCAATCCGCGCACTATCATGCGAAGCATGGGAAACCTATACACAATGCACATGTACTTGAACATTAAAATTTGATGTTTTAAAAATGAGTGAGAATATATATAGAACTTCATGTAAAAAACAAAATATTAAAAAAAAAAAAAAATTCATGCAATACCTCATGAGGTTCCCTCTCCATTTTTTCACCTACTACAAGTCCCCCCCCCATGGGAACATCTGCAACAGTAAACTGTACAATATACATGTACAGTTATATATATATATATTAAAAAAATTCAAATGAAAATGCACATGTACATATATAAACTTATTTTCAATAATATTAAAAAAAAAGTTAGACAACTTGTTCAAATGGTTGAAATGGTGTGGATGTTCCTATCTCCGTCGCTAGAGTCCGTGGATTAAAGAAATCTTCTATAGAAACCTAAAATTCAAAATTTTAAAAGTATAAAATAACTCAAGATCAAGATCTCAATTTATAATAAAACTTAAATAAACTTCAATTTATAACTTATAACTTTTAAAAAAACATATATATATATATATTTAAATGTGAAAAATTGAATATTTATGGAGGTGAATTTGGGACATCTCTTAGGAATGGCTCTAAAATAAAATCTCCAAAAACCTAAAATTCAAAAATTTTAAAATAACTCAAGATATAGATATATATATCTCAATTTTTAATGGAACTTTTTGAGGTGGAATATATATATAACTTAAACATAAATTTTAAAAGTGAAAAATTTTCCATACTTGTTGTGGATGTGGCACATCTCCTAAGGAAGTAGAAGGTACATCTCCCAAGGAAGAAGAAGATAATACCATCCAAAAAACATCATATGGAATCAGAATCTGTTAAAACATTTTATCATTATATATACATACATGTACATGTGTGCACAATTATTTATTTTAAAAATATCACTTAAAAAAACTAACGTTTTCCAACAAATCTTGATGGTGAGACCCATCTGCATTGTTTGAACCAGAGGTCCCAAATGTGATATTAACATTTTCGTCATTCATCATGTGTGAAAACTGCAAATGATGTTTTAACATATAATGATAAATTTTCGTTAGATTAATGTACATAAAAATAAATGTATACATGTACATACCCATATATTTATTACAAATTGTACACATGTATGTGTAAAAATAATTGAACCCTAAGGTCATCAACACATACCGTTCGCGTGCCCTCTTCCTCATGAAGAATGAGGTCTTGAAAACCATTGCGAAAATTCTTTGCATATATTCAAAGATCCTTAACATTCATGTTGTCAATCTCTTCATCCGTATAATACACAAAATTGGCACGTTCATTTTCACGTGCTCTTTATCGATTTTGACAAACATCAACTCCACCCAATCCGTTGTAAACATTGTCGATCATGACATCCCTTGCTTCTCGACTTATTTGAGAAGTCCCATCCATCTCTGACCGCAGAGTTTTGACCCAAAAAGGTCGACTCACCAATGGCGGCTCAGGGCGAGGCAACTCCACATCTCACTTAGTTTCCTTATGATCATACAATTGACCTTTCCCTAGACCAAAAAATTCTGACCGAAGGTCATTGTAGTTGGGTTTCATTTCCAAAAAAAATTCTGTGTAAGACAATTCTGCAAAATAAACAGGAACCTTGTCATTCCATGGGAGCCTTCCATAGGCAGCAAGGTTCCTATCATACAAATAGTGAGCTATATCTAGGTGCTTGAAATATTGCACCTTCAACATTTTTCTTTTTGGCCCTTCCTTGAAATTAAACATTGACTTCTTTTTCTTTTTGGCCCTTCCTTGAAAGTAAACATTGACTTCGCCATAGACTTTGTAACTATTTGTTTTACATCCTCCCACTTATTGGGATCCATTACTATTTCCTTTATTTTCTCATCACTTCTATGAATGTATCAGTCGTTGGCCCAAGATTTATGTACACATTTACTATTTTGTCCAATGAATGTGTAACTATTTCGAGACTTTGTTGACTCTCAACAGGTAGAGTCAAAGCCATGAGATCTCTCTGCAATTTTGCATGAAATTGTTGACACAATTATAAGGTGCATTGCACCATGTTTGTTTCCCATGGTATATCAAAAATGTCGGCCGAATAAGTTGTGGTGGGTAGACAACCTTATTCTTGAATGTAGCGTTCTACCCTGCATCTATTTTGACCAACATTTGGAACATTTTCAGCCTCTACATCAATATATATATATAATTTTTTATATTAGAAAAAACACATGTAAACAAATTTGTACAAATTCAATTAAAAAAATATTGAAATTGATGGCAAACTTGACGTGGTTGGTTAGCATCTTCTCCACCCCGAAACTGTTGAGACCCAGAATGACCCTGCTAAGAACTAGACCCAGAACAACCCTGCTGAGAACCAGCACCACCAGCCGTTGATTGGCCTCCAGAAGAATAAATATCACCTCCTACACACAACCTACTACCACTTATTGATGGCCCTCTAAGGGGATTTGAACCACCACCAACCTCTCGAGAGGAGGGAGAAGCTTCATAGACAAATACGAATTTATAATTAATTGAAAAATACATGCATACATATAAATACACGTGTACATATTCATTGATTAAATTGTGTTAAAACCATACCACAACTGGGTGAAACATCGACATCCATGGCTATAGTAGAGACACTTCTCTTCTTATTAGCTCCTAAAAAATAGAAAATGAAACTTATTAACAACTAATTTACTCACAAAGTTGATAAAAAATGAATTTCATATGTACACACATGTATGGAGATTTAAGATTATATTTAAATTTACCATGAATAGCTCTAAATCTCGATCCCTGATCCTCCCCTATTGTAGAGATATGGGATTCTGTTGATCTTCGTCGTTCATCCTCCATGATATATATATCTAAGGTGGACATTTACAAATAATGTTTTAAAGAACTAATTTAAATTAAATTGAAGATAAAGTTCAAAAAATCAATTTGTTTAATTTAGTGTAAACAAACTATGTAAAACACAACTGTAGGAGCATTTATATCTGTTCTAGAGATTGACTGTAGGCACATTTACTAGATATGTCACCTTTCATAAAAGATGAGATCCAGAGGCTACCTAGCCCTTTAGAGACTCTACCTATAGAACTACCATGGATATGAAAATGAAAAACTTATAATTAGATCTATTCTAAAGATTGAATGTAGGGGAATTTACTAGATTAGGTTTTAAAACCTATATATGTTTTGTATCAAATCACTTTTGGTTTCAATGGGAAACTTTTATGGCTAATTTGTGTTTTACATGTTGAATATAATTTTTTTTTTCTCTCTCATTATTTGAGAACATGGATATGAAAATGAAAAACTATATACTTGGTTAAAAACTATGTTTTGTATCAAATTACTTTTTGTTTCTAAATAATATATACATGTTGACTGTAGGAGGATTTAGATCCATTCCAGAGATTGACTGTAGGGGCATTTACTAGATATGTCATTTTTCATAAAAGATGAGATCTAGAGGCTACCTGGCCCTTTACAGAATCTGCCTATAGAACTACCATGGATATGAAAATTAAAAACTTCTAATTAGATCTAGATATTCTAAAGATTGAATGTAGGGGCATTTACTAGATTAAGTTTTCAAACCTATATATGTTTTGAATCAAATCAATTTTGGTTTCAATGGGAAACTTTTATGGCTAATTTGTGTTTTACATGCTGAATATAAAAGGTTTTTTCTCTCTCATTGTTTGAGACCATGGATATGAAAATGAAAAACTATATACTTGGTTAAAAACTATGTTTTGTATCAAATTAATTTTTGTTTATAAATACTATATACATGTTGAATATATGGGCATTTAGATCTATTCCAAAGATTGACTGCTGGGGAATTTACTAGATATGTCACCTTTCATAAAAGATGAGATCCAGAGGCTACTTGGCCCTTTACAAACTCTGCCTATAGAACTACCATGGATATGAAAATGAAAAATTTCTAATTAGATCTATTTTAAATATTGAATGTAGGGGCATTTACTAGATTAGGTTTTAAAACTTATATGTTTTGTATCAAATCACTTTTGGTTTCAATGGGAAACTTTTAGGGCTAATTTTTGTTTTACATGTTGAATATAAAAGGTTTTTTCTCTCTCATTGTTTTAGAACATGGATATGCGAATGAAAAACTATATACTTGGTTAAAAACTATGTTTTGTATCAAATTACTTTTTGTTTCTAAATACTATATACATGTTGATTGTATGGGCATTTAGATCTATTCCAGAGATTGACTATAGGGGCATTTACTAGATATGTCACCTTTCATAGAAGATGAGATCCATAAGCTACCTGGCCCTTTACAGACTCTGTCTATAGAACCATCATGGATATGAAAATGAAAAACTTCTAATTATATTTATTCTAAAGATTGAATGTAGGGACATTTACTAAATTAGGTTTTAAAACCTGTATTTTTTGTATCAAATCAGTTTTGGTTTCAATGGGAAAATTTAATGGCTAATTTTTGTTTTACATGTTGAATATAAAAGGTTTTTTCTCTCTCATTGTTTGAGAACATGGATATGCAAATGAAAATTTGTAGACTTGGTTCAAAACTATGTTTTGTATCAAATTACTTTTTGTTTCTAAATACTATATACATGTTGACTGTAGGGTCATTTAGATCTATTCCAAAGATTGGCTGTAGGGGCATTTAATAGATATGTCACCTTTCATAAAAGATGAGATCCAGAGGCTACGTATCCCTTTAAAGACTCTGCCTATAAAACTACCATGGATATGAAAATGAAAAAATTGTAATTAGATCTATTCTAAAGATTGAATGTAGGGGCATTTACTAGATTAGGTTATAAAACCTATATGTTTTGTATCAAATCACGTTTGGTTTCAATGGGAAACTTTTATGGCTAATTTTTGTTTTACATGTTGAATATAAAAGGTTTTTTCTGTCTGATTGTTTGAGACCATGGATATGAAAATGAAAAACTTCTATTTAGATCTAGATTCTCTAGAGCTATGGCTAATTTTTGTTTTACATACATTGACACTTAGGTTAAAACCTATGTTCAAACCTATGTTTTGTATCAAATCACTTATGGTTTCAATGGGAAACTTCTATGGCTAATTTGTGTTTTACATGAAAATGAAAAACTTCTATTTAAAACTATTCCAGAGATTGATGGTAGGGGCGTTTACTCTTAGTTTAAAACCTATGTTTTGTATCAAATTTCTTTTGGATTCAATGAGAAACTTTTATGGCTAATTTGTGTTTTACATGTTGAATATAAAAGGTTTTTTTTCTCTCTCATTGTTTGAGACCATGGATATGAAAATGAAAAAATTCTATTTAGATCTATTCTAGAGATATGGCTAATTTGTGTTTTACATACATTGAATATAAAAAAAAATTCTCTCATTGTTTGAGACCTTGGATATGAAAATGAAAACTTCTATATGTAGGGGCATTTACTCTTAGGTTAAAACCTATGTTTTGTATCAAATCACTTATGGTTTCAATGGGAAACTTTTATGGCTAATTTACGTTTTACATGTTGAATATAAAAGGTTTTTTTCTATCTCTCATTGTTAGAGACCATGGATATGAAAATTAAAAACTTCTATTTAGATCTATTCTAGAGAGGTCGCTAATTTTTGTTTTACATACATTGAATATAAAATGATTTTTCTCTCATTGTTTGAGACCATGGATATGAAAATGAAAAACTTCTATATTTAAAACTTTTCCAGAGATTGGTTGGCTATAGGGGTATTTACTCTTAGGTTAAAACCTATGTTTTGTATCAAATCACTTTTGGTTTCAATGGGAAAATTTTATGGCTAATTTGTATTTTACATGTTTAATATAAAATGTTTTTTTCTCCCTCATTGTTTGAGACCATGGATATGAAAATGAAAAACTTCTATTTAGATCTATTCCAGAGATTGACTGTAGGGGAATTTATTGGATATGTCACCTTTCATAAAATATGAGATCCAAAGGCTACCTGGCCCTTTACAAACTCTGCCTATAGAACGATCAAATCACTTTTGGTTTCAATGGTTTGTTGATTGGCTAATGTGTTTTTACAAAATCAATTTGATAAGATGATTGATGATGAATGAGGTGATGTCGATCATAACCTTTACATCTATATCATAGGAAGCTTGATATACATAACAAGGTTTAGACTAGATATAATTTTTGAATTTATATTAGTTGGGATATTTCAATATAATAGTCATCAATTACCAACAAACAGATATTAAGATACAAGTGAAAGATATTACAAACAATAGACTATAGTACCCAAAAGGTGAGAAATTTACATTGACAACATAGAGAGATTCAAATAGGCTTGTGTGGATGACATGAAAACTACAAGTGGACAATGTATAATTCTACTTAGAAGAGTCTTTGGTTGCATGTTTGAGCAAGAAAGAGTCATTACTTAGACAATGTATAATTCTACTTAGGAGAGTCCTTGGTTGCACGGTTAAGCAAGAAAGAGTCATTACTTTCTCTATCTAGAGTAGAAGTGGAATGCATAGTAGTTACTTCCTTTAAATGAATATGGAATGAATCTAAAAATGAATATGGAATGAATCATTGTACATTATGATAAATCTTGTATTTAATGACATTTGATCTATGAATAATATGGAATGAATCATTGTACATTATGAGATTCATGAGATCCACATTTACACCGTACTATTTGCAAGTTCTATATGAAGATATGTAGTCTAATAACTAATAAGTTATGGTTTCAATGGGAAACTTTTATGGATAATTTGTGTTTTACATGTTGAATATAAAAGGTTTTTTCTCTCTCATTGTTTGAGACCATGGATATGAAAATGAAAAACTTCTATTTAGATCTATTCCAGAGATTTACTGTAGGGGATTTTACTGGATATGTCACTTTTCATAAAATATGAGATTCAAAGGCTACCTGGCCTTTTACAAACTCTGCCTATAGAGCTATCAAATCACTTTTGGTTTTAATGGTTTGTTTATTGGCTAATGTGTTTTTATCAAATCAGTTGGATGCAAGTTATATGCATATGATGGATGATGAATGAGGTGATGTTGATCATAACCTTTACATCTATATGATAGGAAGCTTGATATACATAACAAGGTTTAGACTAGATATAATTTTGGAATTAACATTAGTTGGAATATCTCAATATAATATTGTCATCTATTACCAATAGATAGATATTAAGATACAAGTGTAAGAGACTACAAACAATGGACTATAATACCCAAAAGGTGAGAAATTTACATTGAACACATAGAGAGATTCAACTAGGCTTGTGTGGATGACATGAAAATTGCAAGTGGACAATGAAAAATTCTACTTAGAAGAGTCTCTGGTTGCATGTTTAAGCAAGAAAGAGTCATTACTTGGACAATGTATAATTCTACTTGGAAGAGTCTTTGGTTCCGTGGTTCAACAAGAAAGAGACATTAATTTCTCTATCTAGAATAGAAGTGGAATACATAGTAGTTACTTCTTTTAAATGAATATGGAATGAATCATTGTGCATTATGATAAATCTTTTATTTCATGACATTTGATCTATGAATAATATGGAATGAATAATTGTACATTATGAAGAGTCATGAGATCCACATTTCCAACATACTATTTGCAAGTTCTATATGAAGATATGTACTCTAATAAATAATCAATTATGATATTTATGTAAATATGAAAATGTTTCTATGATATAAATGCAAACAAGGGATCAATATATATTTACAACTTTCAAGTTTCGAGTTTTGAGCTTCTAAAATAACAAAAAATTACAAGTTTCAAGTTTTGAGTTTCTAATATATAGATTCTATAATATATTTGATAAATTGGTCACATGACCTTGACTGCATATTCCAAGTCTCTAACACATATTGTAACCTGAGAAATGTAACCACTTGTTGCATAGCAAACTGCAAACTTAATTTTTTTGTAAAATTTGGTAGGTTTCAAGTTTCAAGTTTCTAATATATAGATTATATAATCTGTTTGATAAATTGGGCACATGACCTTGACTATATACTACAAGTCTCTAACACATATTGTAGCCTAAAAACTATAACCACTTGTTGCATACCAAACTGCAAACTTAAATTTTTTTGTAAAATTTGGCAGGTTTCAAGTTTCGAGTTTCTAATATATAGATTCTATAATCTATTTGATAAATTGGGCACCTGACCTTGACTGCATACTATAAGTCTCTAACACATATTGTAACCTAAGAGCTATAACCACTTGTTACATAACAAACTGTAAACTTAAATTTTTTGTAAAATTTGGCAAGTTTCAAGTTTCAAGTTTCTAATATATAGATTCTATAATCTATTTGATAAATTGGGCACATGACCTTGACTGTATACTACAAGTATCTAACACATACTGTAACCTAAGAACTGTAACCACTTGTTAAATATCGAACTGCAAACGTAATGTTTTTGTAAAATTTGGCAGTGATTTATATACAGTGATCTTGGATTCTGATATCACTTATATTCCAAGTGATATTCTAGTGATGTGAGTTTGATAGTGATCTAAGGTGCAAGGTAAGTGATAAAATAACTTATAACAGTGATATATAAATACATCAGTACTATGGAAAATAGTAATGTATGACAATATGCTAGTGATACTTGTAGTATGACTGATTTATATAAAATGATCTTGGATTCTGATATCACTTATATTCTGAGTGATATTCCAGTGATCTACGAGTTTGATAGTGATATAAGGTGCAATTTAGGTGATAAGATAACTTCTACTAAATTGTTATACCACGCTACAAAGAAAGAGAAAGCTACACCTGAAGGAACTATAGTCCTAAAGCACATGCTGAGATAGACAACGGGTAATACGAGATGTGTCAGGCCCCTCCCCTCCAAAGCCCATTTTGACCCGGCTCCACTGCTATGTGACTTATTGAGTGGGAGGTAATATTTAGCTAATAAAGGGCTTCAACCGAGAGGAAAAATGACTGAAGCCAAGAATAAGGAGTGGGTGCATGGAAGATAGATAAAAGAATTTTTCCATCTCAAACTGAAGATAGAGACATCAGTACTATGAACAATAGTAATGTATGACAGTATGCCAATGATACTCATAGTATGACAATGATGATGTGTACCTATGAGTATGTTATGATTTATGAAAGTTATGATTTATGAACACTCCATAAAACTATAACTACCAGCAATAAAAGGATATGAGCCGCTTACCTGGTGGTTTGCTTAACATTGCCACAGATGATCAGCAAGAGAGAAGCAGTAGCACTAGAGAAATTCAACAAACTATAAGCAACACAACAAAAAAACATTAATTATATTAGAAAATACGATAACAATCAAACAATTCACTGCAAAAAACCATAACGATTACCTGCTGGTTCGCTTAACGTCTTCGTAGATCATCAACAACAGAGCAGAAGCAGCGTCAGAGCAACAATAGCACCGTAGCAATTCAACGAACCCGAAGCAACAGAGCAAAAGAAACAAAGACGCGCGGAGCAACAGAGCAGAAGAAACAGAGATGGATGAAGCAGCGCTAGAGCAGCAATTCAACAAATGTGAAGCAACAGAGCAGTAGATACAAATACACATGAAGCAACAGAGTAGAAGAAACAAAGGCGTGCGAAAATAATAAAAAATTGCGGGCGATATTTTTATAAGCAATAGTTCGACCGAACTATTTTAAAAGTTTGGTCGAATTGTTGTTGTCGGTTTTCCCATCTCCGGCAAAAATTATGTTTGCCCACGCCATCAGTGTGGCATCAATTTAAATGGAAGAACGAGTTCGGAAAAACTTTCTCAGAAATTTTGGTCAAACTATCTAATAGTTCGGCCGAACATTCTAAAAGGTTCAGCCGAACTATTGCCGAAAAAAATTTCCACCCCCGATTCTCACAAAAGTGTAACCCAACTTCACATTTTCACCCTGATGTTATTTTTCTCCTTATTAACCTTGTATTACAACTAGTATTATTTATTTTCAAATACCTAGCATTTTCAATCACAATGTGGGTTGTAGGTCCTCCTTTTTATCCATTTTTCATACATGTTTCACAACTTAAAATATTCACAAGAATTAATTATCTTTTACATACACAAATTCTGAAAATTGTTTAGCACCAATTTTACATGCATCATGCATTCCATATTCATCACTTTTAATTCCATGACACTCATTTATATGTTGGTAGTGGGATAATTATTTCTCATACATGCACACACATTTTGAATCATACATGACCTGCCCTTACATAACTCAAAGCAAGTTGCAAATCTCCACACTGAAGATTTTATTTGGTTAATTACTTATTTTGCATGTAGGTGTCGGAGACCTTGCCTAACACTCTCCTATATATTCCATATAATATCCCTCATCCCTCATCCCACATAAATTAAAACCTCAATGTCTCTACCAAAGAATATTAAATTATCATAGCCAATGAATACCTCACGTGATCTAAATTCACTCTTATAATGAATTAGTCATTTTCTTCACTCGGTTCCAAGTATCCTTTTGAAATAAAGTGGAGTTTATTATTTATGAGCCACCTTAACCTACATGAATTCACACAAAGGAAGTTAATGATATACTTAATACCATCAAAGTCATTGATTAATTATATTTTAGTTCTTTTTCTTGTTGAATATTGTCAATCAAAGGAAATATGGTTAATTGACCAAGATGAAAATCTTGTGGAGATATTATTGACATACTTGGCCAATAGGACCATGATATACAGTGGTCCATTGCTTATTAGTGGTATTCATAACTCAACCAAATATAAAATAGGAAAAATAAGGATTTTATTTTAGGGATTGTACATGTTGGGTACATGCATGTGGTCTTTCATTTATCAAGTTTTATTTCTTGGTGTTGGACAAAGGAACCATTGATAGAATATTTTGAGAAAGAGACTCCACATATCGAGGAGCGGAGTGGGCAACACAAATTTAAGTTAGAGCCTTAGGGACTTTCGAGTATGTCAAAGCCCCTTATTTTGTAAAAACATCGCAATAGTTTGTATACGATGAGCTCCACCCATGGTTTTCATACCATGGTATTGTAAATGTAAAGATTATATCACGAGTATAGGATAGTCTTGATAGATAGGTAATATATGATGTTTATGTGATATACTTGGATGTAATATTTTCTTATATATGCATTCTATGGGCTCACTTAGAGGAAAGGCTCCTGCATCTGAGTGTGTGGAGATCCTCGGAAGTTGACAGCTAAGTGCGTGGACCCTTCTAGCTGAGTGTCCAGGGTGGAATAGATTGTATTGGGGAAATATGAGTATTAATGAAATAATTTTGAATATAGATATGTTTTGTTTGCTTGAGGGGTCTTGACCCAACTTCAGAGGTTAAGGTTTGCCAATAAACCCCTACACTATTGGTCCTTTTGTCAATGACCTACTTTTGCGGGCCAAGGTCTCACTCGAAGTAGTATGGGATGGTGCTAGAACCAGGTTTCCACACCCTGGGAGAGAGTAGGTAACCAAGGAAGATCAGTGTTGCAACTAGCACGTTCGCACAGATCAAGTCTATTCTCAAGCTTCTAATATAATCAACAAGTAATCACAACAGAGCTATTATCATTAGCAGATCTTATCAATACATTCGCATCCACGTGTGCATCAGCAATTACCGTTACAAAACATTATAATCACACCTAGTTATAGATTACAGATACATTCGCCGCTTAAATAAATAACAGAGATGCACTTCAGTAATAAACATGATCAATCCAAATAGCATAAAGATACTTCAAATATATTTTTCATTCATTAGTATCCAAAGACCTACTTACCACCCAAAACACAGCTCACACACACAGCCTAGCAAGGTCCGCACACAGTAGGACTAAGGATCTTTGCGCACACAACCAAAAGGAGTCCTTACCCAAAAAAATTCGAGACAGATCTCAACAATTTGCACGTAGCATCAATCTTACTTCTTACCTACTTACTAGACCCAACTAACTATCTATTTATATCATCACAGCCTTTTCTATCCTATGGTCCACAAATCGTGGTTTTTAGACCCTATGTTTACCCTTTAACCCATTACAAAACATTGGGGGGTTTGACCCACCCCGAACCCCTACACAAGACCAACTGTTACAAAATTATACCAAAATCGCAGCTTAGGGAACCCTGTTCCAATAGGCCCCCAACACAATCTTGTAACTCGTACCGAGTCACAGTGGTTGTGGGCTCTGCCTCTTCGCCTGAAGCTACTTGATCGCATCAACCAGAGGGGGAAGCACTCCTTCGCTATAAGTAGTAGCGTTCTATGTAATATCCACCAATTTTTGTGAATTTGGACCTCCAGTAGCAGCAATGACACTCTCCAGGGTCTGGTTTAGTTGTTTAACTGAAACATCCACTTCCTGAGATAGCTTGAGGGCTTCATCGGCCTATAGCTTGAGGTCGTCACTGACAACCTTCCTTTTGTGGTGGAGTTCTTCAAGATCATATCTAAGTGCATGGCTAGTACGCAATCATGCCAGGCATTGAGCGGGGACCAAAGTGGGCATTATAACTTCCATCTACTCGAACTCTTATTCTTTCTGGCACAACTCTTGGGCGATTTCACATAGGAGAGGATCATGCTACACCTTAGACCACAACTAAATAGCTTTCTACAAAAATTTTGTGCCCTGAGTGATCTGAGTTGTAATGGCATTAGTGGCCTTTGTGACCAGTGTGGTTCGCTGGGCTCTTACCTCAGGTGGAGTTTCTGGTTGCAATTTTTCCTGCAAGACAACAATCTGTTCCTCGATCCCTATTTTTATGGTCTGAATCTCAGTCCTAGATGATTTTAGGGCTGCAAAAACTCCTTTAATCTTGTCCTGGGGGTAGCAGAAGCCGGCATATCCTCATTTACATCTATGCATAGCTTATTGATTAGGCCTTCCAACTCGGTCTGTTGCGTGGCGGCAAGGGTGCATGCAGCCTGTGCCTAAGACAACTCAGTATTTTTTTCCATGATCATCTACTAAGTTGTATTGAGCTTTTATTGCACCAGTGGTCTCAGTGCTAGATCTCCTAGAAGAGTAAGGTGTGGAGGACTTGTAGTGGTTGATGGGGGAGCCAGTACAGGTCTAATTGCACCTCTGCACAAGCCTGTACTCGCACACCTAAGGCAGGTGGGCTCAAGATGAATGTTTCACCTGGGAGGGGGCAGAGGCAGCTCTTAGTTGTGATGATCAATTCATTGCTAGTTGCTTGGGGTGGCCTTGTTTGAATCATGATTTTTTGTAGGGTGTCAGTTTTGAGCTACCAAGCTCAGAGCTCAAACTCGAGGGTAGCGACCATGGCCCTCTGCTACTCTTCCAAAGCCATCCATTTATCCTTAGAGGTGAGGGTGACTACGTATGTGATCTGCTCTAGGTATTCCTCCATCAAAGTAATTTCTATCTCCCTGCTAGGCCTTGTAGCCCGTCGTTCCTTTCGTTGGAATTTAAGAGGATCGACGGTCCACTTCATACCACGTGGGGAGTCAACACCCTGCACATCCAGACCCTCTGTGTCTAGATCCTACTACAATTCTGACTTTGCACCCCTCCCAGCATACTTGTCATGTCCTTCTATCTCTTTGTTGGTACTAGGCAAGGTGGTCTTCTTAGTGCTCATTCCTACAATGTCAGCTCTACCGAATTTGAAGACCAGTTTCCGGTGTGGAGGCCAAGTGGCAATGAGGTGGTCGATTTCCTTGTTTATGACCATGTATGTTGGTGATACCGATTTCGGATCCTTATGACCCCAAATCGGCACATTGTGCATTGTGACCTGGAACAATGCGATGCTCTTATACTTTTCATAAATTGCTGGTGAAAAGCGCGGCCGAGAGTGGATTGCTGCTGCGAGCCTGCTTTGAAATAGGAATCGGAAGACTTTATTATCCTCAATGCACTACGCATCCTTTTAATCCCAAAAATTTACATATCGTGCCCCCTCGCACATGCATGGCTCAAGCTCAGGGAGGACTGAGTCTTCTGGGTTTTCCCATTCGACCAACGCGATGAGGAGTAGTAGCGAGGAGTAGCAGAATGCCATTCCATGATCATGGGCCTCGTGAACGTTCTCCAAAAATTTGTTACAAAGGAACTGGCACCTATTGAAGGGGACCCCCTTCTCGCAGCGGCCAGCCAATTGAATGACATAAGAGGGGACAATCAAAACTTGGAACTTGCGCATCATTTTACATGCCAACAATAAGGTACTCATGCATGCACTCGAATCACTAATGGTATTGATTAGGAACCCCCTAGTATTCCACTGCACATTGTAGTCATCACACACCTTATCATCGATCTGTTGCTCATACTTTTTGCCTATGCGCTCCATGGGACTCAACCCTTCCATGGGCATACTAGTGATACTACGAATGATGGTGGCATTAATGGGGATGCGGTCCAGGATCCATAGGCTTTAGTCATGGATCAAGGCTAGCAGCTGGCGCACCACCCGGTTAGTTACTCTGTATCAGCAAAAATGAGGCATTTTCCACAAGTTAAGTAAACTCGATTTTGCTAGCCCATGCACCCACGGTGTTCGGATGACCCATAGTATGCCATCTTCTAGTATTCTTTCAAGGTTAAATTCTAGTGCCAACTATGGGATGGCCTCCAGGGTGGCCAGGTTGTGATCATAAAACTTAATTCAGGCGAGCTTGCCATGTGATTTTCCAATGATAGGGACTTCTCCTGGAATAAGTGGCATCTGCAAGTAGGTGCACATTACTTCAAGGTTCTTAGGTGTGCACGGTGAGGGCCGACAAGGTCGAACATAAGACAGTAGCCAAGTGATCGGTTCAGCGATCTGGGCCTCCTCCTGAGCATATAGGGGTATCTTCAATGGGTTTGGTGAATGTGCCTGGAGCACTATTTCAGGGGACTTCAGATTCCAAGTGGAGGTGAGTGGCTTCCGTCCAGCCCATTTCATAGCCCTCCCCTATCCTTGCTCCTATGCTTTCCCTTTTACCTTCTTCTTTTCAACTTGCTTCCCCTTGGTTGATGTGGACACAACCTCTTCCACTTCAAGTGTGACCTCCAATACTTCATCGTTGGAGGCCACAGTGTGTGATGATTTAGCTGGGTTGGTCATGGTCATTCTTGCTCGGAAGATAAATTCATGATTGCTACTATCATAAGGCGTAGGTCACCCATACATTAACAAAGCGCAATAGTTACATAATTTTGCAAAGCACAAACTCTTCAAGATTCACAAAACCCACTTCTTATATAACCTTTTGCTTTTATAGCCTTGAATATCGATCAACAGTTGGAGGAGGCTTATCAAAAACTTACCATCAAGGAAATGGTAAAAATTATTCGGAAATCGCCTCACTAATTGACAACTTCCCGCTCCTTTCAACGGTAAAATTTTCTTTTTACCCAATTTTACTGTTCCAATTGCTAGTTTTCGCAATTATGTTTATCCCTACTCTCCCAACACACCTCCTCGGACCTCCAGACCTGCGATGGACCCCTGCACTTCCAACACACCTCCCCGAGCTTCTAGACCTGCGATTGACCCCTACGCGTACATTTGTCTTGCCTGCGCTTTTCCTCTTGCCTGCTCGTATGCCACCCAATACAACTACACTGGCCATATAGTCATTTGATCTGGTATGGTTTGAGCATGATGCCATTAACATACCCTGGTACAATGTTACTATGTAGTGTGGCTAGCAGGAAAGCTCCTCCATTAGTGATTTTCTTTACCATATAGGGACCTAGCCAATGCTGATGGAACTTCCCCGAGTGCTTCGCAAACTAGCTATCATATAGCAGGACCAATTCTCCCTCTGAAAATATCTTTTACCAAGTATGTCTATCATGCCATGCTTTTACCTGGGCCTTTTGAACTTGTTGATGAAATTTAGTAATTAACCGATCTTCTTCCAAGGAAATGAGCTTCGGTAAACGCTCCTCCATGATATCAGGCTCTTCTATGTTGGTAAAGGTTGTGATGCGTAGGCTAGGAAAAATATATTCCATGGGAATAATAGCCTCCTTTCCATAAACCATCCGAAATAGTGTTTTCCCGGTCAATTTCTTGTAGGTGGTTTGATAGGCCAAAAGGACTGATGGGATGCGCATGTCCCAATTGCTTCGATCTACATTGAAAATATTGGTCAGCGCTTGTTCCAGAATTTTAATATAAGCTTCCACAGTGCCATTCACCTATAGGTGATATGAGGTACTTTTCCCATGGTGGATTTGAAAATCTTCAGTCAAAAATTGATTTGTCTCATTAACAAAATGCGTACCTCTATTGCTCATTAAGACCTTTAGAAATTCGAACTTGCTTAGGATATGTTCAAAAATAAAGTGCATAGTAGTGTCTATGGTGCAATCCCTTACAACTTTCGCTGTGGCCCATCTGGTTACATGATCGGTTACAGTGATGATGTAGCGGGCACCTGTCTTCTTCCCTGGCGAGATGATGGGTCCAACAAAGTCTATGTCCCATTTGTCAAATGCTTGCAGGTCCATCTGCAGCTGTAAGGGCATTTCGACTCTATGCGATAGTCTTCATATCCTCTATCATGTATCACAGGCTTTGCAATAGTATACAATGTGGGCCACCCTAGCCTGACTCTCAAGATCTTCTGCGTCATTGCTTTCCCTGTATAGTGACCTCCTGCTATGCCCCTGCGTGCTTCTGCTTAGATGGCTTGTATTTCATTCTCCAAAACGTATCTTCATAGCACCTCATCAGCTCCAAGCTTATACAAGTGGCCCAGTATGATGGTAAAGTCCATTGCATGGTTTACTAATGCTTTCTTCTATTGTACTGAATATTCTGCAGGTGCCATCCCCATAGTTAAGAAGTGGCTGATGTAAACGAATTGCGCATAAACCACCTTAATAAAAAACAATTGCGCATTAGGTAGTCCTTCTTCTGGGTTGGTCGGTTCTTCAATACTCTCGATTAGGGATAAGTGGTCTGGCCCAACATTTAGTTTCCCCAGCTTCATGATGATCTCAAAATCATATTCTTGAAATAGCAACAACCATCAGCAAATGTTCCCTCCCAACACAGGCTTATTCACCAGGTACTCTAAAGTTGAGTGATCTGTGAACATCTTGAAGTTCCCTCTTAACCAATAATGCCAATATTTCTGTAGGGCGTGTACCATGGCCAACCCCTCTTACTCAGTAGTGGAGTACTTGCTCTCTGCACTAGAGAGTTTTATACTAGCAAATGCAACTGGATGGTTGATGTCCCCTTCTCTAGGCTACGTAAGGATAGCTCCTAGGGAGATCCCTAAAGCATATAGATGAACATAGAAAACCTTCACCCAGTTAGGAAATATGAGGATAGGTGCAGAGGCCACCTTCTCCTTAAGTAACTCAGATCTCTTCTGACTTCCCTCATCCGAAAAAAACAAAACATCCTTCATCAGCAACCTCTCCATGGATGTCATGATCAGTGTGTACCCTTGAATGAACTTCCTGTAGTAGCCTGTGTGTCCGAGGATAGAGCACAACTGTTTCTCCATTGTAGGGACTGCCAAGTTGATAGTAACTACTACCTTGGCAGTGTCCACCATCAATCCCTATCGACAGACTATGTGGCCTAAAAAGATCCCAAAAGGTACGAAAAATACACACTTCTTAATATTCAGGGAAATCTGGTGCTTCCTACAGGCATCCAACATCATGTGCAGGTTCAAGATGTGATTATTTACCAAACCAAATACTGTACAATCATCAAAATACACCTCCAAGAATTTATGGATAAACTCGTTGAATACTACGACCACCACCCATGAAAATATGGCAGGGGACTTCTTGAGCCAAAATAACATAACAGTGTACTTGAAGGATCCCCATTTAGTGGAAAACGTAGTTTTGCTATGATCTTTAGGTGCGATCCTGATCTGATGGTAGCCTGAGAACTCGTCAGTGAACGAGTATGCTTCCTGCCCTCCCACACTATCGATAATTTCATTTGAAAATAGCGTAGGGAAGGGATCATGAACGCAGGTATCATTAAATTTGCATAGGTCAACTAAGATTCTTATTTCTCGTTTAGTATTTTTCTCCTCAACCACCATAGGGCTTACCCAATCTGACTGTTCCACTGGTTCGATGATACCTACCACTATCATTTTTTCAATTTCTTCACTGACTTTCTCCTTATACATGGGGTTCACTCAATAAGGTCTCTGATTAAGAGGGCATGAATTTGGTTTTAAAGTGATGCACATGACCCCTAGGTACCCTGTAATCCCATTGAGTTTCGAGAATTTTCTAGGAAATAGGTCTTGGTACTCTATGACGAGTTCTTTGACTTTCCCAACAGTATCATCATCCCAGTAGTCCCCAATTTTAGCTAGCTTAGTTTTCTCGGTTTGGTGACATCCATGGTCTATAGTGGGGGTCCACCAACTACGTGCTCTCCCTCCGATTCCGGGATAGTGATATTTTGCGGGTCTTCATCCCATTCCTCCATTGATAGATTGCGGAAGTTAACAATATCCTACATTTGCATATCCTAGGCTAGTGCCCCATACTCCATATGAGGGTGCGATTCATCAAATACTAGGGCGTCAATGTCCTGCAAAGCTTCACCCAATGCCTCAGTTCCACCTATCAACCTGAACGTCCCTACGAAATCATCCTTCATGGTTTCTGAGTGGCGGGTATGATGATGTAGCTCTGCATCTAGATACCATGCAGTGGGAATCGGCAACAAAGCATGAATAAAAAGCTGGACCCATTCATCCATGGTCATTTCACACCATGCCTCTATCCAAGTGGTCACATTCCTGCGTGGATCTCCTTGGCCAAGGAAAACCCCCACGCATGGGTGAGCCAGAGGTTCAAACCATAGAATCATCACTTCGCGACATTCCTCCCAATTCTAGAGTGTCCCTTTATGAGTCTCCCACCATCGGGAAGGGGTTGTGTGCATGGCTACTTTAAGTTCCCACATTCTTTGCTCTCTTCAAACTTTGGCTTCAAATGTTCACAAAAACTCCCTAATAATACCAGAACCATCAAAGTAGGGTAATTATCCTACCTCTGAGGAGATACACTCAAAGCTCTTCATGATCCTAAGACATCATAGTGCAGATACATCATGTAATTGATTATTCCAATTTTCAATCTCCCTATCAGAGTCAGAGAGGTAGTCGCTATCTTTCTCCTAGCAAAGCACACCATCAACTATAGGGTTAATCCAATCCTCATTCAGGGAGGTGATTTTATAAATATGATCCATGTCACCTTCTTCACACACAAGCTCTATATAACTCTCTCCTTCTGCAGGGTCTAGAGGGACTATCACTCTCGTACCCTCATTCTCAAAAACCAGGCTCCTTTTTTTTAAGTTTACGATGGCTCCCATGTATATCACCCAGTGCAGTCCCAGGAGTGTAGGATAAGGGTCTGCATCTTCCACAATCTGAATTACATCAAAATCTGTACCTACCTTCACTCCTGCAATATCTACCATAATCTTTGATAGCCTCCCCAATGGTATGATCTTATGTTGGTTAGCCATGCATAGTTGTATGGTAGACCACTCTAGCTTAGGTTATCCCATTCCCTGCCATGTTTTCTTAGGCAGGACATTCACATCTGATCCCAGATCCAGAATGACCTAGTCCATTTCATAGTCATCAATCTACGTTGTTAGCCGCATTTCCCAACCAGTGCATTTCTTATGTTTGTATAGTTTGTGGACATCCTTAACTTTTTTGGTGGGTCAGTTATTTCCGCATAGCTGTCTATCAATGCTTGGAGATTTTCTACTACCTTCTAGTTGTGTTGCAGCTTCATACATGCTTGTAGGAATTGTTTAACTTTGTCGTCTTCTCTTAGGTTTTCTAGAGCCATGGAAGTGGATGCCTCATCCTTGGTAAAGTATTTTCGAGTTGCGATGAAGGTTTCTTTCTCCTTATGTAGGTCCAAGCTTTCCAGTTTGATAGCATATTTCTAGATAAAAGGTTCAGCCCCAGCTTTCTCCTCAGCTCCTCCAGTAGCCATGTCGCTGCGCGTTATGACATTAATAGTTGGTCTTTCATTACACGGTTCTTCCTTAACCCTCTGCACATTATGCATTGGTGTTTGTTTTTTTTCTTGCATTTGTGCTATCAGGATTGGACAGTCTTCGATCACATGGTCCAATTGTCGACAATATCAATAAGATTTTCACTCAGGGTTCAGACAGTCCATTGCAAAGTGTCCTATTTCTCCATAGTTGTAACATATTAATTGAACTCTTCCCCAACCTATGCCTCCACCCCTTCCCCCTCCCTTGCCTCTTACTGGGAAGCATCCTCTGCCTAAGGTTGATAGTGGTGAAGAAGGGTCAGCCTGCACCCTGTATAAGTTTCCTTGGTCTATCATTAAATCATATTTCCGATAGTTATGTTCGTCATGTCCCACAGATGAGCAGAAGCAGTAGCATTGTTTCTTTAATTCTGGAACATAAGCACCAAGATGGGGATAGTGGTTGGTATCATGTAGTCTAGCAACGTGACAGTCATCACACCATAACGTTGGACCACTTGGCCCCATAGCCTCTTTAGGATGCAATGGGCTGGGTCCCCTAGCCTATATGTAGTCTGCCAATAGAGGACACTAATCCTTGGTTTGGCCAGACACCCTGCATCTTATGCACCGTACATTTGGGCTAGCTTATTTTCCTCATTCTTTCTGCAGATTCTAGATTTCAAGGTGCATTGCTTCCAGTTTTCCTTGTATCTATTGTGTCCCAAAATAGGCATCATATCTTGGCACAAATTCTATCTTCATAGCAATTACCAAGGATTTCTCTTGCGTCTCAATCACTTGCTGACCCATGGGTCCCTGCAGGTGAGGTAGTAGCTTGGCGATGAACCATTCCTTGTGTTTTCTATCATCATATTGCAATTGCTCATCTCTTATAACCTTATTTAACTATTGATCAACCTCCCATATATACTCAGTGGGTCCCTGTTTAAAATCTTTCAAATCAGTTAGTAGCTAAGAGTAGGACTTACGCTTTCAGAATTTTTGTTTTAATGCATTCTTAATCTCTTGAATAGATGGATCCGCATGCTGCCCTACGTACCCCATATACCAGTCCAAGGCCCTTTCTTCAAAGGCAAGGGATAAATGCGCTCTATTTACAACATCGTTGGCCACATTCTGCATAGTCCATACTGATTCTGCTACAAATCGAAATTGGTCCATATCTTTGTCTCCTACAACCTTGAAGGTGGGTAGCTTCATGTGTGTGGCCATATCCTCTTTTGGTGGTGGTGGAGGTGTGGGGGAGTTCTTGCCCTTATGCTGACTCGAAGGTGGTGTAGCTGGAAGACTATTTCCAACATGCGCAAACGACTCTCTTAATGGAATGTAGATGGATCTATCCCGTTCTCACTTGGTTCGGTAGTACTTACCACTTCGTGTCATAATTCTGCTCTAACAAGAGGTCATTCATTCGATGTCACTACACAGAATGCCTTTTTCAGACAATAATATTTTAATTAGCAATGGAAATTTTTACAAGAACTTACCTCGGAAATCTTTGAAGAACCTTCGCTCTGCTTTAGAATAGGATACGAATTGATTGACTACAAATTCTGTTACAAACACTCCTGGCATGTTGTCCACCGATTGATCTACTGTATGGGTGATTGTGTTGTCAGCTTTCTCCAACTTTTGAATAAATTCCAGAGTCCACTGCATAATCTGATCATCTTTCCAACATGTCTATAATTCTACCGGCCTCGATAACCACCCCTGGAGCTCATGCGCAAAATTTACAAAGAAAATTTCATAGACTTCAGTGAAGATATATTTGTTCTTCCACTTATTAGCTGTCAGCTTCGTGATGCGATTCTCCTTTACCGAAAATTCCTGAATCTATTTTTCAAACCAGTTTTCAAGTTTTAGTTTCTCAGGTCTCCAATGGCCTCGTGGAATTACCTGATCTCTCTCTCAAAATTGTCCTGGTCCCGGCAATGAAACCATTTTTTGGCTTGAGTGATCCTGACCCAGGTTTAGAGGTTAAAGTTTTCCAAAAAACCCCCATACTACTGGCCCTTTCAGTAATGACCTACTTTCGCAGGCCAAGGTCTCACCCGAAGTAGTATGGGAGGGTGTTGGAACTAGGTTTCCGCACCCTGGGAGAGAGTAGGTAATCAAGGCAGATCAGGGTTGAAACTAGAAGGTTCACACATATCGAGTCTATTCACACATTTCGAGTCTATTTATGGTATATCATAATAATTACATTGAGTCTGAGTACAGTCCATTGTTTGGGTTTGAAATTTAAGAAGGATAAAGCCACCCTACTACCCTTAGAAGTGCAACTTTAAAATTTGAAGATCACTGGGGCGCTTCTGGAATTCCCCAACCATCCACCCCCATCACCACCCATCCCCATTTTGTTCCTCCACCACCCACTACAAGGAAAATACCCTCTAGCGGATGTTTCTAAGGAACCACAGAGAACAATACCCCATACATCCATTTCTAGCGGAGGTTACTAGAGGAGGTTGGTGGGCAGAGGGTTTTGCGGATGTTTTCCTATCGGTGCTCTTAGCATTAAAACTCACCTCGGTGCTCTCAAAAAAATAAAGCACCCATGCGGACAAAATCATTGGCACATTGGACACCGTGCACTCCTTCCACACCCGCCGAGTGCATCATAATATAATAGAGCACCGGTGCCTCACAACTCGTCTGCACCGATAAATTTTAAAATACAATGCCAACACCGAAACCACCCAGTGTGGTAGACAGAAACCACACCGGTGCATCATGAAAACCGCCCCAAAACAAAAACCAACTGGTGTGTTTGTAGCAAGCAGTACCGGTGTGCTTATAAACAATGTCCACTGGTAAAGGGTTAAATTAAAAAAATATTTACGACAAAAAGCCCAGATTTTTCAGTTTTCCAGTGCTCCTGAGCTATCAATTACCGGTTTGCATGATACCATAGATGCATCGGTGCACACTAAACATTGGCACACAGGACAGTGTGCACAAAGTACAGACCGCTGGGGTGTCTAACTACTGTAATGCACCGGGGTGTCAATACTCTTCCTCGTCGGTGCATCATAAAAAACCATGCCAAAACAGAAACGAGCCGGTGCGTTCTTCTCTAAGAGCACTGGTGCGCCAGAAACCACACGCACTAGAATAGCTTTATGTAAAAAAACAAATTAAGGCCAAAAAATCGGTGCTTTGTGACAATTACACACTAGTGATTTACCATTACGCCGCCCCAATGCATCATCAAATTTTTGTGCCAAAACTGAAGCATCCCAGTCCACGGTTAGGGAAACACCCCGACACATTATAAACAACACGTCAAAATTGATATCACACAGTGCAGTTTTATTTAACCGCACCAGTGTGCTTATAAAACCCCGCGCACCGAAACATGGTTAATGAAAAAAAAATTATGGCCAAAAAAATTCATTATTGACTTTCCTCAATGCTCCAGAACTCTCAAGCCCTGGTGTTATTTCCTTATTTTTGAGTCACCCTGACATCGGTGCTCTCATTGCACCCATTGCACGCACTGTTGTTCTGCATTGGCTACCAATCTCCAAATTTCATTTTGAAAAAGAGCGGGCAAATTTTATTTTCCAAATTTTGTAGCCAATATGCCTCCTCGATGGCGAAATGTATAGGTATTTTTCTACTTTTTCTATAATTAAGCCTTTTAGTAGATTAGAAATTGAAATAAACTTACAAAGAATAATTTAAAAAGAAAAATAAAATTATCACGCGATGCGCTTGAGCTGTTCAGATCGCACCGGATAGCGGTGCTACCTGTAAAATTTATAGGCAGTGCCGTTACCGACGCTAATGGTAACCACACCATTTTCGCAGCAATGCCGGAAGGTGCCCCAAATAATTTTAAACTAAAAACAAAATGAAAAGAGGCAGTGCGCTCAATTATCCAGGCACACTATTGACCCCGGCAATCACAATGCAGTGTGTTGACTTCATTTGCCACCCCGGTTTATGTCAGAGCACCGCATTTTACATTCCAAGAGGGTCAACAGTGCGGCCGGGTGAAAGACCACACCGTAAACTATGTCATTGTCATGAAGTTGGTGTGCTGACATGACTATACACACCGGGGTGTATATTTCAGTCAGTGCACCGCTATTTTGAATTATATACAGTCCACAGTGCTTGAAAAATAAATATATGCACCAAATCCAGTGTGGTCTGTTTCATTAGGGGCCCTAGGGATGGTGAGCTAAAATATTAGAATGAACTGGCATCGATGCATGACTGTTTTTATGGAGCACTAACTTGTATGTTTTTTTTTCCAAAAAAAATTATATATTTATATTTATAAATACATTTATGTTTTAATAAAAAAAATATTTAATATGGCAATGATTCAGAGAGAACAGGAGAAACAACAGCAACAACAAGCAGAACAATATGACATGATTCACGAATGGGAGACGAGAGAGAGGGAGAGAGATGGATGCCCTCACCCTATTACTGTAGATACCCGGGAGATCCTTATGCAGGTAGGCCTCCTCAAGTTCTATGAGGAGGCTATTTCCGACCTAAAGGCACATAGTGTGATTTTGATACATCTTATCGGTAGGTGGAATGCCCACCTATAGGCTTTTCAAGTTGGTCGTAAGCAGTGGTACACACCCACTGAGGAGGAAATTTATTTTGTTAAAGGACTGTCGAGGATAGGGGTGGATTTTCCCTCAGTCCTAGACATGCCAGTTGGTTGTGTAGCATGGAGTCAGTTAGTTTAATCCTAGAGATACATTGGAGCACATGTACTATCTCCTTCAGAGTTTGAGGTACCTGAAGGTCAATTATTTATAGGTTCTTTTGGTAGACAGGATGTGCAGTGCCTCTATATTATCGCTTCGATCATTTCACACAACACTAGTGACGGGAAACACATTAGTTGCTCGCTTTTATATTACATTGATTCTTTAGTATAGCAGCCACGACTTCTCAGGTGGTCTGCCATTTTTTTGCGACCATTTTGTACGGCACTAGATAGATTCCGTGCTCATGCACAAGGGAGGGTCAACTTCCCTTTTGCTTCAGAGCTGTTTTGTTTATTTTTTGAGAGGTTTCCAGAGATGAGACCTAGTTTTGTTCGACAGCCTCATAGGCCGATGTTCGAGGCCCGAATCCGCATGTTGGAGCAGATGATGCCCAAGAGGGGAGACACTATGTTTCTAGCGAGGATATCACATGATTCGCTGGACTTACTAGCCAGTGTTGGAGGGCTACATCCCTTTATTATGGTCCCATGTCCTTATGCTGGACTAGATTAGAGAGGGTATCCCAATATCCTCTTCACTCCTGTTGAGCTGCCAGATGATAAAGGTAATATTACTGTTTTATTTATATTTATTCTAACATTTTCTTTAACTTTTTTTTATTAAATTGTGTAATGAAATTGTCTAATTATTTTTGTGTACTAGTATATATTTTGCAGACATTAGATCTTTTGATGGCGATGAGATACCCGATCCATCAAATGATCCAGGTGTCGATCCTGATGATTACAATGAGGAGATGGCTGATGCACTGGAGGATGAGGCCAATGGCACAACAGAGAGATGTGTTGATCATGCACCTCATGGTGCACAGGTACCACGTTTTGCTAGGGATGGTCGACCTGAGACTAGGTACTGGATGGAGTTGGGCAGCCAACTCTATGGATTTATTTCAGATGCGGGCATCAGGCCCACTCATTACAGAGAGATACAAGGTGATGATAGACTGTTATGGATGTGGAGAGGCATGTCGCGTGAAATGTACGGCTTGATGTGGCATGTCGTAGGAGCTACGACAGTTGTTACGTGATTGAGGAGGATTTCCCATAGCTATAGGCATAGTCGAGCTGCGGCATGTGATGAACAGTCCGCCATCATCAAATAAAATGCATCTCATGATCATTCACCTCGTGACGCACCTGATGATTAGCATGAGGCTCCACTGGTAGCATCTGACCAGTAGTCATCATTGAGATGAGGTTGGACCATTGGCCACGTCGAGTCAGTAGCCTACAACATCCATCATGAGTACTAATCATGATCATCATAAGCAGGCTGGACCATTGACAGCCAAGGCTGCAGTACTATTGACTGAACAAGCCTCCACTACTACTGTGCCTCATATTGATCATGTTGTACTACCACTAGCATATTCATCCATCAGTACTAGTGATCATCATGATCATGAGCAGGCTAGTTGACCATCGACTGTCGAGGCTGCATCTAGCTTTATTGAGCAGGCTGCATCCACTTGTACTAGTGTTATTGATGTTGTTATACTACCACGAGTGCCTAATCCATGAGACGTATATTACAGTTGTATATTTTTAACATTATTCAGTTATATATATATATATATATATATGGTCCATGTATTTTATGTTCATGTTGCAGTTGTACTTAATTTTCATGTTTATGATCATCATGATGTGGAACATGTTGTTAGTCATGTTATATATGTTCGTTTAATGTTTAGTTGCAAACAGATGTGTATATGTGATAGGCGCATGAGTTATTTGGCATTATATTGAGATGTATATTTGATGTTTGTGTTGTGATGATGTTAATATATAATGTTAATTTGATGTTAATTGAATGTGTTTATTAGTCGAATATGATGTTTGTACAATGGTTATCATGATCGTGATGATGTTTATTTATTAATTTAATATTATTAAATGACCATGATATTTATTAAATATTTTGTCGTGAATGTAATTGTAATTTAAATTTTAATTCTATGTAAAATTGTAAAATTGTATTTGTATTTGTACTAATCATTTTAAGTGTAATTGTATGTAAAATATTTATTAATGTAATTTTTAATTGTAATTGTAATATTTAATTTATTCTGAAATGATTGTAATTGTATATATACAAAATTGTAAAATTGTAATTGTAATTCTAATTGTATGTAAATTTCACAAATTGGAATTGTATTTGTAATTGTAATTTTAATTGAATTGTATGTAAAATATTTGTAAAATTGTAATTGTAATTGTAAATGTAATTCTATGTAAAATTGTAAATGTAACTGTATTTGTAACTATACTTGTAACTGAATTGTAAAATAGTTGTAAAATTGTAATTGTAATTGTAAATGTAATTATATGTAAAATTGTAATTGTAATTTTAATTCTAATTGTAATTGTAATTTTAATTAATGTAATTCTATGTAATATTAATTTGTAAAATTTTAATTCTATTAATGTGAACATTTTAATTGTATTAATGTGAAATGATTTTATTAAAATATTTAAATTTGTAAATTTGCAAATAATTGTAAAATAACAAATCTAGAATAATATGAATTTTTGTAAGATAATGTTTATATAATAATGAAAATAAATTCATGTACTTTATAATTATCATTATTTTATTGTGATATTACATATATAAAGTTTAGAAAATAATGAAAATAAATTCATGTCCTTTACAATTACCATTATTTTATTATGATCTTACATTTAAAAAATAATAATAATAATAATAAAGCTTTAAAATGTCTCATGTGCTTATCATCCTAACAGGCCCCAGTGTGTCGTATTAATACAACGCACCAGTGCGTCACATTTCCCAGCACCAGAAACGAATAAAAACAAATAAAAAAAAACTCAAATCTATTTTGTTTAAGTTAAAAAATGCGGTAATTTGAAATATGGGTGGAAAAACATTTTTGAAAATCTAATTTGATAAAATAATTCTTTAAATACTAAACACTTTTCATTATTTCACTATTTTTGCTAAAAAATTTCAGTGAGATTTTTCGCAAGAGACAGACCTGGAGCAAGAGAGCATGAGGGCACTGTGGATGGCGAAATACATTCAAACATAAGTATTCAGACAATCAGAAACAAAAACTCTAGTGATTCAAGTCCTTTATCATAGAATTTCAAACCATTTTGTGATTAAATTTAATTCTTTTTTTTTATACTTTTTTTCTGCAGTGTTTTTATTTTTTCCTGTAGTTTTATCCATTTTTACCCTCAACCCTTCATTTTTTCATTTTCTACCTTTCTTCTCCCTATTTCTGTGATTTCAAAATTAAGGTTTTTCATTTTATATTCACGTCCAATCCATGGGATGACTTGCACAGTCGGATCCCAATCCATTCGGCCATTGTGTGAATTTTTGAAAAAATGGATTTTTCTTTATCGCTGCACCTGCATACGCCACCGCACTAGTGCTCTGTATTATTACAGCACACCGCGGAAGTTCTGTGTCATAGAAAATTGAAAACATTTTTTTTAAATGTGTGTGCCAAATCTGAAATAGGGTATCGGTGCTCTCTTTAACTAGAAAAGCACCATACAGTGTATTACACCGTTTTTGTGGTGCGTTTATAATACCCCAAACACCGTTAGGTCTATTACACTATTTTCGTGGTGTGTTTATAATACTGAATGCATTTTTTGGTGTATTATACTGTTTTGCGGTGCGTTGTTAATATATCCACGCATCGGCGGCAATGCGTATTTCATGAAAGGCGCATCGATGTCTCGAGATTTATTTTCTACCTGAAAAAGTTGAGAATTTATTTATAAATATATTAATGAATAATATGGTATAGGTTTCAAATTGATAAAGAAATGACTGACAAGATATCAAATTGCAAAAATACTGTTAACACATGAATAAAAGAAAAAAAGGAAAGTTCATTGTAAATTCTTTATAAAAAATATTATTTTTGAGCTATATGTAACTTTAACTAATATGTATTGTTTACTTTGTATCATGCACAGCCACAAAATGAAGAATCTCGATATAATTATTTCCGATCTATGACCAAAAGAGCATAAAAGTTTAATGGAAAAATTGAAAAAAGATGAATTAGGTGAATGAAATAATACTATCGATCCAATATGAGCTTTTTTTTTAATTATAACTAATAATATACTTAAAATTATTAGATAACATGTGTCAAATAGACTACTAATTTACATCTGTTTAATGTTCTACATGGACCAACAACTCAGAAAAGGAATTTTGTTCTAAGAAAAGAAAAAAAATAGAACATGTAAATGAAAATGAATTCCTCCTTGGCGCATCTGGAGTGGTGTTGGAGGTTAACGAAAGGGGGAAAAACTTTTACAAAAGTTTGAGGGATCTAGTGGAACAAATACAACAATGTGCTTCAAATGTAATATGTAACCATTGAATTTTTCGATCATTAGGTACAATAAATAAACAATTTAGCATTAAATATTAATTTTCAAGAATTTTCTTGCACAAAAGAAAAGAAAATGGAACCCATTTAGCACATAAAACAAGATGACAGGGAAGAAAATGTTTGATCTCTAAGTTTGTGAGTAATTGTTACTTCCTTATAAAAACTTAACTAGATTTTTTTTTTTTTTTTTTAATTTGTTTTACAAAAATCATCATTGAATGCCTTCAAATAGGTTCTAACATACAAGAAGAACCATAAGATGAATTGATTGAAATTGGGTTAAATATGGGTTGTGAGTATATGTTGGGATATCAAAATTTAATTGTGGAATTTGTAAGCATCTATCGATATTTTTTTAATTATCTCTATCCATAATTAATAGAACAAAAACATATTTTATATTAAATATATGATTTTTTATGGGGTATAAAACTTGCAAGAAACAAAGTATTGAACTTCGCCAATAGATGAAATTTTGAAAGATGTCATGGTAGATGGTTTTGAAAGAATGTGTATAGTTTATGAGACAATTGTTGCTATGGTATGTCATTTTTCTTTTCAATTTAAATTGATGTATATTATTTAATATTTGATTTTTCATTATTCTCACCAATGTATATACACTCATTTTAGTTTATTTTTATGTTTGTAGATGGAAAGTGAAGAAGAAGAAAACAATCAATGACGTGAACACAACATTCATGAAAATAACCCAAGTCATGGAAGTAGCTCTAGTAGTAACAACAGTTGAAGTGAAGAATGATGATCACTATGTTATTTGGATATCAAAGGAAGGCATTTTATTTTTTGAAATAGGTCTGTGAAACCAGACATTTTTTTAATGTAATGGACATAGTGTCCCAATTGAAAGACAAAGGGATACGAATAATTGTCCCATTTTGCATGATAATGACTGTATTATATATATATATATATATATATATATATATATATATATATATATATATATATATAATCATAAAATATGTTTTAATTTATTGTATTTCATTCTCCATTGTCACTATTACGTTCTCCATTGTCATTCTCAAATACACTAATAAAAATTTAATTCATATGAATATTGTTATAAGATTATATATATGTGTAGACTTTTGATGAATAATGAATTTAAGAAAACCACAATAATTCTGATATGACATAACAAATTAATCCAACAGCACATTCAAATGCATTAATAAAAATGTAATTAATATGAATATTGTTATAAGATGTGACGAATTTTGATGAATTTGAATTTAAAACAATCACAATAATTGGACTGTCAGAGGTGGATGTTTCTAAAAAAAAAAAAATTAAAACCGGTGCGTTTATGTGTCTATATGCACTGGTGCATTTATGATTCTATGGGCATCGTACTAATACCGATTCCAGTTATAAATATCAGCGTGTTTGTGTGATACTGTGCACTAGGGCATTTCTGTATATATAAGCACTGGTGCATTTTTAGATGCCATGTGCATCGCATGAATACTGATACCAATTATAAATTTCAGTTCCTTTCTGTGATACAGAGCACCGGTGCCTCATAAAGATACACGCACTAGTGCACTTATACGACCTATGGGCACCGCTCAAATCCCAAGAACAATTAGAATGGCCCCATGCGTTGTATCACCAACACTAGGCACAGTGCTATTGTTTTCCTTAATTACTCAGTGCATTCTCCTTCGACTACCCCGATGCGCTGTCTACTGATACGCACCGGTGCCTTAAAACCCGATAAGAGCACCAACGAAAAAAAATCCGTAATAACCTCCGGCTACCCATTTTTTTTTAGTTGTGTTGAATTTCTATTAAAAGCTCCGCTAAAACCTCCATTTCCATAAATGGATGTGGTAGCATATGTTTTTTTGACAATTTTGGCCAATTTTATAACACTAAAAACCTCCTTTATAACCTCTGCTAAAGGGTCTTTTCCTTATAGTGACCTCCACCTCCCTCGTTAACCATGGCTCACTCACTTAAGATTCTTGTTTTCAAAGGATCATATGAACCCAAGAAGTTATGTTTTATTGCAGAAGTGATATGGAGATAATAGAAAATCACTTATGAAAATATGATGAAAGCGCAGTTGGTAATATCATTGTAGGACAAATCATTATCTTGGTACATGAAATTTACCACGACAAATCAAAATTATTCTCAGACCAAGGTTGCAATGAATGCTTAATTTAAGAAGCCAAACTCACAATCCAAATGTACTACGGAGATCAAGAAATTGTCCAATTAAATGGTCTGGTAATTTGATCAAAGGTTTGAGACAATAATAAGTCAAGTTAGCTTCCATATCCCTGATGAGCGGCACAAGGAATGGTTTATCACTGCATTGCTACTTCATCTTAGATTTCCATTATTGCAACAGAAGGTCGCAATCTATGTTGAAGCACTAGAGATCGCGATGAAGTTAGAAGCTTTTTCAATAGCTGATACTAACCTAGGGGTTAAAAAAATTCAAACCTAATTGGAAAACTTACATATGGAGCTCCAAGATTTAAAGTAGGGAAAAGAAGTCCATGCAAAAGTATGGTGCATAAAGTGAAAAGCGGAAGGTCACCATAAGGATCAGTGTAATGTTTTTAGAGACTAACTCGGCACTGGGATGCCAAGTCTGTTGAAACCTAAGCCAATAGGTACACCAAATATGGAACCAAATTTTTGGTGTAGTTTATGCAAAGTTGCAAGACAACACTCTACAGATTACTGTCATCTTCTGCAGAAGTACATCTAGTCATCAAATAAATTATTTTTGTAATTACTATAGTTTGGTAGGACATGATGAAGAACATTATCAAAGCTACAATCTATTGATGTAGAGTCCTAGACAACACCGCGTACAAGCCGAAGGGCGCAATGATCAAGGTTCACCAATAGTGCACGGAGCTTTCTAAGGCTGAGGGCATGGCCAAGGAGGATGTATTGGACGAAATCACGAAAAAACATATGATATAATTGTGATTAGCCTAGAAAATTTTCCTTATATTTTCATAATCATGCCGATGTATCTTGTACGTATTGTTGTGCATTTTATCATGAAATAGAAGAGAAGAGAGATCAATGCCTAAGAAATCAGCCACTTCGAGGGGGAAACCTCCTTTACATTACATAAATGAAAAATTATTGGATGACTCAAATAAAAAAACCTCCTTTATATATATAAGATTCCATGGGGTCACAATATAATCCTAGATGACCTAACAATAATAGTGTAAGGGCACAACAATAACAATAGTGGGGTTTTATGGGGAAAAATAATAACAATATGGAGACTACAAGGGTACAACAATAATAATAAGGGGGCTACACTAACAAAAATAAGGTACTAAACTAGTAATATAGGGACCTAACATACCCCTATCCTTGAAAAAAGTGTTTTCCTCAATGCTTGAGTTGCTCTAGATGCTTCTCTATAAAATTCTCATCCTCCCATGTGGAATATTTAGTGGGTAAGTTCTTCCACTTGATGAGATACTCTGAAATTGATTGGTTTTGTAGCTATCAAGTTCTTGTTTACGTGGTTGCTTCAAGTTCCAATATGATTTTTCCTTCCTCGTCATGTTTTGGTAATATTGTTTGAACTGTAATTTTGTCACCTATAACCTTCTTTAAGCATGAAACATGGAAAATTGGGTGCACTCAAGAAGAAGCATGAAGCTCCACTTTTTTGGCCATGGTACCAATATTTTGAAACACCTTTTAATGAACATAGTACTTTGTCAATAATTCATTATTCTTCTTAGGTTGCTTGAGGGAAATTTTTTTTATGCTCATAGTCGTAAAAATACACAGTCTCCTACATCAAAACTTATCTCACTGCAATGTTGATCCGCATGTTGTTTCATTCGATTTTGTGATAAATTCAAGTTATCCATTAAGAGTTGGAGAACTTGTTGTTGATGCTCGATGTGATGTTCCACTGCCTGAACCTTATAATTTTCTCTTAAATATGATGTGATAGATGTTGGATGATATTCATAAAGTGCCATTTGCTGCAGTCTGGAAGGAAGTGTCATACCACCATTCAGCTAGAGGTAACCACTTGACCCATTGTGTTTTTTTATCAGATACAAAAAACAAAGATATACTTCCAAACATTTGTTCATTATCTCATTTTTCCAATAGGATTGACGATGATAAGATGATTTGTGGGCTAGTTGAGTACTCAAACAAGAAAATAATTCCATTCAAAAATTTCCAGTGAAAATAAGATCTATGTCGCTTACAATAATCATTTGGTTTCCATGTAGCTTTTGAATTGTTTCCATAAATTCAGTAGCAACTGTACTTGATTTAAATGGATGAGATAATGCACAAAAGTGTGCATACTTGGTAAGTCTATAAACTACCACCATGATGACACTCTTTCCTTTAGACTTAGGTAAACCTGTGATAAAATCCATTGAAACCTCCTCCCAACGTTGAATTGGAATGGGTAAAGGTTGTAGCAGAATCGAGGTCTTAATTGTCTCAACTTTATTTCGCTGGAAAACCAAACATCTTCCACAAAATTTTGAATATAAAATTTAAGGCCATCCAGAAAATATTCTTTCTTCACCCTGTGGTAGGTTTTTAAAAATCCTGAGTATTCTCCTAGAGGAGAGGTGTGCAATTCCGAAATAATATTTTTTTTTAGCTGGGAATTCTTACAAAGATATAAGCGATATTTGTACCATAAGGAATCATTTTTCCAACTAAATGTATTAGATTTATTGGGATCTTGCTGAAAACTTTGAATGAGTTTCGACACTTCTTCATTATTCTTCCATTCCACCCTTGCTTCATTTATCGAATTTATTTGGATAATATAAATTGAACAAAGCAATTCCTCCACCTCCTCATCCTTTCTTGGCAGTGCATCTGCAAAAGCATTTAGCTTCCTGTTTTTGTAGATGATTTTAAATTCATAACGCAACATCTTTGTGACCCATTTTTACTTCTATTTTGAAGATATTCCTTGTTCCAAAAATTATTTAAGACTATCATGATCCTTTTTTACTGTGAAGTGTCTTCCCATTAGGTAAGGTCATTATTTCTTTAGTGCATGTAGTATTTCCAATATTTCCTTCTCATAAATATCTTTCTGTATATACTTTCCTTCAATTGAAGGACTTTAAAAAACAATGGGTCCTCCTTCTTTCATTAAAAAAATCACCAATTCCATTTCCTGAGGCATCAAATTCCACGATAAAGGTTTTTGTGAAGTTTGGCGTAACTAAGACCAGTGATAGGAAAATTTCCTCTTTAAGATGCTAGAATGCCTTAGTCAATGAAAATTCATCTCTCTTCAATAATGGTTTTATAGGTGTCATTATTCTCCCATAATTCTTAACAAACTTCTGATGCTACCCTTTTAACCCGAGAAATCATTGCAACTTCTCTATGATTGTGGGGATTTTCCATTCCTTAATGGATTTAATTTCGTTCACCCTCTTGAGATACAATATGAACCAGATATTCCACCTCTTGTACTCCAAAGAAACATTTGGAGGTTTTTGCATATAATTCTTTCTCTTCCAATAGTTTGAGCACCATGTCAACATGATCCTTCCAAGACCTGTTGTAGACTAGTATATCATAACAAAATACTAACAAAATTTTTCTAAGGAAGGGTTTAAAAATGGAATTCCTCAACCCTTGAAATGTAGAAGGTTCATTGGTAAGGCCAAAAGGCATGACCAAAAATTTATAATGAACCTCATTAGTTAGATATGTTGTTTTCATAATATCTTCTGTCTTCATTCTAATTTGATGATATCTTGAACGAAGATGCAACTTGGTAAAATAAATTGCTCCATGTGATTCATCCAATAATTCATCAATCACAGGAATGGGAAATTTATCTTTAATATTGAGCTTATTGAGCTCCCTATAATCAAGACACATGTGCCATGATTCATCCTTCTTGTACACCAATACTACTTGAGGAGAGAAAGAAATTTGGCTAGGTTGAATTATACTAGCATCTAACATTTCCATAATCATATGTTCAATTTCGCTCTTTTGGACATAAGGAAACCTATAAGGCATGATGTTTGGAGGAACACATCCTGGAATAAATTGAATAGCATGATCATGATCATGAATAGGTGGGAGTCCTTTGGGAGTTTCAAAAATCTTGGAGTGATTGTCCAAGACTTTTTGGAGATCTGTAGAAATAAATGATTTTGACGTTGGAACTTCTAGTGAGCATAATTGTGAAATTACGCCTCATTGTTCTTTCTTCAAAATATTTGTGATGAAATTAGAGATTATTATCTTTCCCATATTCCCTACGATACCATGTAATTCAAGTTCCTTTCGTTCTGACAAAAAAAATTCAAGAAAATTTCTTGAAAATTAAAAGCTTCCATTCCCAAATATTGTAAGAATTGTACACCTAGTACAACATCAACACCTCCCATTGGAATGGAAAGAAATGGACTATTCAATACATACTCCACCATGGTTAGCTCGATATTATGGAATTTTTTTAGATAAATTTATAGTCCCTCCATTTTCAATGATCACTTGACAGTCTGGTGTTGGGTATAGGAAGCAACTTAATTCATTGGCTACCTTATAATGAATAAAATTATGGGTAATACCTCAATCAATCAAAACTATTATATTTTTCTTCTTGATATGTTCTTCCATCTTGAGAGTTTGAGGAGTGGTAATTCCTGCCAATGCATTATAGGATATGGTCATATTCATTTGTTATTTCTCTAGGGTTGGTTCCTAGTCCATATCCTCCTCTTTTGAAGTTTCTTGCTGATTTTCTTCCTCCTCTTCACAATATATATTTAAAATATTTTCTTCTCAGCACACTTATGACCTTTGGTGTATTTTCTATCACAATTGTAGCAAAGACCGTTTTCTGTATTTTTTTCTAATTGTTGTGGTGTCAAGATTGTAGGTTGTGGAGGTCTAGGAGTAGCAACACTTCCATATTTATAGATGTGACTGGTAGTCTTCCTTGCTGCCATAATTGTACTTCAATTTATCTTTTCAACCTGAATGCATTCTCCAATGAATCAATTTCTGAAAGGTGAACCTCATGTTGGATGTTATCCTTTAAAGTCCCTATGAAGACATCAATATCGTGTTCCTATGGAATATCAATTACCCTTATATTCAATTTTTAGAAGTTCTCAATGTGCTTCACAATTGAACCCTTTTGTTTGAGATTTATCAATTAGCTAAAGAAGGTGTTCCTCTCTATATCCTCATAATATGTTATCATTTCCTCCATAAAAATTGACCAAGTGACAATTTCTTTATGAGAGAAAAGACATCGATGCCATACGAATGTATTTTGCTATAAATGTAAAGTTTCAATGCGTACCTTTTGTGTGTTTTTCACATTATGGAGATAAAAATATTTCTCCATATTTAGTATCCATGTTACGGGATCGTTGCCATCAAACTTACTCATATCGATCATTGGAATATGGTGAGTCTTCAATCCAATAGTTGAGTTTACGACATCACAGTTAACATTTATTTTTTTCTCATCATGAGTTTCTTCTACTACTTTTTCACCATTATGAATCATTTATTGCATCAACTTTGTCAAACCTTCCTTCAAACCTTCCATGTATTCTTTTAGATCATTCTTCATGTCTTCCATGTTGTTTTTCATTTTTTCATCTATCGTAGCTTTTATGTCACCCATCTTAGCTTCCATGTCATTCTTCAAAGCATCCATATTAGCTTCGATGCCTTTCTTCAAACCATCCATATTAGCTTCCATGCCTTTCTTCAAACCATCCATCCTATCTTCCATGCCTTTCTTCGAAACTTCCATTTCATTTTTTGTTTCTCTTCACAAGAGTGAAATTTCATGCAGTTGATCTTCTAATTTTGATATATCATGTTGCACTTCTTCCTCTTCATGAGTCATAGTAGATCCTTTCGAGGGCTTGATGGGTGTTGAATTATTTTTAAGGGAAATTTTAGAACCAATACTGATATCTATGCTTCAATATTCCCTTGGAATCACTTCAAACTGATTTTTCAAAGAAGACATATGCAATTTGAAAAAAAATACACACCTTTTTCTTACTTTTGAAGAGATCGATATTGAAACTGATGTATATCTAGAATTTCAGATCACCGAGATTTCATCTTTGGTCCTTTAGTAGCCTTATGAATCTTCTTTTCAATGCCATAGGTATGACATGATTTAGATTCTTCAAGGAAAATTTACCGCAATGACCTACTTATGAACTAGTTCAATAGAGAAAACTTGTAGGACATGACATGTGTCAGTATTTCCTCCTTTGGCTCTAAATTGATAAAAAGTAAACTACAATCCATGTGATTTCAGCCACTTTTTACATAATTCCAATCTAATTCTCACAAAGAGATTTATGACAATTTTCCCAAGGTCACCTCTTTGAGATGAAATTTGGGAGCTCGCAAAAACCCTAACTTCAACAGATGATGTCTCCGAAAATATTGCGAACCGAGATCTAAAATTTTTAAACGAAGTTCATCATGATTTCTTTGCAAATGGGTTTTTTTTTAGCTTCTTAGCCTTCATAGAAAACAAGTTATAGTGTAAATTCAACGATGACCTATTTGAAGGAGTGAAACACTAGAATCCAAAGCTGTGATACCAAATGTTATGAAACTAGCTCCAAAAATAGAAGAAAGAGAGATCAATGACTCAGAAATCAGCCACTTCGAGGGGGAAACCTCATTTACATTAAATAAACTAACAATTTTTGGATGATTCAAATGAAAAAACCTCCTTTCTATTTATAGGAGTCCATGGGGTCACAATATAATCCTAGCCGACCTAACAATAATAATGTAAGGGCACAATAGTAACAATAGTGGGGTTTTATGGGGCACAATAATAATAATATGGGGACTATAAGGGTACAAAATTAATAATAAGGTGGCTACACTAACAAAAATAAGGGACTAGACTAGTAATATGGGGACCTAACAAACATGATGGCAACAACTATTGAAGCTACGATTTAATGATGTAGATTCCTAGAGAATACCGAGTACAAGCCGAAGGACACAAATATCTAGGTTCACCAGCAGTGCCTAGATGTTTCCAAGGCTAAGTGTGTGGCCAAGGAGGAGGCACTCGACGAGGTCACAGGAAAAGAATATGCTATAATTTTGGTTAGACTAGACATTTTTCCAGAGATTGTCAAAATCCCGGTGCTGTATCTTGTAGGCATTGTTGCACATTTGATAATGAAATAGAGGATTTTATTACATTATTGGCTAAAATGCAAGAAAAGCACAATCAACAACCTTCCTAGAATATACAAATTATGAGAATTAGGGGAATTTTGAGGTCTAAAATGGGTCTTATAAGCAAAGTATAAAATAATAGTAGAAATAATAAAATAATATTAGATTACATCATCAAATTTTAGAAGGAAAAAATAAAAACTACTTTTTCAACTCATATTCTAAACTTATCTCCCTAAGGGTTTACTGAAATGTTAAGTGCGAACACTTTTTGGATGAAGGATTTGATTCTTCATCTAAGGAGTACCCATGTTGCATACTTTCGAAGGACCCTTATACACTAAAAATGAGAAATACACGAAAAATGTGATTGCAATCACATTTTTTCATGTATTTCTCATTTTACATTTAGAAGGGTCCACCGAAAGTATGTAACATGGGTACTCCTTGGATGATGACTTAAATTTTGCATCCAACAAGTACTCTTGATTGAAATTTGAGTAAAATCTTAGGGAGATAAGTTGAAAATAAAATTTGTAAAAGTAGTTTTATTATTTTATTATTTTTTAATATTTTTACCTTTTTACTGCAAAAATAGTGAATCATCCCCTATGCTTGACATCATCATCTTGAATGATATTGGTTCTTATAAAGTTTATTTTGGTTGTACATTTTTCTTAGGATGCCAATTTTAGACATCAAAATTTCTCTAATGAGATGAACCTCGCGAAGAAGATCTAAGCGTCAACATAGTGACACGAAGTGGTATAAGTACGAGAGAAGAGAAAGAAGAAGGAAAGAAATATATGGAGGATACATGGGTCTAGAAATATGGAGACAGGAATAATGAGTTCAATATACATTTTGAAAAAGAGAAATTCATCAACGTGAAGAATAATTTTATGAGCCCAAGAACTTGAAAATCAACAATGCAGAAACAACTAATTCCATTGAAGAATAAACTTGAGGATATTACTGAATCCTAGGAAATTGATCCATACATTCTAAAATATTTCTTGCAAACATGTATGAATTTTCTGATGGATCAGAAGGTTGTGGAGGGATTGAAAGAGTTGATTGAAAAATGCACTAGTAGAGAAAACTGACAATTGGAACATCTTGCATTTCACAAAGTATACAGACATAAGAAAAGAACTGGCATAGAAATCCAGATCACAGTGCAGATCGGTGATTATGAAATCGATCAAATAATCCTTGATATTGGATTGGATGGTAATGTTTTTTCAAAACAAATATGGTAATATATGGGGAAACCTAAGCTACAATGGTCGTTGATTCAACTACAGATGGAAAATAAATAGAAAATCATTTGTATGGGTAGACTGCATGGCATCAACATAGATATTAATGGCGCAAGTTTATTTTCTGATTTTGAAGTAATTGAGATTGTTGATGATACTATCCTGGATCCTGAATTGTTGGCATTTGATTAAGCTTATGACATGGGTGCTCTAATTAATATGAAAAGTTTACAGATGGTATTTGAAAATATTGGTACTAGTGTTGTTGTGCATTTGAACCTCTTTGAAGGTGCACACTATACAGAACCTGTCCATCATGAATATTGTGATGCTGATATTGATCAAATCTACAAGATCACTATGAAGGAAGAATATTGGATTAATCTGACCACTGATGGCTGAATCCTTTGGGAGAATGATAGTTCATGTGTTTTAGACTCCAATAAGTAATTGGAACAATGGAAAAAACACTTACATGAAGTATCCACTAACAAATGTAACCGAGTTACCAAAGCAGTACGCTATGTCACATCAGAGCTATGTGAGTTTCCTTTTTGTGATGGAAATGGGAATTTTGTCTTATTTTTGGAAGAGTTTTAGTATAATATGCCTGAAGAACAATGATATGAAGCTTTGGAATTCATCTTGAGGTCCATTGCAGCCCAATGGTGGGGTCCACACAGAGAAAGCTTAGGAATATGGAAGGAATTTTCCATGCTGATAAGGCTAGGTTTTGTCATGTAGACACTAATATCATGCAAAATTATAGTGGTAAATATGATCCTCATGAGAATTCATCTCGCTATACTAAATCTTTGGGTGAAGAAACTCAACCTGAATGGGTGCACATATTTTTTGATACGTTGGACATGATACCTCAACAGTGGCATGCTGAAACAAAACTGCACCATGGCACCACTGATTGGTATGAGATGACGAAAGAGTTATTATTGACTTATAACTTTAATAAAGAATGGGATTGTACAAATTATGATCTTCAAGAAGTCAAAGCAAGAGTATTCTGAAATACTATTGATCCAAGGGATTTGCTACAACCTGATTGGGCTGCGTAGTTGGAAGAAACCCGAGAATGTTATAATATGAATACGGAAGAAGGTGAGAATGGTTCACGTAATTCTAATATTCTTGAATCAGAAGGACAACGTGATTTTTTAGGTCTCAAAGTAGACATGCTAGACATAACACAACCTGTCAATACTCAACAAGTCAATATAGGCTCAGAAGCGGAGCCCGAGTTCATGAAGATTAGGGACTATTGGGATGATGACATTGTGAGAAAGCTCACCGAATTGCTACATGAATACCAGGATCTATTCCCAACAAATTTCTCAGAGTTTAAAGGCATTATAAGATATTTGCAAGTTATGCACATCACTTTAAAGCCTATTACAAAGCCAGTGAAGCAATGCCCATATCAGCTAAACTCAAAAGACAAGGAAAGGGTGCGAGAAGAATTATACAAGATGCTTGGTGCTCACATTATCAAACCAATATAAGAGTCCAAATGGGCTACCCCTATGGTGGACTAGGAAAAGAAATCTAAGGGAGAAATAAGGATTTGTGTCTACCTTCGAAGATTGAATGATGCATGTGTCCATGATCTATTTCTGAAACCATTCACTAACAAAGTTTTGGAGAATGTAGTAGGGTAGGAGGCATGCTCCTTTACAGATGGGTTGTAAGGATACCATTAGATTATTATTGTGTAAGAAGATATAGGCAAAACCACCTTCGCTACTGAATGTGGATCATTTCAGTACATTGTTATACCTTTCTGGGTTAAACGATGCTCGAACTATATTTTCCATAGTCATCGTTACAACATTTAAATAACATATTCACACATTTTTGGAGGTTTATTTTGATGATCGGAAATTATTTATATTGTTAAAGAAGTCTGTTTCTAGTATGCGTTTAATGTTGGATACTTCCAGGAAATATCATATTTCCTTGAACCTCAAGAAGTGTATTTTCTACCTCCCATACGGTATATTATTGGGGCATATTTTCTGAAAGAAGGGTTTGATGATAGTGTTGGGTATATGTTATATTATTTTAATGATTAGTGCCATGCACGGACCCACCCATGGTTTTGTGCATGGGTTTTTCACATGGTTTTGGGGGATGATGGTTTTTGGCCCCTAGTATTTGTAGATCTGGTCAAGCGAACTACGGTTATGTTATAATCTAGGGTTACTGGATTGGGGTTTATGTATGATTTGACATGTATATATATGTGTGTGTGTGTGTGTGTGTGTGTGTGTGTGTGTGTGTGTGTGTGTGTGTGTGTGTTGTAACACTGAAAGGAATATAATGAAAAATCAAGGTGGTTGTCCTGATTTGGGATCCAGGGGAAATCTCTCTGTATATATGCTTTATGTTTTATGCTCTCGCTATTGTTTATTTTATGTTTTTAAGATTTAATTGTAATTAAATTTTGTACAGGGTTAAAACCTACATTTGGTATGATAGTTGTTTTGTCTTCAAGGGGAAACCTTTTCTACTGAGGGGTTTTTTGCTTGGGCCTGAGGTAGACCCTATTTAGTGGGAGATCTATGGGATTGATTCTTGTGGTGAAAGAAGCTGGAGAGTAGTGGAAAGATAGATATTGAGAAATTTAATGGTTAGATTTTTGAGTTGTGGAAGCTCAATATGGAGGACCTGCTAGTGGATAAAGGTCAATGGATTGTGGTAGATCCAGGTACTAAACCAACCGCAATGTTAGATGAAGACTGGATGAAGTTGGATCGGCAGGCGAAGAGCACAATACGGTTGTGTGTCTCAGATTCATTATTCTTGAATATATCTGGGGAATCTACGATGAAGAATTTGTGAGATTAACTTGGGACGTTGTACCAATCTAAGCCTTTGGTGAATAAATTCTTCCTGTGGAAAAATCTTTATAACTGTAGGATGAAGGATGGAGACTCGGTGACAGAGCATTTGAATGCTTTCAATACTGTGGTAAGCAAGCTGTCATCTGTTGATATTAAAATCTTAGATGAAGGTAAGTGTGTCAATTTTTTGTGTTCTCTACCAGATTTGTGGGAAAATTTGGTTATTGCAATAGGTAGAAATACAAATACCTTGAATTTTGATTACATTGTCTCAGCCTTACTATCAGAGGAAATGAGACGGAGAAATATGGAAGTTCAGAGAGGAGATGCCTTATCTCTACGAGGAAGGTCCCAAAATAGAAACAAGAATAAGGTTTCGAGTGGGAGATCTAAATCTAGAGGGAGATCTAAATCTCTGGAAATTTTGTAAAGGTGTTCTAGAAATGTAGAAAGGAATGGTAATACAAAAAGGACTACAAATCTAAAGTTCCTGAGAAAGGAAAGGGATCTAATGATGCTCCTTATACAGAGTCAAAAACCACCTCAGACGAAAGTGGGGATATGTGTTTGGCTTCTTCTTCAAATACACATGTAGATCATGAGTCATGGTTGATTCACTTGGGTTCTGCGAGTATGAGAAGTATGATGGCAACGATGTCTTCCTATGGGATGATAGGAAGGCCAAAATTTTTGGATGTGGAAATGTCAAGCTGAAGTCGCAAGGTGGAAGGATTAGAACAGGTCTTGGTGTTTTGCACATTCCTGCATTGGCCAGAAATCTAATTTATGTAAGCAAGATGGATGATGCAGGTGTAAAAATAGTGTTCGAGAAATATACCTATAAGATGGGTTGGGGAGCACTGGTATTAATGTAGCAATTTTGGATTGTAACTTTGTACAAGCTTTAGGCTAGCACTGTTAGTGATGGGTGAAACAATTATGTGGTTCCTGAAAGTGGAGTGGAAAGCCTAGCTGTCTCTAGAGAAAAGACCATGATATGGCATGAAAGGCCTCGAAATATTGGAGAGAAGGGCCTTCATATACTCCATGGAAATGGTATGGTAGAAGTTATGTCCAATTTCTCTCTGGATTTCAATTTCTACGAACATTGTGTATATGGGAAGAAGAAACAGGTGAGTTTTCCTTCTGGTGCTAAGAGGGCGAACAAGATATTAGAGTTTGTGCACAGTGATGTGGTTGGACCTGTGTCGGTTCCATCACTCGGTAAGTCTATGTACTATTTTTCATTCATAGATGACTTCTCAAGGAATACATCAATATATTTTTTGAGTAATAAATCTAAAGTCTTTAACAGATTTAAATAATTTAAGGCTCTGGTGGTAAACTAGAAAGAGAAGAAGGTAAAGGTGCTGAGGATAGATAATGGTGGGGAGCTCTACAAGAAGGAATTTGAAGAGTTTTGTACGAAGTGTGGTATAGCATGACAAAATAATACTCCATACACACGTTAGCAAAACAGAGTTGCAAAAAGAATGAACAGAATGCTGATGGAAAATGAAAGAATCAAGCTAAGTGGTACCAAGTTAGGAAAAGAATTATGGGTAGAGGTAGTGGAGAATACATGTTATCTAGTTAACAAATCACCTTCATTAACGTTGGAGTATAAGAATCCACATAAGGTATGGATTGGTAAGAAACACTCTCTTTCACATCTCATGTTATTTGGATGTGATGAATTTTTACATGTTCCAAAGGAGAAAAGGACCAAGTTTGATAATAAATTTGAAGTGTGCATCTTTATTGGGTATCAGGATGGTTTAAACGGTTACAAGATTTGGAACCTAGAAACAAGGAAGGTTGTGTACAACCAAGATGTGGTGTTTAAAGAGGTGAAAGATGTTGTTAAATATGAAGTCCTACCACGAGAAACTGAGAAGATAGAATTTTAGCTAAAGGAGGATGAATCAGACTCTACAACAAAAGAAGAATCAGAAGAGGAAGAGCCACAAAATACTGCTGTGAGAAGATCAATTGGGGAAAGAAGACAGCCAGAAAGGTATAGTCCCTCTGATTTATGTACAAATTTTGCTTTAACTATAATTGATGATGATCCCAACACCGTGAGGGAGGCAATAGATTTAGAGGATGGAAAACTCTGGCAACATGCCATGGTTGATGAAATGACATCCTTGCATAAGAATAAGGCATGGGATTTGGTGGAGTTTCCGGCTGGATGGAAGCCCATCGGGAGAAACTGGGTGCTTAAGAAGAAGATGAATGTATAAGGCAAGGTGGAGAAATACAAAGCTCGGTTGGTAGAAAAAGGTTATTCATAGGTGTTGGGAATTGATTTTGGTTATATTTTTTCTTTAGTTGTCAAAGTTACTTCTATTAGATTACTGTTATTTGTTTCTATTGCATTTGATTTTGAGGTAGAACATATGGATGTGGAGAAATCATTTCTTCATAGGGATCTGGAACAGGAGATATGAATGAAACAACCTAAAGGATTTATGGTGAAGGGGAAGAAAGAACTGGTATGTAGGTTAAAGAAGTCTCTACGTGGGTTAAAACAGTCACCAACGATGTGGTATCAAAATTTTGATACCTATATATATGGACTTGGCTTCACCAGAAGCAAGGAGGATCACTGTACTTATTTTAAATTAATTGGTGACTGTGTTATTTATTTCGTCTTATATGTGGATGATATGTTTTTTATTGGAAATGATAAAGAAATTATCGAAGATTTGAAGACCCAACTATTCTCCAAATTCGACATGAAGGATATTGGTGTTGCAAACTATATTTTGGTCATGGAAATTAAGAAAGATCAGGCAAAGAGGAAGCTTTGGTTAAAACAGAGGAAGTATGTCGAGACTATATCGTAGAGGTTCAATAGGTGGGATAGTAAACTAGTGAATGTTCCTATTCCTGTAGGTGTAAAGTTGTATGTTGAACAGTGTCCCAACACACAAGAAGAAGAGGAGGATATGTCTCGTGTTCCATATGAAAGTGCAGTGGGTAGCCTCATGTATGCAATGGTCTGTACTAGAGCAGACATTGCACATACAGTGGGATTTTTTTGTCGGTTTATGTCAAACCCAGGGAATGAGCATTGGACAACAGTGAAGCGGGTTTTCAGATATCTGCATGGCACTAGTGATTATGGCTTATGTTATTAGGGAAGACCAGGATTGGAAATAGTGTTGGACATTCATGGTTTTTTTGATGTAGACTGGGTTGGGGATCCAGACCAAAGAAGATCTACAAGTGGGTATGTGTTTAGCCTATTTGGAGGTGCAGTCAGTGCAGTCAATAATGCAATCAAGGAAGAAGTTTGGTTGTAAATATTGTGTTCAATTATGGGGTTGGTGCAACAAGCTATAAGGATAGACTGTGATACCCAAAGTGAAATTTTCTTGGCTAAGAACCCTGCTTATAATTCAAAGACAAAGCACATTTATGTTCAATATCAGTTTGTGAGAGATATGGTTGAGGATAAAAGGGTGTTGCTCGTAAAGGTGGACGATGTGAAGAATGTTGCAGATGCATTGATGAAGTCTATGAGCACTCATAAGTTCTCTTGGTGTAGAGAAAAAATGGGTGTAAAGAGTTGGAATGATTATTATTTCCACGATTAGTTCCACACATTGTACATTGCACCGGGCGTAGTAGGGGGGGTGATAAGGGGGGCGACAGCCCCCCTGTCGATGTCTAGGGTAGAGCCCCGGGATTTTTTTTTTCGGTGGGCAGACCCATCCATGGTTTTGTGCATGGTTTTTGCACATGGTTTTTGGGGACGATGGTTTTTGACCCCTGCTATTTTGTAGATCCGGTCAAAGGAACTATAGTTATGCTCTAATCAAGGGTTAATGGATTGGGGTTTATGTATGCTTTGGCATGTATATATATGTCTTGTAACACTGAAATGAATATAATGAAAAATGAAGCTGGTCGTCCCGATTTGGGATCTAAGGGAAAATCTCTATGTATATTTGTTTTATGTTTTTTTCTCTCGCTATTGTTTATTTTCTGCTTTTAAGATTCGTTTGTAGATAATTTATATATAGGGTTAAAAAATACAGGTAGACCTTGTGAAAATCATTGTGATTCTGAATTTGGCACCACTGAAAAATGTGAAGGAGATAAGAATGATGCTTGGGAATACAAGGTATTATAGGAAATTTATCAAGGCCTACATGTAGATCATTGTTCTGATGGAAAAATGACTGAAGAAATATGTCAAGTTCTATTGGGATGGTTATTTTATGAATATCATTTATGTAATGAAATTAAATATAGTAATTGTGTGTATTCTAGTCTTTCCACACCCGAAGAAGGAATTTCATGTACATGTCGATGCATATTACATAGTTTTGGGAGTTGATTTAGTGCATCTAGGCGAAGGCGATCAATATCACCTTGTCACTTTTGCAAGCAAGAAGTTGTCTAAGGTAGAATGAAACTACTCCACCATGGAGTGCGAAGGACTCGACATCGTATGTGCGTTGCAAAAGTTCATACACTATCTATTAGGTGTGCACTTCAAAATTTTCATAGACCACTCTACTTTGAAATACCTAGTTAAGAAGCCCATTTTGGGGAGGCATATTTGTTGATGGCTATTGTTGTTCCAAGAGTATGATTTCTAAATAATTTTCAGGCCCATATGTTTGAATTACGGACCCAATCATTTGTCTAGGATCGAGACAGACGAAGAGACAATGAATATTTTGCAGGGGCTACCTCATGCACAGTTATTTTCTATTTGTGTCACAAATGAATATTTTCTATATATCATTCAGTTTCTGACTACAAGTGTTGCACCTGCAGAGTACACTACACAGCAGAAGAAAGAGTTGGTAGTAAAGGCGACCGATTTTTCTCTGATCACAACCGGCGATATGTTCCTGAACACTAACAACACAATATTTTAGTTGAAGAACATGGTCGAGTTCTTGGATGTCACTATGCAGGGAAGGCCAATGCACAGAATATTCTCTTAACTAGACTTTGGTGGCATATGGCACATAAGGATTTGAAGGAATATTGTAGCGCTTGGGATGTTTATTAGTGGATTTGAAGACATTCATGAAGGGACGTAATGACACTAACCATAAAGTTACTTTGAAATATTTTAATAAATGGGAGATTAAATTCATGGGATTGATTGATCCTCCTGGGAAGAAAATAGGTGTGTGATACATTATTACTAGAACATATTACCTTATGTAATGTTCCTTTTTTAGAAATATCGCAAGTCTATGCCAGAGTTGGACTGTGGGGGCATTTACCAGATATATCACCTGCTAAAGAAGGGTGAGATATGGAGGCATTCTGGCCCTTTGCAGACTCTGTCTAGAGATATGTGAAATTCCATAGTAGTAATGGCTAGCAACACAAGCATGGAAAACAAATTTTCCAGAAGTGGAGGTAGCAGGATTTTATCCCTGGTCTGGGATCGTTCAGATATATCTATTTCGAGCTGAAATCCTTAAGTGGACTCAAAACAATTCCTTCTAGGAGCTTGAGACAAGCCTCCTTCACCTGTTATCTTAAGAAAAGGGCCCAATGAAGAGGGCTGCAACAACACTTCGCTCAACAAAGGAAATGAATGTGTTATTTCTAATGATCCATGTCACATGAAGATGAAATCAATCTATAAATATATGTGTAGCAGAAAATGTAGAAAAAATCTTGAGGAATCTCTTACTTAGAGCAAGCCAAAGAATCTCAAGGAGACAATGTACATAAGAATGGAGAAAACACTACTCACATATTCTATTCCTACTAAGACTGCGCAGTCTATGGGGGGTACTGCAGCAGTAAATAAATAAACATGAATGATACAAAAATGTAAGCTCAAAAAATAATGGGGAGCAAGGCTTTAACCCCTGAAAATACAATGCAGCAATCCTCTAAAAGGATTGGATGAAAACCAGACAAAATGGCATTTTACCCAAAATGCCGGAGTTGCTGGGCAGCTACTACAACTCAATAGAAATTGGAAATGAAAGGATCTTGCTGAATGTGATGCCTTTGCTGAAATAACTCCTTTTCTCAATCCTCTAGATGAAAGGCTGATCCTTTCATAGAATATTTCATCACCCACTAAAATACTGCAACCCTCACTGCAAATGCTCTCTATGAACTACACAGTCAAGTAAGAGGGATGCTCTTCTGCTGATGGAGAATGATTGGCCTGATTCCAAATATTATGGAATGAAGATTAGAACTCCCTCCACTGACCTCCCAAAGGAATGGAGACTCCCTCCTCTGAAATGTAATGCCGGAAGTGGTGTTGAGAAACCCCCCCCTGCAACATCCAGCAACACAACTCAATCACCAATGGAGACTACGTTGGAGCTGAATGGAATGCTTTGGCCTTAAGCCAAAATATGGGGAAAATGAAGAAAAATATATTCCAAGACCTACTCAATGGAAGAGATGGGATTCTCGCCTGGGAACACCCAGTGCTAGCAGCACTGCATCTTAGCTAAGGAGCCAGAGAATTCTCTTGTCTGAGAAGACAAGAAAAATGATAATAAAAAGCATGGATCAGAATGGCTACTTCATTCTCCTTTAAAAAAAATTAAATATGATTTTCCATGGGCCACACACCTTATGGTTTCCTCTATAGAATGATCTCCTCCTCATGAAAACTACGCTAGCCCACTAAGGGAATCTTATCCTCTCTATCTGCGCAGTAAACTTGGCCTCTTCTAGAATTATCCATCTGCAAATTGTCTCTTTTCACACATGGGGTGTGAAATCCAGTTCTTTATTGATCCCATTTCACATAATAAGGGTCCCTTATTCAGATTTTTATTATCAATGGGTTTTATTACCGATTTATTCTCCTCCTAAAGCAAAAAAAAAGTTTTTAATGTTCCATAAAAATTTGGAACATTACAGTCCTCCCCTCCCAAATGTTGCTTGCCCTCAAGCAACTTGTAAGGATAGAACTGAAGGATGTCCTCTCCCTCCAACTGTAGCATCTACTTATGATGAAGTCCTCATGAATAATGAGATGTTGTATCAAAAAAGAGTCTCCATATTGCTCCTCTCAAGTGATGTAAACTAGCTAGGGTGTCCATCATCATGAACATGGAGTGTGCTCAAGAAGGCAATAAGGTTTTGTCTAGAGGTCTCCTTGAGGCACGGTGTCAAAATGAATTGGGAACAACATTCCCCTCATGTGAATCCTCCATCCCCCAAGCAATCATCCACAAGAATCTAGTCACCTCTAGATAAGGCAATTGCTGAACATATTCTTCCACCTTAGGCTCCAACAAAGAAGGTGGGCTAAAAATATGAAATTGGTAGGCATCATAGTCTACCCCACGCTGTTCACCTCTCCACTCATGAAAAGTGTAGAGTGAAGGCTGCTCTTGGGCTGTAGAAATGTTGCCCTCAAATGGCAAGATGAAGTTTGGATCTCCAAAGATCTTCCCTCCTCCATTGTGATTCAATCTGGCCCAATGTCTCTCCTTTGTGATGGGAAGGAGATCAACACCATCATATGACTCCCCATCACCCTCATGGCTCACCTCAAGAAGAAATAAGTGATGCACTTTGGTGGCCACATCATCTCTCATGCTCCCCTTAGAGCATGCCTTGCAAAAAGTATGGGGATCTTCTTCCCCAAAGGACACATCCATCCTATATGCCCTTCTTCCAATCATGCTCCCAAAAATAGTGTGATCTATAGTAGCATACAGATCCAAGGTAGAAGTCATGCTGGATACCATATAGATTAAGTGAGTGAGACATTGATCCTTCTCATGCAACCAGCGGAGTTTGAGCATAAATTGCAATAGAGAATGATAAAAGATGTGGTTTCTCAACCACTGGTTTGCTGCTAAATTATCCTCATGTATTTGGAGAAAAGGAGTGATGTATGATGCATGGTGAGCATGTCCTCCAAAATAAAAATCTCCTCCAAGTCCATCAAGGGAATGACCATCAACTATGCTCTTGGCCCCAAGTAGACCAAAGATCCTTTGACAAAGAATGCTCCTCCTTGGAGCATCATCCTGCATATACATGGTTAAGGAATCAACATGTAAATCATATAAATGAAAAATTTCCTTACCATGTTTTCTACTCATGCAAAGGGAGCAACTCATCGATGAATCTCTCCTCTTCGTCCCAAGGAAAATAAGTGACTGTGCCCACTCTTCCAAAGAGTGGTGTGCATATACTGCTCCCATGCCAACTGTACAAGTGGGAAGGCTGTTGTCCCTCCCTAGCTTCTCTTGCCACAGTGCAGGTACTGAAAGGAGAGTGGGTAAGAATGATAGTGAGGGGATGCTACCCTCTAATTTTGTTTTACCCAAAACCCCCAGCGCTACAAAAAGTTGTCCAAAGGCCTCCACACTGCTAAAATCGGTGATTGATGCCTCACTGTCTGAAGCATCTATCCTCCTCTTCTGAACCACTAGCCTCCTTGGTGTGATGTCTTCACTCAATGAGACATACTCATTTGAAGATGAATATATACATGGATGAAAAACCCTATCCATGCTTCCACTGCGCAACTCAATCACCTTCCTAGGTGTAATGAACTCCAAAAATGGATAGAGATGGACCCTCCTCATCACATGGTACTAGGTCTCTCCTTTATATTCTTCCTGAATCATCATGGTTTTACACCTCATCTTCCATGGAACATGTGAATCATGAAATGTGCCTTGATCTCCATGCATGATATCCCGAGGATCTTCTTGCAAAGACACAAGAATCCCTCTATTTGGAGTAAAAGTTCCTTCTTCCTCTGCATGAGTTACTAGATGATATCTAGATTTGACAGCGCTATTGCCATTTGTCTTTGCAATAAAGTTGGGAAACGTTCCAATAATTTTATCCACCTTTGAAAAAGAGAGCTCTCTGGTTTGTTGCTCAAAGGTGTGGGATGAAAGTCTGGCCTCCAACAAGGCTGAATGCAAGTCCTTAACTCCTCCAACGGTTTCTTGAGGTGGTTCTGCGTTTCTATGCAAGGATTTTGTTTGAGTCCCTTGGTTTAACTCTATCACATGAGTTCCAAGAATGTTCTGGTCAAATATTTTCACTAATGACTTAGTGAAATTTACATAACATGAAGCTTTGACATCCTCAAAAGAAATGAACTCAAGTTCCCACCATGCATGAGCCTTACCTCTCAAATGTACTCTTACAACCTTGCTGATTTCTTCTTCTGAAGTGTGGTGTTGCTGTTGGAAGGTGTTTGGCTCCTCCACCCATTATTTGGTTGAATATGAAGGTGAACTTCTAAAAGTAGATAGATGAAATCTATATTGCTACTCCTTCCCCTTCACCTTGCTCTTGCCAAACTCATAAAAAGTGAGATGATTTCTGAATCCATGAGTGTGAGATTCATACTCCTTCAAGAAATCACTAAGGATTTCCCCCTTAGTCACCTTTCCTCCTTCTTTCATCTCCCTCATAGGAATGTTGGTCCTTTGACTTTGTTGTTCATCATGGTCCGTGGCTGCATGCTTACCCTCACCATGTGAAAATCTAGGGCTTCCTTCAGTTTCAAACCCTCTTTGAGATTCTCCATCAATCTCCCTCCTAACCTTTCTGAAATCTTCATGTGTGCCTTGCAGAGATTTGGGAAGAAGACTTGTGAGTATTTTCTTCTCCTTTCTTCCAGGAGATGGAGTCTCTCTCCTACTCAACTCCTTATTTTCTTCTAGATGAGAATAGGAAGCACAGGGGTATTCCTTTTATGTTTTCTCTTCCTCCCTAGGGAGGTTCTTCTTCTTCTAAAAATAGATGAAATCAATCTCATCCTCTTCATCTTTTGTTCTCTTTCTTGGGATTTGAAGGCCACAGGCTGAGCTAAGAAAGATGCTCTGATACCACTGTAATGTTCCTTTTTCAGAAATATCGCAAGTATGTGACAGAGATGGACTCTGAGGGAATTTTTTAGATATGTAAACTTATAAATAAGGGTGAGATCCGAAGGCTTTCTAGCCCTTTGCAAACTCTGTCTACAGATATGTGAAATTCCCTAGTAGGAATGGCTAGCAACCCAAGCCCGGAAAACACATTTTCCAGAAGTGGAGGCAATAGGATTTGATCCCTGGTCTATGATCCTTCAAATATATCTATTTGAAGCTAAAATCCTTAAGTGGACTCAAAAAAATTCCTTCTAGGAGCTTGAGACAAGCCTCCTTTACCTGTTATCTTCAGAAAAGAGCACAATGAAGAGGGCTGCAGAAACACTTTTCTCAATATAGGAAATGACTACATTATTTCTAATGAGCCATGTAATATGAAGGTGAAATCAATATATAAATATATGTGCAGCATAAAATGTAGAAAAACTCTTGAGGAATCTCTTACTTAAAGCAAGCCAAAGAATCTCAAGGAGACAATGTACATAAGAATGGAGAAAACACTGATCACATATTCTATTCCTAATAAGACTGCACATTCTATGGGAGGTAATGTAGTAGTAAATACATAAACATGAATTATACAACAATTTAAGCTCAAAAAATAAGTGGGATCAATGCTTCAACCCTTGAAAATACAATACAACAATCCTCTAAAAGGATTGGATGAAAACTAGACAAAATGGAATTTTACCCAAAATGCCGGAGTTGTTGGGTAACTACTGCAACTCAATAGAAATTGGAAATTAAAGGTGCTTTCTGAATGTGATTCCTTTGCTGAAATAACTCCTTTGTTAAATCCTCTAGATGAAAGGCTGATCCTTTCATAGAAGATCTCATCACCCACTAAAATACTGCAACCCTCACTCCAAATGCTCTGTATGAACTGCGTAGTAAAGTAAGAAGGATGCGCTTCTGCTAATGGAGAATGATTGGATTGATGTCAAATATGATGGAATGAAGATAAAAAATCCCTCCACTGATCTCCCAAAGGAATGGACACTCTCTCCTCTGAAATGCAATGCCAGAAGTGGTGTTGAGAAACCCTCCCTTGCAACACCCAGCAACACAACTCAACCACCAATGGAGATTGTACTGGAGCTGAATGGAATGCTTTGGCCTCAAGCCATAATATGGGGAAAATGAATAACAATCTCTTCCAAGAGCTACTCAATGGAAGAGATGGGATTCCCTCCCAGGAACACCCAATTCTAGCAGCACTACATCTCAGCTAAGCAGCCAGAGAATGCTCTTTTCTGAGAAGACAAGCAAAATGATAATCAAAAGAACGGATCAGAATGGCTGCTTTGTTCTCATTTTAAACAAATTAAATATGCTTTGCCATGGGCCCCACACCTTAGGGTGTCCTCTCTAGAATGATCTACTCCTCATGCAAATTGTGCTAGCCCACCAAGGGAATCTTATCTTCTCTATCTGCGCACTAAACTTGGCCTCTTCTAGAATTATGCATCTGCAAATTGTCTCTTTTCACACATGGGGTGTGAAATTTAGTTCTTTATTGATCCCCTTTCACATTATAACGGTACCTTATTTAGATTTTTATTATCAATGGGTTTTCTTACCCATTTATTCTCCTCCTGAAGAAAAACAATTTTTTTTAATGTTCCATAAAAATTTGGAACATTACACCTTACTAGATGGGTTGAGGGAGAATAGGTGAAAAATTGTAGTGCCATAAAATGATGTATTTGTTTTATGAATATATGTTGTCATGGTTTGGGTGTCCAAATATATTGATGACCGACAGTTGTACACATCTCTTGAATAACACTATTGAAATATTGACCATAAAGTTCAGAATTCATCACCAGAAGAGTACACAATATCACCCCCAGGAAAATCGAATGGTTGAGGCTTTTAGCAAAATTCTGGAGAACGCATTGAAAAATGTGTGGAACATCAATAGGGATGAACAAGATCTGTGCATTCCTATAGTTTTATGGGTCTACAGGACTATCTGCAATAAGTTGACATGTTAGAATCCATGATGCCAATGGAATACATTGTGCCTCGTCTTTCCATTATCGTAATTACAAATATAACAGATTGCGATATTATGGAGCATAGATTGGAGAATGTTTTCATGCTGGAGGAAGATAATCTCATCGATAGGTTTCACCAAGAAGTACTAAAGAAGAGGGAAAATGCCTGGTAAGGCCGACATATTAAGAAAAATATGTTCAAAGAAGGGGACCTACTTCTCTTATATGACAGTAACTTCCCAAATTTCCCGAGGAGGTATTTAATGAGCATATCAGGGTGGATCTGCCACCAAATATACATTTATGATGCATATTTGAATGAGATCATGGAGTGTTAGTTTTGTTTTTTATATACATCATGCATCCCGCTCCACATTTAGAAACTTTGTGCTCTAAGAGTTAGAATTGAGATCTTATTCCTGCAAGAGCGTCGAGCGAGCGACTGCATGTCCTGAAAGAGCTACGATAAAATTTAGAAGGAATTTATGCATAGGGGCTTAGGATTAATCATGATGGCTATGTCGCTAACAAATAGGATAGGGCTGAGGTCACCCAAGAAGAAAACCACTGGTTGTGCGGCCCCATCTCAGAAGGCAAAGAATCCAGTGTTGTGATCATCACCCCAAAATAATCTTCCTAAGGAACAAAGGAGTAAGGGGGCTCAACACCAACAAAAGTAGGCTGTCAAGGTATAAGAGTCAGACGATGAAGAACTTGCACCCAAAGATATTATTGTGGAAGAGGTAGAGCCTATCTATAGTTTTGCCCCATATATTCTGCCTTGGAAGTTGGACACTGTGAAGCTTATAAAGGATCCGGACATCGTGAAATATATGATATATACATTGCTATTGTTGGATGAAGTGCCTGTTGAGAGTGGATAATTGGGAAATGTTTCCCAACTTCGAAAGGAGGACTAGGACTTTAACAACCACAATAAATAACCACAGTTCTAGCTTACCAAATATATTCAGTACTCCTATTACGAAGCTATTAGAGTAACGAGATTGGAATCAATGAAGCCGGTGGCTCTTATCTAGGATGTGTAGATACTAAACATGATATATGCTCCACACTTTGGGCAAATTATCATCAAAAAAATTTGTGGGTGACAACTTCTGGCCCTTGTGCATGATGAATTTTTATGGTTGGGAAAGAATATTCCCATTGATGCGATGCTCGTAAGGAAGTTCATGATACTTCCTTGTCTCATTTTGAACCCCATGGACATGTTTGTGGGCACATGTTAAGACAAGAATATAGGAGAAAAGATGAAGCAATATTATATTTTGATAAAGGGAACCATGGGTTAATCTATTAACTCCATCATGAATAGGTCTGTGTGCTTTGGCATGCACATTTTGGCAGGAAAGATCATGCAAAACTACCACGTAGAGGAGGTTTCTGCACCGGTAGTGTCTTTTACTATGTAGTGCAATGAGGGAGTTGTTTATAGTTGGGAAAAATACTTATGCAGTGAATTATTAAGTGACTACCACGAAGCTCAAGTGGAGGGAAAGAAGTTCAACTACACATGCCTCTTGCTCTTGATAGCATTCATGGCCTAGAGGGAGCCCGAGGAGACACGGTTCTCCTCTGTAAACCCTTATCTCTATGAGGTTGTGTGATATAACTCGCTGTGAAATTCAAAGGAGCCCACCAAAAAATTGGAAAACAAAACATTTTTGATTGGATATGAAATTAATATGTGCATAGTCATTAGCGAAAATCCCCGACTATCACTAAGTATCCTAAATCAATATTATCAGGTTGTGGAATTCAAAGTGTACTTCCACCATGTTCATATCCGAGCAAATATGGACCTTGCTATGGTATTCTATGAGATGTCGTACCTGGTAGAAGAGGAATATGTTGCATCTATAGTCATTCAATGGCCGAGAAATTTGCTAAATCCTCCCACTGAAGGCACAACGAGAAGGCAGGTAGGGACGAGTGGCGCTATTTCCACTATGACGAAGGGAAAGAAGACCACCGAGATGCCACACAATACAGTCACATTCATTACTAGTAAAGAGACCGAAGTGGAGGTTGACATAGAGATGGAGGCTTTAGACATGGGAGGGGGTCATACTGAAGGTTATGATACAACTTTGGATCCATCAAATCCCCCCTCCCCTTTTACAACTAAGAGTTGACAACCACAAAGTAGAGGTGTGCGAAAGAAAGTGAAGTCCAGTGAGTCCACCGGTCCAGAAGCTATGGTCCTCACTAAAGGGTACCTAGATGAGATAGGAAATATTTTTAAGAATGTCACTAAACATCTATGGGGCAATATTTAGGATCAATATAGGAAGTTAGTGGAGTAGGTCCACACGAGACTCAAATATTTTGAGGTAAAGATGAGTGCAATCAAAGTGAGTGTGAATCAAGCAAGTGTGCTTCAAGGAAGCATGACTCAAGTGATCGATGAAAAAGTAGGTGCAAGCACAAAATAATAATAAATTATGATTACAACTGATACCAGTGCAATTCCAATCCCTCCAGACATACTATGTCTTGATACGACAGAGCGGATGAAGCAAGAAGTTCATTGGCATAACACAAGGCTTAATATAGCTACGTTGCCTCTCCAGTCTTTGCACGAGTTCCACCAGGGTGTGACAGATGAATTGAACATAAGAGAGAAATACACCGACTTGGTTATACATGATGCTAGGTAGGAATAAAAGCTTATGGCCGACGAAAAACATATGGCTGTGTAGGAGTACAATGGAGCAACTATGCAAAGACAAAAGTTGGAGGAATTCATCTCCAAGGCTTCCAATGACCTACCACAACTCAAGATTTAGGATGTAGCTACCCTAGAGGAAAAAGTGGAAGATATCATGATAATAGTCAAATATTCCAAAGCTAAGCTAGACCAATTGCACCTCAAGATGCATATGAAGATAGTCGATATGCAGATGCAATTGCGGCCGTCCACTCCACCAGTGGTTCAAGAGTAGCACACACCTTAGATCAAGGCTTCCCATCATAATATTGATTCAAAAATATAATAATTCATTAAACTTTTTTAGGATTTTTTGGATGTTTGGACCTCACTACAAGAGATCCTCCATGTAAAAATAATTGAGAAGGAAATCCATGAGAAGTTAGAGTAGATGAACCAGATTAAGGTCACAAAAAAGACCTTAGAACCAATCCAGTGGTATACCTATCTCCTAGAAGGTAAATTTTAGTAGGGAAAGATTTATGAGATGCACAGGAAGGTGAAAATTATCACAGCTAGAAGGTATCCATGGGAAGTCGAAGACAGTCAGTTCTCATAGACTGTAGATAAGTAGCTGAAGGGGCTATGCCAAACACTGAATGACATTTCAACCAAGATTATAGGGCCAATTGCTAAGGCTTTGCTGAGCAAATTATGAGAAGTAAAGCAACAGTACGAAGCTAATTTAGATTCTTAGGGACTTCGAGGTGGGTCAATGTGCCTTATTTTCTAAAAATATGGGAGTATTTTGTATATGATGAGCTCTTCCCATGGTTTTCAGACAATGGTGTTGTAATTTTAAAGACTATATAAGGAGTCTAGGATAGTCTTGATAGATAGAAAATAGATGATGCTTATGTGATACACTTGGATGTAAGAGTGTCTTAAGTCTATATATTGTGGGTTGGGTTAGAGGAAAGGCTCCTGCAGCTGAGTCTGTGGAGACCTTTGGAAGTCTATAGCTGAGTTCGCAAGGTGGAATAGACTGTATTGGGGAAATTTGAGCATTAATGAAATACTTTTGCAGACATATCTTTGTTTTGAGTTTATGTGTTGCTTTACTTGAATCTTATTTTATCTATGGTGTTTTACTTATAATTTCATCACAAAATCTTGTTTATGGTTCTTTATATTGTTTAATGCTTGTTAAAGTAAGAGCACACAGTCTGCAAGTTAGTTCAACAAAAGTGTTGAACTATGACTCTATAATTACTAGATCTGTTCTGCGGAGATATGTCAAGTTATGAAAGGAGGATAATCTCTAAAGCCACACGTAATTTTACCTATGGATTTATAAATTTGGTTCTAGCATCCCCCTATATTGCCTCAGGTGAGACTTCGGTCTGTGCAACCTATTGTTGCCAAAAGGGTTGGTAATAGTGGGTTTTTTTGGTTCACACAGCCATATCTAAACCTAGGTCTAGGCCCAAACAAGCCAGCCCTTGGTGTGGTGGAAAATTTGATAACATAAAAGGAAGTATATGACTTGAGTAATTTATGAGAACTCCAATTCTCTTGACTCTCAGTATATTCATAATGATGTTCTATATTTTTCAGGTCAACCAAGTCTTACATATTGTAGAGGCCGATTCCTTTCTTAGAAATCACATGTGATGAAATAACCTTGTTAATAAAATCTTGAATAAGTGTACTATATAATTGTAACACTAGTAGAATTGAGGTATGCATGTTATATGATCCATTTATGTAATATTTTTCATATTTCATAAGGATTGTAGCGAAAATTCCAATAACAATTTTTCTATGTATTTTATCTATGTGCCAGATTAGTTTGTTCATGAGGGAGCCATTTTCCACTATGTTTATACAATTTTCGCAAAATATGTCAACTAGGAAATTTTAACCAAACGAGGAAGCTTTTCATCGATTCATGCCTTGTTTATTCTATTTTTTACTACACTATATTTAAATCCTTACCTAGGTCACAACACTACAATTTTGATTAGAAGCCAATATTCTTCTAGTACTTATCACTTTGAAAATACAAAATATAGTTGCATTTATATCAAGTGAAAAATATTTTCCTTGTATAGTGTTCAAAAATGGTCATTTCTTCTTTAGTTAATAGATAATCCCTTCAATATCTAAAATATTTAGAAGGAAAGGGAATTTTTCAAGTTCATGAATAATATGAATTTAATAATTTGTTTATATTTGAAGGGAATACCATGGTGCTTCCAATTTATGTTGATAATTTTTTATTTGTAGAAGCATGTAGACAATATAGTCATTGAGAACATTGATTTAATTTAAGAAATAAAGAAGTAGTATATACCATTGACTATTATATTTTTCACCTTTGGTATCAAAATTATCGCTCATATTAACAAATATGTTGCTTATTTGGACACATTCAAATTGAAGGAATTGGAAGAAGCTTAGGGTTTTGACCCTAAAAATATATTCTCGGATCACATAATTTATATTGGATACAATGCTTCTTTTCAAGGAAAACATGTTGAAGGAGGAAAAAAGATAGGTTTTAGCTAATAAACTTAGATATTTTATGAAGGCATTAGTGCTTGACATACTACCAATAAATTGTAATAACAACATGGAAACTATAATATAGGTTCTAGTTCTACATCACAAAAATATGAAAATTTAATGTGAGATCTCATACTAGAAGTCAATCTAGAAGGAAAGGTAGTGATGATAGTGCTAGATAAGGTGGTGATGTAAGTCACCCTAAAATAAACTTGGAAAGGACTATTGTTGATGTAGTAATTTCAAATATAATTAGAAATTATATTCAAATGAATACTAAATGTGTACCTAAGGAAGTGGATTTTTAGGTGATGGAAATTAAGGACCTCAAAGAAATTTTTGAAATAGCATGAAACTTGGTGAAAAATAAACTTTAAATCTAGTCTATTGCTAAATAATTGGCTTGAGAAGAGCATATTTATTTTAAAGGTGAGTCAATTAAATTTAATCCTGATGCGTATGATAATAAATTTAACAAATAATAGTTTGGATGATAAAAATTGAAAATTCGGTAGGTGGTTGATAAGATAAAATAGGAAATTGATTCCAAAGGAATAAAACCCTCTTTTTTTTTTAATTCCATTAGGTAATTTGAGATGCATTAGCCTATTTAATTTTCAAGGAAAAAATGGAGAGATTGCTCAAGATGAGAATAAAGGATTTAGAAATAGCTTTATTACCAAAGCCATTCTTCGCTAAACCTTTTCTTGTTTTTAACTTGAGTCAGGCCTTTGCGGACATGTAAGAAAGTATTTCAAGGATTAGAGTACATTCCAATTTTTAATGGGAATTGGATAATATGTGGTTGTTAATATTAATAAAAGGATTTCTATAGTAAAAAAAGTATTTAAATGGAAGCTACTTTAGAAATGTTTTCTATCAGATTAGTTCTCTCATCGAATATCTCCAAAAAATATTTAGAGAATGATGAATTTTTTTATAAGGGAGGTATAACTAGCCTGATGATGAATGTGTTAGAAATGAATAAATTCCAAATAAAATAATAAAATTTAAAGTCATGAAATAGAATGAGGAAATAAAAGGCTTTTTGTACGGAAATAACTAACATACTCTAAGAATTAAATAACAAATGTGGAAATAGTAAGACTATTAGAAAATTATATATTTCAAAGCAATGGAACACACAAAATATGCATAAACACAAACATAGAAAACAGATAAAAAAGAGAGACAAAGATATATGTGGTTCACCAAACTTGGGCTACGTTAACGAAAACAAGTAGTCCTTCCTTTATGGGTAAAACCGCGAAGGTGTGTTACAGTTTTGTGAGAATCGGGGGTGAAAGATTCATTTTACCAACAGTTTGACTGAACTTTTATAAAATTTTAGCTGAACTATTTTAGAATTTGGACGAACTTTTGAAAATAGTTCGGCCGAAATAATTCTGTCATTTACATTGACGACATAATGACGACGTGGGAAAATATATTTTTGGCTAGAGATGGAAAAACTGACGATAGAAGTTCAGTCGAACTATTAGTTCAGCTAGACTAATAGTTCGACTGAAATTTTAAAATAATTTGGCCAAACTTTAGTTTATAAATATACCGGCCCACAGACTTGAAGAGGTTTCGGGCTTATTAGCATTGTCGTAACTATGTCTGTTGTGTTTGATGAGGTTGCTGCATTTTCTGTTTGTTGAGTTCTATTTTATTTGCTAAGGTTTGTGTTTTTAGTTTACTATTGTAGGGTCTTGGTGTTGCACAGGGGCGAGGAGGTGATAAATTTGTTGGTTTTCTGCTATTTATTTTTTTGTGAAATTTTTTTTATTCCTATTCTGTTGTTTGAAATTTATTTCTATGTTTTTTGGTTTGTAGGTAAATTTTAATCCATGTCCTCTGTGACATCCTCGTTGATCTCCTTCATGTCTTCTCATTGTGGCCTCATCTCCAAATTTCTAGGTTGGTACATGTGTCAAAGTATTGTTTTTGTGTATATCTTAATTTTCAGCATTTAAATGGAAAATACGTTATTTGAATATGAAGCTATTCAAAAACGTTATAATGAATAACTCATTGAATTTTATACTAATTGGAATTTCCCACATAACAGAATTTGAGTTTAGATGGCTCTATCCTAATTAAAAATCTTTAACCTTTGATATACAAAATTATATCTTTAATTCTTATCAAAGTTTGAGGAATATTTGTAACAATTAAAAGAATGTAGAATCATCCTTTCGGGAGATTGAGAGAGGTTCCCCTTGAGCTTCAGGGTAGCAGATAGTGTGGAAATTGTCCCACTCTGTGGCTGAACCTATGGTTGTTGTGGTCATGGTTTTTCCTCTATCGCACTATCTTGTTCATCATCCTATAATTTTTCAACCGATTGTTCCTCCTCATCATGAAATTCCCTCATGAGGGGAATATTATTACCGTTGATCAAATAGCATATGGTGAGCATCCTTCCATAGCTTCACCTGACAGAATATCAAATTATGTTACTCATAATATTCCCATGCAGATTGAAAGGAGATCATGCAAAAGGTGGGAGAATCCATCTGGGAGTATGAATAATGATTCTAAGACTTCATGAGTTGATTGATCTACACCACCTATCTTCATTGATGAATATTTCTCCCCCTTTCCTATCGTGTATCCCCTTCAGTCTGATATGTCAATGTTGTTGTTTTCGAACATATAGCACCATCCATCCTACCCTACCTGCCTTTTTTCTGTCTGAGGGAAAAATTTAGAGTTAAATATAACTAATTTGCTAATTTTTCATTTCTATTTTCACAAATAGATTTTCTAATATATATATATTTTTTTCAAAATAATTTACAGTATTTTAGGTATGCTGTCAGGCAGTCTCTAGTAAATTAATAGGTATGCTCTCAAGAAGTCTCTAGTAAAGTAATAGGTATGATGTTAAGTAGTCTTTAGATGTATCTTCTCTTCAAGTTTTCTCCAAGAAACATACAATAGCTTTGTCATCCTCCGTAGAATAAGCCATCTGGAAAATTTTAGAGTTAATTATAAATGTTTTGCTAACTTTTCATTTCTATTTTCAGAAATAGATTTTCTAATATATATATATATATATATATATATATATATATATATATATATATAAATGTTTTTTTCAAAATAATTTACATAGTATTTTAGGTATTTTGTAAGGAAGTATCTAGTAAATTAATAGGTATCATGTCATGCAGTCTCTAGTAAATAAATAGGTATGTTGTCAGGCAGTCTCTAGATGCATCTGCTCTTCAAGTTTTCTCAAAGAAACATATAGTAGCTTTTTCATCCTCTGTAGAATAAGCCACATGGTACACTCACTGTTAGTTTTATCCCTCCAACATCTGGCATGGTTTTATTTTATCAATGTACATAAATTAACACCTTCCAAGATGCTTCTAATCTTGTAAAATGTTAAAAGTGCAGTGCTTTATGATGTAATGGATATTAATAATCTAGATTATCATATAGTGATATGTTGATAGTGTAGGTTGATGTTCAAGTTGTAAAATTCTTGTACATATCAAGGATGAATGATAATACAAGCCAAAAATGACATTATTATAAATTATTAAATAATTTGTTAGGTGTAAATCATACTTCTTATTAAGGAAATAACTAATGCAAGTTGAAAATTATTTTTTAATTCTCTTAGCCTATTTATAGATGTCAAAGTAAAGGTTTCTATATGTGATTTCTCCCATAAAATTCAAGGAAAACTAAACTCTAAGGCAAACCATGTACATTTAATTTCTCCCACAAACTCATAAAGGCATGACTTCTGACATAACTTCATCAACCACTACCACTAGTTGTTTTAGTAAGCACATAAAATAATTTTGCAAACCATGCATATGTCATTTCTCCCACAAACTCATCAAGGTGTGAGTTTTTCCATAACTTCATCAACCACTACCACTAGTTGTTTTACTAAGTGCATAAAAAAAATGACATTATTATAAATTATTAAACAGTCTATTAGGTGCTAAATCATACTTCTTATTATGGACATAACTAATGGAATTTGAAAATTCTTTTTTAATGTTCTTAGCCTATTTATAGATTTCAAAGTAAAGGTTTCTAGATGTTATTTCTCCCATAAACTTCAAGGCATGCCAAACCCTAAGGAAATCCATATACATGTCATTTCTCCCACAAAATCACCAAGGTGTGACTTTTGACATAACTTCATCAACTACTACCACTAGTTGTATTAGTAAGTAAATAAAATAAATTTAAAACCATGTACTTGTCATTTATTCTACAAATTCATCAAGGTGTGACTTTTGACATAACTTCATCAACCACCACCACTAGTTCTCTTAGTAAGTGCATAAAATATTTTTTCAAACTGTGTACATGTCATTTCTGCAACAAACTCATCAAGGTGTGAGTTTTGACATAACTTAATCAACCATTACCACTAGTTGTTTAAGTAAGTGAAAACTACTACCACTTTAAGGAAATTCATGTACATGTGTCATTTCTCCCATACATGTGTCATTTATTCCATAAAATTTTGGGAAAAATTTAAGGCATGCGTCATTTCTATTTCATCTCTCTGCCATTTCTCTGTCATTTCTTCCATAAACTATAACGCAATGTCATTTCTCCCATATACTGTAAGGAAAAATTTAAGGCAAACAATGTACATGTCATTTCTCTCTTAAACTCTAGGCAAGGAAAACTTTAAGGAATGTCATTTCTAGATGTGATTTCTCCCATAAACTTTAAGGAAAACTTTAAGGAAAACCATGCACATGCCATTTCTCCCACAAAATAAAGTCTTTCTCCCATTAATTCTAGGAAAAATTTAAGGCCTAAAATGTTAACCTAAAGTAGGTGAACTTCCATAGGATTTTGAACTTGCATAGGATTTCAGTCTATATGTTGAGTGTTAACTTAAACAAGTTCTAAAGGAAGAGTCTCTAAAAGGACAGATAGCCTCTCGATCTCATCTTTTCCCAAAACTGACATATCTAGTAAATGCTCCTACAAACAATCTCTGCAACAGATCTAAATAGAAGTTCTTCATTGCAATATCCATTTCTGTACATGCCATTTCTCTCATAAAATTTAAGGTATTTGCTAGTTTTTTTGGAACAATGTACATGTCATTTCTATGTCATTTACCCCATAAATGTTAAGGAAAACTTTAAGAAAAACTATGTACATACATGTCATTTCTCCCATAAATATTAGTAAGTGCATAAAATAATTTTGCAAACCATATACATGTCATTTCTCCCACAAAATTTTAGGAAAACTTTAGGGCATGCCATAGTTTAAAACATATCTAAATAGAAGTTCCTCATTGTAATATCCATTTTTGTACATGCCATTTCTCCCATAAACTTTAAGGTGGTATTTGCTAGTGTTTTTGAACCATGTACATGTCATTTCTATGCCATTTATCCCATAAAATTTAAGGGAAAATTTAAGGAAAACCATGTACATACATGCCATTTCTCCCATTTCTCCCATAAATTTTAGTAAGTGCATAAAATAATGTTGCAAACCATGTACACGACATTTCTCCCACACACTTTAAGGCAGATGTTAAGGTAAAACATGTCATTTCTATATGCCATTTCTATGTCATTTCTATATGTCATTTCTCCCATAAACTATAAGGCAATGTCATTTCTCCCATAAACTATAAGGCAATGCCATTTCTCCTATAAACTATAAGGAAAAGTTTAAGCCAAACCATGTACATGTCATTTCTCTCTTAAACACTAGGCAACGAAAACTTTAAGGCTTGTGTCATTTCTATGTCATTTCTCCCATAAACTATAAGGAAAAATTGAAGGCAAACCATGTACATGTAATTTCTCTCTTAAACTCTAGGAAAGGCAGACTTTAAGGCTTGCGTTATTTCTATGTCATTTCTCTCATAACTATAAGGCAATGTCATTTCTCCCTTAAACCATAAGGTAAAATTTAAGGAAAACCATGTACATGTCATTTATCTCTTAAGATTTAGGCAAGGGAAACTTTAAGTCATGTCATCTCTAGATTTGATTTATTCCATAAAAATTAAGGAAAACTTTAAGGAAAACCATGCACATGTCATTTCTCCCCCAAACTCTTTCTCTTTCATGTTTCTATGTCATTTCTCCCATAATCTATAAGGTAGTGTCATTTCTCCCTTAAACTATAAGGCAAACTTTAAGTCAAACCATGTAAATGTCATTTTGCTTTTAAAATTTAGGCAAAGAAAAATTTAAGCATGTCTTTTCTAGATATGATTTCTCCCATAATATTTAAGGAAAAATTTAAGGCAAACCATGCTGATGTCATTTCTCCTACAAACTCTTTTTCCATCATTTCTATGTGAGATTTCTCCCATAAAATATAAGGCAATGTCATTTCTCCCTTTAACTATAAGGAAAACTTTAAGGCAAACCATGTACATGTCATTTCTCTCCTAAACTTTAGGCAAGGAAAAATTTAAGGCATGTCATTTCTTGATGTAATTTCTCCCATACAGTTCAAGGAAAACTTTAAGGCATGTCATTTCTATATGTGATTTCTCCCATAAACTAAGGCAAACTTTAAGATAAAACATTCACATGCAATTTCTCCCATTAATTCAAGGAAAAATTTAAGGCCTAAAAATCAAACCTAAAGTGGTTGAACTTCCATAGGATCCCCCAAACTCAAGGCTTTCTCCCATTAGTTCAAGGAAAACATTGAGGCCTAAAAACTGAACCTAAAGTGGCTGAACTTCCATAGGATTTTAGTTTGTCTGTTGAGTGTTAACTTCTACAAGTTCTAAAGGCAGATTCTGTAAAGGGCTAGGTAGCCTCTGGATCTCATCCTTTCTTAAAGGTCACATATCTAGTAAATTCCCCTACAGTCAATCTCTAGAACAGATCTAAATAGAAGTTCTTCCTTTTAATATCCATTTCTATACATGTCATTTCTGCCATAAACTTTAAGGCATTTGCTAGTGTTTTTGGAACCATGTACCTATCATTTCTCCCGTAAAATTTAAGGAAAACTTTAAGGATAACCACTTACATACATGTCATTTCTCCCATTTTTCCAATAAACTCAAGGCAAAATTTAAGGATAACCATGTACATGTCATTTCTATGTCATTTCTCCCATAAATTTTAAAGAAAAATTTAAGGATAACCATATACCTATCATTTCTATGTTATTTTTCCCATAAATTTTAAAGAAAACATTAAGGACAACAATGTACATGTCATTTCTATGTCATTTCTCAAATGACATTTCTCCCATAAATTTTAAAGAAAAATTTAAGGATAACCATGTACATGTCATTTATATGTAATTTATCCCATAAATTTTAAATTAAAATTTAAGGATAACCATGTACATACATGTCATTTCTCCCATTTCTCCCATAAAATCAAGGAAAACTTTAAGAATAACCATGTACATGCCATTTCTGCGATAAACTTTAAGAAATATTTTGCTAGTGTTTTTGGAACCATGTACATGTCATTTCTCCCTTAAACTCTACGCAAGGAAATATTTAAGACATGTAATTTATAGATGTGATTTCTCCCATAAAATTTAAGGCAAACCATGCACATTTCTTTTATCCCATGCACATGTCATTTCTCCCATGCATTTGCAATAAATGTTAATTTAATATATTTTATTGAATTTGTTTTTCAGGGATAAAAAAACCCACTAAATATGTTTGAAAAATGGACATTATTCATAGATTTTTATTTCTATCCCAATCCACGGAAATAAATTATTACATATGTGATTTGTAATATTGCTACTAGCAAGTTCCTCCAAACTAAAATGAATATACTGGGAAGAGCAACAAACAAATAGGCATATTATATTGCATTGATAGAATTCTTGGGAACAACTAGGGAGTATCCATCAAATAGAATTATAGTTTTCACCAATTCTTAACTTTTGCTCAACCAAATGAAATGTGTGTACCAAGTTAAGAAGGAGAGTCTAAAACAGCTATATGGAAAATAAAACAATATTGTTAGCTAATTTCAATTTTTTAGTATAAGACACTGTACGAATGTTAATAAGATGTGTGCTGATATATTGTGTGGGGCAATGCCAATTCATGATTCATCTATCAAATATGAATTAATAGTTGAATTATTATTATACGAGGCAATACCAATTCAGGATTCATCTGTCAAAGATAAATTTGTGTTGAGACGCTCTTCTTCAAAAATTCAAGATTCATCTCTCAAATATGAATTAGTGTTGAGACACTCTCTTTCAAAATTTATTGATGGAAATTTTAACATATCTTTGATATGCGTGTGTTATTTACTTATAAATTCATATTTTTTAGTGAACATGTGTTTTTTTAAATTATATACCAAGTGTTCTCCCACCATGTAAAGCGAAACTTGGTGAACTTCACATTTGCATCTTGGTGAACTTCATAGTTGCAACTTGGTTAAATTCACATTTGCAACTCGGTGAACTTCACATTTTTATAAAATTAAAATGTGAGGACTTCAATTTTTTTTTAAATGGAGTTTCACGCGTCTCTTTTAATGACAATGCGTTCTTTTCAATTATATACAAAGTGTGCTCCCACCATGTAAAGCACAACTTGGTGAACTTAACATTTAAAAAAAAAAAATTGCTTAAATTGAGTTTCACACATCACTTAGTGCTTTGAAAGTTGTGTTTTACATAATTTGTGTAAACTAAATTACATTAAATTTTTTAATCTATTTTGAATTTATTTTAAATAGTAATTTAAAAATAATTGTAAATGTCCACTATAGATATATCCATATATATCATGGAGGATGAAAGGTGAAGATCAATAGAATCAAATATCTCCACGAGAGAGGGGGATCATAGATCTAGGGATGTCCATGGTATTTAAATATAATCTTATATTCATACATACGTGTGTGTACATATGGAATTAATTTTTGATCAATTTCGTGAGTTAAATTAGTTGTTAATAACTGTCATTTTTTATTTTTTAGGAGGTAGGAGGACAAGGGTGTCTACTCCATCAATAGAGCATGGTCATGGTTCACGCAATTTAATCAATGAATATGTACATGTATTTATATGTATGAATGTATTTTTGAATTGATTATAAATTCATATTTTTTTATGAACCTCCCCTCTCGTTTCGTGAGGTTGGTAGTGGTACACATTCCCTTGGAGGGCCATCAATAGGTGGTGGTGAATTGCATGAAGGTGGTGATATACAGTCCACGAGAGGCCAATCAATGGATGGTCATGTTGTTTCTGAACCAATCAATGGTCATTCTGATTTTAAACAGTTCAAGGGTGGGCATGATGCTAGCCAACAATATTGAGGTGGCCATCAATTTGAATATTATTTTCATTCAAATTGTACAAATTTATTTACATGTTTTTTTAATATACAAAATTTTATATATTGATGCAAAGGGTGAAAATGTTGCTCAAATGTTTCTCGAAAAAGACATAGGAGAGAACGTGTCATTGAAGAAGGAGTTTGTACATGAACCACGACTTATGTGCCTGACATTTCCGATATACCTTTGGAATAAAAAATGCAGAAATGCACCTCAAAAAGGTGTCAAAACATTCATTCAAAATTGAAGAGAGATCTCATGTCTTTGACTCTCCCTGCTGAGAGTTGACAAAGCTTGGAACTAGTTACCCACTCTTTAAGCAAAGTAGTGGATGTGTACCTAAACCTTGGACCAACCATTAATACTTTTGTAGAAGTGATGATAAAAATAAAGGAAACATTGATGGGTCTTGATACATGGGAGGTTGTTAAACAAAGAGCTACCATATAAATGGCCAATATTATGTTTAATTCCAAATAAAGGTTGAAAAGAAAGATGCTAAAGACGAAAATATTTCAAGCACCCTAATATAGCTTGCTATTTGTATGATAAGCACCTTGCTACCTATGAAATACTCCCATGGAATGACGAGGTTCCGCTTTATTTTAAAATAATATTTTATGCAGTATTCTTTTTGGGAATGAAACCCAATCATAATGACCATCCATATGAATGTTTTGGTCCTGGGAAAGATCAATTGTGTGACCGTAGGGGCACTAGGCATGATTCTTAGTTGCCTCGCCCTGAGCCACCATTGGTTAGTCAACCTCTTCGTGTCGAAAATTTGTGGTTAGAGATGGATGCCACTTCTCAAATTAGTTGAGAATAAAGGGATGCCACCATTGAAAATGTTTAATGTGGAATGGGTGGAGTTGATGTTTGTCTGAATGGACATAGAGTATGTGAGAATGCACACACTAATTTTGTGTATTATACAGGTGTAGATATAGACAACATGAATGTTGAAGATCTCAGAACATATGCAGATAATTGTTACACGGTTGGCAAGGCCTAATTATTCATGAGAAAGAGGGCATGCAATCAATATGTTTTAATGCTTACGGTGATTATTTTAACACATGTATAATTTGTAATAAATACATATATACGTACATTAATCTAACAAAAATGTATCATTATATGTTAACACCATTTCTAGTTGTCACACTTGATCAATGAAGATGATGTTCATATCACAATCGGAGCCTCCCATTCACACAATCAAGATGGGTCTCACCATCAGTGACACATCAATATGGTTCTCACAATAAAGATATGTTGGAAAATGTTAGTGTTTTTTAAGTGAATATGATGATGTACAATTATTTTTTATCTATTATTATATATATGGAAACATGATGACATATTTTTCAAATAAATAATTTTGCACACATGTACTTGTATATATAATTAAATGTTAAGATATTTTTATTTCGTCCGATGTTTTTGGGATGGCAGTACCTTCTTCTTCCTTGGGATATGTACCAAATCCACCATCACAAGTATGAACAATTTTTCACTTCTAAATATGTTTTCAAGTTATATATTCCAACGCAAAAGTTCCATTAAAAAATTAGATCTCTAGATCTTGAGTCATTTTAATTTTTTTGAATTTTAGATTTCTGGAGATTTTCTTTTAGAGCCCCCCTTAGGATATGTGCCAGATCAGCCATCACAAGTATTCAATTTTTCACTTAAATATATGCTTAAATTACAAGTTATAAATTGAAGTTCAAAATTTTTATTATAAATTGAGATCTAGAACTTGAGTTATTTTATACTTTTAAAATTTTGAATTTTAGGTTCCTGGAGATGATTTCCCTTCTCCACGGGCTCTAGCAATGGAGTGTATGATGGAGATAGGAACATCCACACCATTTGAACAAGTTGTCTAACTTTTTTTTTTAATATTATTGAAAATTACTTTATATATATGCATTTTCATTTCAAAATTTTTAATATATATATATATATATATATATATACTTGTACATGTATATTGTACAGTTTACTGTGGAGGATGTTCTTATGGAGGAGCTTTTAATGGACGAGAAACAAAACACAATGGAGAGGGAACTTCATGAGGTAGTGCATAATTTTTTTTTCATTCTTTTTTTTACATGAAGTTTTATATACTCATTCGATTTTAAAACATTAAATTTTAATGTTTGTACACATTATGTACAAGTTCCTCATGCTTCACAGGATAACTCGAGGATCGGGACTTTGTTGGGAGTGACACTATATCCGTCTGTATTTGATGGATGATGAACATGTGTGAAACATTATAATTGATAGATCTAGTCTTAAATTTACGTTTTTATATATAGTCTTATCTAGATGCTATCATATATTTACTTTTCTATATATAACTTGATAATTGTAATATACTATACATTGAACATATATATATATATATATATATATATATATATATATATATATATATATATAGACTTTTATTGTTCACGTGAGATACAAATTTTGGACATATTTTACATATATATATATATATATATATATATATATATATATATATATATATAGACTTTTATTGTTCACGTGAGATACAAATTTTGGACATATTTTACTGTTTGGGTATATATCGTTTTAAAATACATTTACTCTTGTCAAGAATGATTTTAAATTTTGGACAGTTACATTTAGCATGTGATCACATGTTGTTATATATATAATGTTTTGTTTTTAAAACTCAAGTTGTCATTTTATTTTTTAAACCATGTATATACATATGTATATTTTGGATCTCGTTGAACTACATTTGGCATGTAATCACATGTTGTGATATAATGTTTTGTGTTTAAAATTAACGTTTTCATTTTATTTGTTAAATATAAAATGAATCTCTAGATGGAAATTTCAAATTACATCTTCACAATGTGTATATTTTGAATGGTTGAACGACATTTGGCATGTGATTGTGATATAATGTTTTGTTTTTATTAGATAGTTGAACTACAATTGGCATGTGAAGTAATGTTGTGATATAATTTGTTTTATTTTTAAAACTCAAGTTTTGGATGGTTGAACTATATTTGGCATATGATTGTGATATAATGTTTTGTTTTTATTGGATAGTTGAACTACATTTGGCACGTGAAGTAATGTTGTGACATAATTTGTTTTTATTTTTAAACTCAAGTTTTGGATGGTTGAACTACATTTGGCATGTGATTGTGATATAATTTTTTGTTTTTATTGGATAGTTGAACTACATTTTGCATGTGAAGTAATGTTGTGATATAATGTTTTTTTTTTATTGGATATTTGGACTACATTTGGCATGTGTTCAGTAATGTTGTGATATAATGTTTTGTTTCTAAATTGAAGTTGTCATTTTACAAACAAAAAGAAGTTCACATGAATATATGTACATAGAAATGATTTACGTACATGTTTGAATATATGTCAAAATGATTGAAGTATGATACATATCTATGTATATATATCTAAAAACAATCATAATATTCTAGGTCTTCTTAGATGTGTCAAAAAATCATAAAATTTTAAAATTGCATTCTAGAACACATATATCTAGTATGTGCAACATTTTTCATCAATGCGCATAGAAAAGATACTTTTAGTTGATAGTAAACTGGAAATTACAAAACAAATACCACACATTTTGCATTCAAGAATGAATATTATAATTTAATTCTAAGAGACATGCACATCTAAAACAAAATTGTGCAACTTCAAATTTGCATTATATCAACTATGCTAGATACAGAAATACGTAGATTTTTCAATGACGACATTATGAAAAATTGTACCAGAGAATGTATGAAATCATTTAGATGAGATAATATAGACATGTGTATGTGTACACATGAATAAATTACTCATGTGCATGTACCAAAACAATGTACATGTGCAAACACTTGCACAGATAAAAAAACAACGTAGTTCAATTTTTAGCTGAGTTATTTAAGCTCTAAAACATGAATCCAAAAAGAAGAAATTGTTGGGAAGTTCAATCAAAAAAAATTCGATGGAATGCCATCTTCAATGATCCATTCATGACAAGTTTTTGAGATTTTCCATTTCTTAATTTTCATTTTTTTTCTTTGATTGAACTTCTATCAACGTTATGTGTGTTTCACACACCAAGTGACTATATTGAAATCTTATGACATCAGGTTCATAGTCTTCAAAGTAAACAAAATCCCCACTTTGATTAGTATGTCTGAAAAAATAAGCTTTCAGTATAATAGGCCCTTTTTCATATGTAAACTCGTGATCATTATAGTTTTCTAATAATTTCATCTTTGATTCAGTCAAACACATCAAATAATGTCTGACATTTTCAACGTTGATAGTAGGTGCAATTACATCAAAAACATCTCCTGCAAAATAAAACAAAACTATGTATTTAAATTTAGATCATAATTAACTTGAAAAATAACTTTAAAAATAACATACATGTACTTGATTTTAGTATCTACTTATAGATCTCTATCATTTGAAAGCAATTGAAATGTTACATTCTCTAACAAGATCATAAACTCGATCACCATGAGATGATATTGTAGTCTCCTCTGATTGCATTTCTTCAAGCATTGCAATGGAGATTTTCCACTTTCTATTTAGTTCTGTATGTTGCCAATATTTTACATACATTTTGTTTTCAAAAACATCATTGGATTCTGTGTTGTCCATGCAAACATGACAAAAATTCTTTTATCCAATGCAAACACATTTGTGGACAACTTTGTTTTAATTGAATGGAATTTTCGAGTCCCTTTCATTGTTTCAACGTCATTTCCAATCAATCTATCTACATCTTCGATCCCAATATGCCAAAAAAACATATATGGAAAACTCAAAGAAGAATATAAATATGATATCAGAATAACATCAAAGATAATCATTGTGATAAATGTACACAATTTAAAATTAGAAATCCAATATAAATTAAATGGATTGTAACTTCGCACATCCCTTGATCAGTTAATCTCATGGATTAGTGCAGCGATGCACCACTGAACAAGTTCTATATTCGAGACAAGTTAGTTTGTAGAGGGGTCCATTTTATATCTTCGAAGTGTTCATTTTATGTATGCCCCTACACTGTCATGTTCTCCTTTTCCAGGACCATTCTCAAGGAAATTGAAATAATGTTTGACGCAAGTTTTCATATGAATACGCCACAACCAAAAGAATGATCGTAAGTATTTGAATTGACCTACATATCCATCTAACCATATCCAATGTTCATTGAATTTAATTCCATGAATTTTCAAGGAATCATAAATTTTCCAAAACAGTGTTGTACAAAATATGTATCATGTGCACGATCATCACTGATATAAAAGTTGTTTTCTTTAATAACATGACAATTTTCACTGGTGCTTTCGATATTATCAAAAAAAAATTCAACATGTATATATAGAATATGGATGAGCATGGGTACTTGGTCAGAATGATAGTATTCACTCTGAATTTCTTTTTGTGGAACAAATGTGTAGTTTTCTGCAAAATCAATTACTAATAAAATGGTCCCTGGCGGAAACACTTCACGGGGTTTTTTAATTTCAAGTCCTGCCATCAAGCTCTGTGGGAATGCCTGGTGTATTTCTAAATTCCTACCTCAAACTTTCTCAAAAAATCTATCGCAAAAATTTCTTCTTCTTGTAAATCAATTCTTTTAGCACTTAAACCTTGAATTGATGTATGGATAGATTCACATGTCTTCCATTTCACTTTCATGTTGGAAAATGATTAATAATTTATATCAGTACGATATTTGTTTTGAAATTTAGTCAAATTTCGCCAATCATCGTATTTTTTTACCACCAACACAATTATTTTGATAAAATAATTCATGGCTTTCTCTTCCACATATAATTTGAGATATGAAATCATGGATAGTGGAAGGAGGAGGTGAATCTTTCCAAAATGTTCTACCAAAAATAAGGAATGTGTCATAATATAACTGAAATTCCACATAATAATGACAAAAGCAAGTGTCACATATGGTGATAGGTTTTACATACCATGGTTTTTGTGGCATAAAATAACTGGTTGAGACATCAATTTCCCAATCCTATTCTTTGAACTTGTTGAACAACTCTATCTGAGTGGTGTCCAAGAAATGTTTTGGATGTTCTTCGTACTTATTTCATGTTATTATTCTTCGCATCACAACCCCTTCCTTTTGCAAAACACATGAATTTTTCATCCAATATTCATATATTATTTTTTTAACATTTTCTCAAAGTCTATCTTTGTATGGTTGCCTACAAATAGTTGTCCAACAAGCAAGTTCATCATTTACATATATTTGCAACCGAAATCTTCGACATTTGTCAAATTTGTTTCCTGAGGTTCCTAATGCTGATGCCATAGATTTTACCACGTGATTCTCTTTAGTACTTGATGAAACCACTTCCATATGTACTACTCTACTTACATCAGAAACATTTTTCTATATAGATCTTCTAATTGAATTTATAGCACTATTTATATTTTTTATCACAGTTTCCTTCATTTTCTTTTATCTTTTGTTGATTTTCGAATACCCATTAAAGTCGTAGCTTATTTTAATTTCCTTGATGTTAAGATACCTTTCAACAATTTTCCGTGAACTGCCGCATTTTCCTTTATGAAGAACGAATAAAAAATGTGATTAACACGATATTGTATAACATGGTGATATTTTTATCTCTATAGGTGAGAGTGTCAACATTTTCTAATATCTCATCATTGATATTGATTTCATTTGTACATATTTGAATTAATAGTACATAATAAGTTTACATATTCAATAAATAACTAAATTAATAAATATCTATAATTTTAATAATATGTGCATGTGTTAAACACACACACACACACACACACACACACACACAGATCTCTCTCTCTCTCTCTCTCTCTCTCTCTCTCTCTCTCTCTCTATATATATATATATATATACTTGGTGATTCAATTTCTTCACTTGAATTTCTTTCAAGATTTTCACCATCTTCAATCATTGGTTCAATATCTCTTTCACTTTCTCTTTCAAAATTTTGCATCTCATAATCAATGTTTTGAGGAATACATCTCTGTGTTACATTGTAAAATATTTTTCAAATTAGTTCATCAAATAAAAATTAAGCTTCACAATTTACACTAGGAAAGTTTTAAATATCGAATTTAGAATATTTACATTTACATACCTGCTTCAACTTCTAGTTCAGGTTGATTTTCCATTTCAATATTTGAGCATTATTCACTATTTTTTTTTGTGATATTCTCTGCCTTTTTCTCTACATTCCTCATGGTCTCTTGTTTGATCATATTTTCTCTTTCAATTCCTTCGATTTCCCATGATAATTGAGTATGAAGTTCAAAAAATTTCCTTCAAAAAGTTAGAAAAAAAATCAATTGAAAAAAAACATCACAAAATATTTAATTTAAAAAACACACTCATTTTAAAAATTTTGCACAAAACACATACTTCAATGTCTTTTAAAAATCAAATGAAGCTCAAAATATTTCCTTCCAAGTCTTGCAAAAAAATTCATTTAAAAAGTTAGACAAAAATTCATTTTAAAAAATCATTATAAAATATTTACTTCAACCCAAAACACGTACTCTAAAAAATCGTCACTTCAAAAGATACCTCCAAAAAATGGCCATTGAAAATTAAGCCCTCTAAAAATACCTCCAAACAACATCCATTCAAAATTAAGCCCAACTTAAAAAATTTCACTTTTAAAAATACTTCCAAAAAATGTCCAATGAAAATTAAGTCCAAAAACCTCTAAAAAAAATGTCTCTAAAAAAAAAATACCTCCAAACAATGTCATTTGAAAATTAAGCTCAAAAAACCTCTAAAAAAATATCAGTTTAAAAAATACCTCGAAAAAATTTCCTTTGAATATTAAGCCTAAAAAGATTTCTTTCGAAATTAAGCCCAAAAGAAGTCCAAAAAATGTCCAAAAAATGTCGTTTGGAAGCTAAGCCCAAAAACCTCTAAAAAAAAAACCTCCAAAAAAATGTCCTTTGAAAATTAAGCCCAAAACCCCTAAAAACAAAATACCTTCCAAAAAATGTCCTTTGAAAATTAGGCCCAAAAAGAATCCAAAAAGTGTATCACATACCTCCAAAAAATGTCCTTTGAATGTTAAGACAAAAATATTCCTTTCAAAATTAAGCCCCAAAAACATCCTATGCAAGATCAGACCAAATGAAGAAATGTGCGAAATTATGCGAAAATAATCAATCCATTTACGCATATTTATATTGCTGCAAAATGTGTTTTTGGAGGGGATTCGTTGAATTTTCTGGCCGACGTAAAGTTAATTAAAATTTTGGCCGAACTTTTGTAAAAACTTTGGTCAAACGTTTGTGTCGTTAGACTTGAGAGGCCATCGGGACAAAAAAAAATTCACCCAAACTTTTTTTTAAAGTTCAGCCCAACTAACACGTCTGCAATTATGCAAAACCGAAATCTGAACACATTTCTTCAATTTTTGACCAATTAAACTCCATGAAACTCTATGAATTAACTTTCGAAACCAAGACAAGCATTTGCAGAATTCAATTTACTTTAAGGAAATATAACTTTTATGGATTTTCACAAATATTTACCTATTTTAATTAATTTTGTAATAAATGGGTGCAAACAATTTCTGAATGTCATTATGATTCAGTAAAATCAATATTATGTATCTTCTAAAATACACTATAAAAAATTGAAAAAATTATAATGCATTACATTGGTCTATCGTCTGTAATGGGCAGGTTTTATATTTTTAGTTTATAATTTATATGTTCAGAAATTTTGTGCAAGCCAAAACATATTCAAAATATGTAGTTTTTTCATATTTAATCAGTTCAAAAAATTATAGTAATGATGATATTCATTAGTTGGTTTCATAAATATAACAAAAAGGAAGTAGACTATGTCTGAATTGTTATAACACATTTTGTTTCTCAAAAACAAAAAAAATTCAAAGAATACACCAATGTGTTTGAACATGACTTTTTATGAATCCTTTGATTTTTAAAGAACATGCACACTCAAAGTACTAAGTTAACATATCAAATGTGTATAAAAAAATTCCAAAAAAAAAGGTAATAGAAAGCTAACAAAATTTTTGACAGCTTTTATTTTTATGGAAAATTGAAATTTTGAACAGAAAAAATGTTTTTCCTTGTAGAAAGTTGAAGAACTGAAAAAAAAATGATATTTTTTCTCAAAAAGCGAAAAAAAGTGTAACCCAACTTCACATTTTCACCTTTATATTATCCAACAAAATGAAGAGACACAACCTACAGTTGATTTGATGTAATATCTTCTTCTCTCTCACACACTCCCCCTTGCTATTTCTTACTCCAAGTATACATGCCATACACAGACGCAATACCATACCCTCACACAACAGAGGGGTTGCCTTCTAGGGAAAAAACCCTAAATTTAATATAATTTCTACCATCATATCATCCCCCTAATGAACAACCCATATTGACTATGAAATTACAATATTTTAAAAGTAAATTTTACATATGTTTCTAGCTTTGGGGGTGTTGTCCCCGAAACCTCCTGCCAAAGGCGGGCTCCAAAAGGTTGCCGCTGCCCCTCTTGGATGCCCCTAACAATGATGAAACAATATGCATCATTAGTATCCCATTAAGAACAAGAGTCCAACGTAGTGATACATCTAAAAAGGCAAGATAATCAGGCTCCACACCCAACATAGACAAGGAGGAGTGACTTATTATCTAAGTTAATTTATGCTACTAAGGTGTTGGAAGGTACCAATTGAATTATCAATGGAATTCTATTCACCTGAGGGGAAATGAAAGCACATGTTGATGTAGTAAAGGTCTTATGGGGTAATTATTTCAACAACATTATTAGTTGCACCAAGAATAAATTGAGAAATGATTAATTCATTTTATAAATAGGAACACAAAACAATCATCAATAATACATCAATATATTCATGATATATAAGAGATGAATATAATTTTTTGAAGTATGATTAAATCATGAGGTGATAGTTGCATTGTTAGAAGACTTCATTGAGAAATGGATTAAACATGCTTCAAAAAATATAGTGACACTAAGATGAGTCATCCACAGTTTTCATGCTTACTTATTCAACATGCATCAATTATTTAAGAAAACTAGGTATTCAATGAAAACAATAATTTTTTTTACAGTACTATAAGTAAAACTTCTATGCTTTTCCTCCTTTATTTTCTTATAAACTCTTATTTAAACATTTGTAGATTACTTGAAAGTTCCATAGAAAAATACTAGGAGTTTATAGCTAGTGTAATATTTTGACATTGAGTTTTGAGCTTAAGATATCAAGTGTGAAACCGATTTACCCCTATAAGATTAAATGTAATTATGTTTTATAGTTATCTAAAAATTCATTTCAAGATCATTTTTACCTATTCAAATGTGAAATTCTTCTTTTTACCTTTTTGTAAATTGATGATACCTAATTTTATTCATCATTATATTATTATCATTCCATATTCTTGTTAATGTTCAAGCCTATTCCTCTATTAAGCCTTTATTTTATATATTTTTAATATTATATTCTTCAATAAATAGGAGTTCCGGCTCTATTAAAACAATGGGTCATTTTTTCCCACAAATGATATCATTGTAACTTTAATTAGCTCAATGATTAATAACCCTTAAAGGTCTAACACATATGAAAATTGAATATACAAAATTTCTTTTAAAAATCAACAATGAAAGGTTTATAAATGTTAATAAGCATTGGTGGAAAATAGCACCAACGAAAATAGGACCAGTAATAACATAGACGTGTTACAATTTTTATCTGGTATTTTTTTCAGAACCGATATAATATAAGTGGCACTGATGTTTTGTTTAAGATTTATACTTTTATAACTATGCAATCCTCTATATACCATATTTCCTTGAGGAAAATAGAAAATAAAAATTAATTATATTGGAACTCAAGTTTATATCTTGTTGTGGTGAAATCACAACACTTTCATTTTAACTTATTATTTCATAATAATAATGGGGACCCTTTCATAAATTTTGGCTAAATCTCATTTCAATATTTTTCATTTGGTTAAGTGTCTCACAACTTTTCCATGTTTTCATTTTTTTTCAAATTTCCCTTATGATTGCTTCATTGAATTATATTTTTCACTAGCTTTCCATAAGTTCTCGTTTCATCTCATTTGGATGTACGATTTGCAAATGGTGCTTATCTGAAATTCAGTGATTTTTATCGTGTGGGTTGAAAATGTACAAAATGTATATTATTTCAATTTTTGAAAATTAATTGTGAATATTGATTTTATATCAATGTTTAATTAGACTTTATTATTTTTTATTTTATTTTGTTAACTATCCTACAAAATTTTCACAACCAAATTGTAGAACAATTAAAATCATATGTTATCATATTTTAGAAGTTAATATAAATTTCAATTCTTAAAACTTATGAAACCTCGACATTCATGTGGTTTTAGAGTTTTTAATGTTCTTTTACATCAATAATATAGTGGTTGTAGCTTTTATAAGGTGTGAGGGACCCACTCTAGGTGGTCCTCCTCTCGCCTCACTTACCTTGCCTCACATTCCCCTCGTCCCATCGAAACTTTTCCATTTCAGACCTTCTATTTTAGTCCACCTCTAAGATCCCATACAAGGTCACCAAACCTCACCTCTTTCCATTTCGGGACTTCCAAATATATTAAATTAACTTAATTCACCCTCCGAAATAATTCTCCCGAAAACTCCCTACTCCTAAAATTCCAAACCTCCTAATCTCTCCTCTCTTCCTATTTCGAGACTTTAACATTTCGGGACTTATTTAAAGAGTGCCCCCAAAATCCAAAACTCTAGAAACTCTGATTAATACTCCTTACGACTTCCACCATTCCACCTTATGCTTCCTACTCCAAACATAATAAAAAGTCCTCCCTCTCATGAAATTTTGGGACTCTTAAAAGAGTTCCTAAAAAATCACCTGTCCATTATTTTTATATCTAATTATTATTTACTTTCTAAATATAGTTTTTTATTATAAAATTTAATTATTAATTTAATTTAATAATTTCATTTTTAATTAATCTCTAATTAATTTATTTTTTAATTAATTTGTATATAATTAATATAATAATTGTAATTGATTAATTATTTTCTAATTAGTATTATACTATTAATTACACTTATTAATTTAGTTTAAATTAGAATTTTTAATTAAAATTACCTAATTTTAGCCAAGGCATGAATTTTTCCTGAACTGTAGTAGTTTTGACACTTCAACTTTGGAGGATCATTAGTTGAGTTTTACCTGGAAAAATGAGGACATGACAACGTGCTAGAGATATAAGATCATGAAGAATATTTTTGAAGTGGCTGCATGAGCATATTTTGTCATTAAGTAAGCCTAAAAATTAGCCGAAAATTAAGCTCTAAATTTCCAATCAAAATTAATTTTCTAAGTTGCCCTTTTTTACCAACAAAATATTTACAGGGGTCAATGGAGAGCTCTAATTTCTTTCTATTTATTTATTTAATTGAATTTTGATTAGAGAAGTTTGTTTTCCCATATTATGTAATTCCCACTTTGGTTTACAATTTATTTTATTTTATTTCTTGGTAGGAGAGTAGTTGAGGGGATAAAGAAAAGAATATATGGAGCAGTAGAAAGACACGAACAAGGGGAATATTGGATAATTTAAAAATCTAATTAATGATCTGTCAAATCACTCCAAACAGTTCTCCATTTTCAATATTTCTAGTAATGATTAAATAGTAGGTTAGAGAATGAGGAAAGGGGTTCTTCTTTTCTGCAACTAGAGGCTCTGAAAGCACTATTGTATTAGGTGACTAGAGTTGTAGGTGAGAGGAATACTTCAGATTTGAGGTATTAGGTGAAATATCTATAATTTTTCTTGTTGTACATAGACACTCTTGTAATGGATAGAAAGTTGAGTTGTAGAGAGATATATCATTTTGTCTTTCAAAGGAAGAATTTTTTGCACTTCCATAGACAAAATTTTCTCAAGGAGCTGAATCTGTTCATCTATTGCAAAATTTTAATGATATTCTGGTATGCTTTTAATAAATTTTCTTTTCAATGCACTATTGTCTTATATGTTACATCATTTTTAATTGTCGGAATATCTCTAATTTCTTTTAATCTTTTTTTCTAAATCATGTATGGCACTCTGATAATCAACACTATTGTGGTATCAATCAATTTATGTTATTCAATTTATATAAGAGCTATCTGTGAGGAGAATAAAATAATTAGAATTGATATGAATTCATTGAAATAGAAATTTATTGGGAAGTAACTATTTATTTTTTAAATACATTAAATTTTGTTTTATCTTTCATTAATTAAACAAGATACTTCTTTAGTTAATGAAAATTATTTAATGAATTCAATCATATAAATATTCATTTTCCCTTGGTTAGTTAGTCCATCTGCTCTTGAATTGAGAGAAGGTTATCCTTTCTCAATTCGAGATATGATTAGTTTTACTTTCATCTTAGAGTAAATTTTCATTTATATTAGTCATTACATTATAGAAGTCCCGTCACATAGGGTCAGACTTTAATTGTGGCTTGGCTGAGCCATAAATTCAACTTAAATATATGTTAATTTCATGTTCACAATAAGAGGGAAGATCTAATTTCTCTCTTTATTTTTTAAAGTAATTGAGATACTATAAGCTATTAGAGGGAGAGAGAGGGTAAATGGACCCACTTTAACTAGTTAGAGCCATTACATAAATAGATAAGAGCTTGATTTCAGACTCTTACCAGGTGGTCTCTCTTACATGTTGCTGAGGTCATTTTTTACCATCAACATTTTTGGGACTAGAAGGCGGGACTGAGTAAATAATTTATTTGAAAATTTTGTGCTATAATATTTTATCTTATTACTATGGATCCACCTAAAATATCACCTTGTACTTTCTTTATTATACCTCAACCAAATACTAGTATGATAAATTAAATCTATAAACTATACAAGGTAAAGTATAATGGCGTGTCATCTAGTTTTAATCATCTCCTTCAATTTATGTAAAGTTGAAAAAAATTCAATATTGATGAAGATATTATTTGCATAATTTTTACACTCACTTTGACATGTAAAGACAAATAATGGTGCTTATCTCTTCTAGTTGACTCTATACATAGATGGTGTTAGCATTCTTTAATTTTCTAGATATTGTGAGAAATAATCACATAGGCCAAGAACAAACCAACACTGGAAACTGGGATCTAGCCATGCCAACTTCAGAGAGGGCTTTCTCTATAAGATTTATATTTGTTTTGATAAGTTTTTAGGCTAGTTATAATAGTACTTGGGGTTTTGGGTTTGTTTTGGATTTTTGAAGATCGATTCTATTCAATTGATTAATATTTATTGGGCAATTGAGTCAAAATATAACTGGATGGTTGCATCAATATTTCACAGAGTAAACACGGGGGAAGCTAGGAATATTTACTGGATCTCTTGGATTTATAAATGGATTTATGATAGAAACATGAATATATTTGGTAGAACTAAAGAGAAATTAAGAATTATTTAGTTTGGCTTTCAGTGGAAAACATAATGATCGTAAAGGAAACCAAAATAAGGTACTCAAAATTAAATCCTATTCATCACGCTTTATTCTTTACAATTAGAATTCAGATGTTTACAATGAAAGACGACAATGAAAAAATATTAACCGAAGAAAAACATCACCAGTATTTAAGCCACAAGAATCCTATGAATGGTTTCTTTATTATTGATGTTCCAGTACTTTGGAAAAGCTTACAGTACTACAGAAGACAATAATGATTCTGATCTCAAGCAACTGATCTTTGATACTTCCAAAACTGAAGTATTTATATAATAAATTAGAACAGAATAATTTGTAACGGACATGGTATTTTTATGCTTAAACTTGAACTAAAAACTCTAACATATTACAAAATAATAATATTAGTGGGATGCGTTGTGTAGAGCAGTTGCTGATGTAGTGGGGCAGTTAGGACGTGGATCACCTTTTACTAATATGCTGGCAGACTAAATGTTGTGATACACTTTTCACTTCACATTGGATGTGGAGTTGTGGGAATGCAAGGAATTTATAGAGGAACTCATAATGGAGAAATGTGAGAATATAGGGAATCCATGGAATAAATATGAAAGTACAAGGAATGAAATGCTCCACACTCTAAAATAGATGCTATTATGCAAGGAATCCAAACCAATTGAAAATATGTGGGAATATGGGAAAGGTGACATGACCCTTGTCAATATAAATTAGAACTAAGTCCTTGCCAATGAAAATGAGTAGAAGGGCTAGGCTCTTCTTGAGGGATATATTCAATAATCACAATTCCTGATGGAAGAGGTTCACCGTCAGGTCCAACATATATTGGTTTTCTCTGAGACAAAGGAAGAGAAGAGGAAGGTCTCGAAGAATCAGACAAGTATGGATGAGATTACTCACGTTCAATGACCTCACAAAAAAAAATGTCTAACTCAAAAAGGTCAAGTTCAATGACCTTAGGTAATGTTAGGTCCCTATATTACTAGTATAGTCCCTTATTGTTGTTAGTGTAACCCCCTTATTGTTATTATTGTACCCTTGTAACCCCCATTTTGTTATTATTGTGCCCTTAAATTATCATTGTTAGGTCGTCTAGGATTACATTGTGGCCCACTAGGATTACATTATGGCCCCATGGACTCCTATATATAGAAAAGAGGTTTTGTAAATTGTATCATCCAAGAATTGTTCATTTATGTAATGTATTGGATGTTTCCCCCTCGAAGTGGCTCATTTCTAAGGCGTTGATATCTCTTTTCTTCTCTTTTTGGAGCTGGTTACACAACATTTGGTATCAGAGCTTTGGATTCTAGGGTTTCGCTGCTCCAAACAGGTCATCGTGGAATTTTCTCTATAAATTTTTTTCTACGAAGTTTCAGAAGCTGAAATTTTTAGGGTGCGAAGCTGAAATCCTGAGGAAGATTTTCTAAAAATTTCAGATCTTGGTTCGCAATATTTTCGGAGATATCATCTGTGGAAGTTAGGTCTTTTTTCAAGCTCCTAAACAGGTCATCGTGGAATTTTTGCTATAAAAATTTTTCTACGAAAGTTCAGAATCTGAAATTCGTATGGTGCGAAGCTGAAATCTTGAGGAAATTCGTCAAAAAATTTCAGAGCTTGGTTCACAATATTTTTGGAGATATGATCTGTGGAAGGTAGTGCTTTTTCAGGCTCCTGAATTTCATCTCAAAGAGGTGATCGTGGGAAAAGATATCAACGCCTTAGAAATAAGCCACTTCGAGGGGGAAACCTCCAATACATTACATAAATGAACAATTCTTGGATGATACAATTTACAAAACCTCCTTTCTATATATAGGAGTCCATGGGGCCATAATGTAATCCTAGTAGGCCACAATGTAATCCTAGCCGACCTAACAATAATAATTTAAGGGCACAATAATAACAAAATGGGGGTTACAAGGGTACAATAATAACAATAAGGGGGTTACACTAACAACAATAAGGGACTATACTAGTAATATAGGGACCTAACATGTTTCGTGCTTAAAGAAGATTATAGGTGAAAATATTCCAGTTCAAACAATATTGCCAGAACTTGATGAGGAAGGAAAAATCATATTGGAACCGGAAGTGATCACGGAAACAAGAACTCGACAACTATGGAATCGATCAATTTCAGAGTATCTCATCAAGTGGAAGAACTTACCCACTAAAGATTCTACATGGGAGGATGAGAATTTTGTACAAAAGCACCCAGAGCTACTCAAGCGTTGAGGACAACACTTTTTTTGAAGGAGAGGGGCATGTTAGGTCCCTATATTACTAGTATAGTCCCTTATTGTTGTTAGTGTAACACCCTTATTGTTATTATTGTACCCTTGTAACCCCCATTTTGTTATTATTGTGCCCTTAAATTATTATTGTTACGTCGGCTAGGATTACATTGTGGCCCACTAGGATTACATTATGGCCCCATGGACTCCTATATATAGAAATGAGGTTTTGTAAATTGTATCATCCAAGAATTGTTCATTTATGTAATGTATTGGAGGTTTCCCCCTCGAAGTGGCTTATTTCTAAGGCGTTGATATCTTTTTCTTCTATTTTTGGAGCTGGTTACCCAACAGGTAACAATGTTTCAGGGACTTATGTTTCAATTGTGTCAGTTTCAACTACAAGAGTAGATGTAATATCAATTTTAGAACTCAAAGGGATAGATGATTTAGGTGGATCAATATAATAGGAGGGTTATAAGTGTTAAGTAGGTAAATCCTCTCTACGGACAGAGACGATCCCTCTAGCTCTAGGGTGGGTGTAGTAACAAGGAAGCATGCTAGAGTGTAGGTTCCTAGAAATTTGAAATGAAAGAGGATGTGATAATATGGCCTACCTGTGGTCCAAAGTTGTCGTTGACACTCGTAGTGATGATGAGAACCTCTCACTCCTGATCGAAGGCAAGTAACAACCCCTCCACTTATCACGTTTGGACACCTGCACAGAGATCAGAAAATTATAACCACACAACACATACTGATTTCATCGAAAAAATACTAGTCAGTCAGAGAATACTAGCATATTGCATTCAAAAAGACAAACACAAGACGGGAACTAGACAATAGTCACTTATATTAATAGGTAGAAAGAAGAGATACAACCATGTTCTGACATTGCAGTCTCCTCCAGCGGGGCTCGAGCAAAGCACATCTCAAAGCTCGTCAAGGAATTCAGACGGGATAAGGGACCTCTCGATGGATTTCTCCTTTTTTATACCTTCTCAATAACTCAGTTATTCAACTATAGCTTAGTCCTTCAAGTGCAGCACTTCAACTGTATAAATTTTTTTTTTCAACTAGTTTTCATAAAGAGAGAAGGCTTGTTTATATAGAGGAAAAGGAAGAGGTTGGGATCCCTACAAAGGTGGAAGGGGGGCCTATCCTTTAGGAGTGTTCGAAGGGAGGTGGAAACTACTAACTAAAGGAGGAGGCCCATGCTTGTTTCAGTTCAACCACTCCCAGTGACTCATCCCCGAGGTGGTTGGAATGGAACCTTTGCCTATATTTTTTTTTTAAATTCATAAATAGCTTGGCGCGGGTGTCTAACTGGCACAAAGCGCCAAGTGGCATGGGCTCCATGTTAAATTCCCTAGTCAGTGCGAGGAGGTAAAGGGCTACTCGCGCTAAGGAAAAAATAGGGATTTTTACAGCTCTCCTTAGGGAAATGTCAACAAGAAGAATGTTGCCTTCATCAAAAGGGATGTAATGATGTTAGTTGCAAAGAATGACACTATGTATTGGTCACATAAATGACCATCCAATGTGTGAGTTTGGAATTGCAGGGAGAGTGACAAAATGTTGTGTAACAAATGCCCTCTAAAGCATGAGGTCTAAAGGAGAGGGATGGGTGAAATGCTTTATGAGAACACGTTCAAACCAAACACCGTTGTTGAAAAACCTACAATTACAAATACAAATGATATCTTCGATACATGAACATGTGGCATGGGCATAACCATCCATAATAGAGTATATAAAAACTGAGATCTAGGTATGGACGCAGCCATCTAGTAGCAAAGATCAAAAAATAGACTCAGGTATAGTCATAGCCATCCAATCCAACAATCATGAAATAAGTCATGATAATCCACAAAGAACCCACAGCCTAGATTTTATCAGACAAAATCCAGGGTCTTGCACTCCATCTCAACCCAAATAAGTACAATTTCTAGCACGCGAATGTATGAGCTGAAGTCGAACATGCAAGAAAATCATCTCATTACTAGCCAATCATGAAAGATGTTAAAACACACGATATAAACCACTCATAATGATAATGGCTCTCAAGGTACAAAAGGTACAATATACGGAATTTGAATAGTGATATGGCATTGAACACCCGAAGAGTCAGTTGAACGAAGTCTAATGATGTGGATCTTACGTTGAATGTGAAGAACTTGCAATTGAGGCATGCAGGCTCCAAGGTACCAAGGCACCAAAAGGGAGTCTCTAGATTAGATTCCTGGATAATGAGCTGAAGTCGAAAGGAAGTGACCTGATCAAAGGTGGGCCATGATGTTTCCCACATCATCGACACGAGACAGAGGAATATGATGTTTGTGAATGAGGACCAACAGATAATCAGAGGGAGGTTGAAAAATTCCGAGGCAAACTTCTCTTGAACATATCAGCAGCACGACACTGGATTTGGCAGTATTTGACATCAAAGGATTTGAGGTCATGATGATGTTGCAAAGAGAAAATCAGAGGTCAAAATAGATTACCTAAACTCATCGATGCAAAAATGACAAAATGATATGTCCCCAACCTGACACGAATGCAGAGAAATTCCATGTTCAAAAGTGACGTACTGCCGACACAACTAAAATTTGGTTCCAATTTCCCCCACCATTTCTTGCGAGTACCCCAATTATTTTTTAAAACAAGACTGAAGGGGATGGCATATGCTTGCACTATCAGTTTTTCCTTTAGAAAAATCCATCCCAGAACCTTTTACGAGCCCTAGGAAGGAGGAACTAGATTGACGTCATGGTGACAAATTCTGATGTCATCTGGGTTTAATGAGTCTACAAAAGGAAGAACTCGGCATCTTTTCATGTTTAGAGAGTTTGAAAGGAAGACAGAAAATAAAACTCCAGCAGTCCCTTTCATATGTAGTCTCACAGATCCGAAAAGGTATAAAACTGTGTTTGACATAACCTCTTAGTTGTGATAGGCTAAGGTATTCCTTCTTCATAAATAATCCATCCCAACCTGAAAAATGGGTAAACATATATTGGGTAGATATCATTTCATAGCCTTTTAACGAGCTCAAAACGAAAAGCGTCTCGACAATATTTTCAGTTTTAGAGAACCAGAAAAGATCTGAGAGATTACTCCAGTAGTGAATTTTCAATGTTTTTACCGACTCCGAAAAAGTATAAAATATAACTCGGTACATCATCATTATCGCGTGAAAACCTGTTGTTTCACAAGAGACATGTATAAAACCCGTTTTTAAAAAATAAAACAGTAAAATAATTGAAAAAGATGTCTTAAAACCTAATTAGGGTTGTGAAAAAGCTATAAAATGCAAAAAATGGGAAAAAAAATAATTACTTTTCACTTTTTACCTCTTGTGGAGCAATTTTTACCCATTTTATTGTGCAGTTTTGTGGCGACGATATTGGCCAATCCAGTACATCAATCGTAAATCCGTCAACTCTAGGTAAGAGGTGAGATCCCTCTTGTCATTTTAAGGTATTTCTTGCTTCTTGAATTTGTCAATTTTGAATTTGGGGGGAGAAATTGTAAAGTTTAGGGCTGCACGGTTGGCACAGTTTTCGGGCACGGAGTAGTGCCAACCACCTGGTTTTTAATACTAGAGTGCGCCCATTGGCGCGAATGTTTTAGAAACAGTCACACCAATAGCACAAACCAATTTCTAGAAAAATTATATGCCAAATGTCCCAATTGTTTACAAATTCAAGGATGAATATTGACTAATACCACTTGTATGTGTGTGTTTTCAGGTAGAAAAGAGTAAAATGGTCATAGAATGGAAAGAAAAGGAACATAGTGAAGAATATGAGTTGGCCATGGAAAATGAGGGAGTTATGGAAGCCCTCAGAAACTGTGGCTTGCTAAAATTCTTTCTAATACCATACCTCCGAGCCCAACCATAATTGCTACAATATATGATCAATATATGGGACGAAAATCAAGAGAAGTTCATCCTACGGGATCAAGAGCTTGAGATCGATGTCTCTGATGTATATTTCATCATAGGATTATTGCGGAGGGGTGTAGCACCACTCCTAACTGGTACCTAGCCCTGCATGGAAAACATGACCATGGTGATTAACAAGGTATGTCAAGGAGCACAGAAAGGTTCAGGTAGTGGGAAAGTTGATATACAAACTAGCCCTGATTTGACACTACGTGTGGTATTGCATACCATCACATGGGCTTCGAGATCACAAGCACCGAATGAAGCAACAAAGACACAGTTGATTCTTGCTATGGATTGCATGGCTTTTACCATGTACAAGTTGGTAGAGACCATAACCATCAACATGAAGCATCAACTAACCAAATGCGAGAAGACCAAATTGAAATAATTTTGTTATGGATCCATCATGGTATCATTCTTCTTGGAATTATTACCAATTTTTAAATGATAGGAGGTTATAGTTCTGACACCAGCAGCGAGAGAACCACGGATGGCTCGATGGGGATCATTGATGCCAAGGGTAGGGGGCGGCGAACAACTGTCTTGGAGGCCGAATTTTTTGTATTGGCTCCGTTGAAAACTGATTGTCGTGGAGGATTGGCCCTACTCTGGCACATATTTCAGTGATGATCTAGACCTCCCACTCCTAGAGAGAGAAGACTGGGATGAACATTTGGGTAAGACTCAATTTTTAATTTTTATGAGTATTATGATTTTCTTTTATCCATGTATGTTCTCACATTAAATCCATGTGATGTAGATGTTGGCCCAGAGATACCTACCGGTATGTCACCGATAGCAAGGAGAATCCCTCGCGATTTCCACCCTCAAGGTGAGGGCGGCGAGGAAGACGAGATAGTGCGCAACCTGGAGGGGATCACTTGAGGAGTCCCAGATTATGCAAATTTTGACGATGTTCCTCGCGCCTATCAGAGGCATACCGTAGGGGTTCCCAACCGAATTCAGCACTTGTTGAGGCAGCTAGTGCAGGCTATGACATGTTATCATGAGCACCATGTTGATTAGACACCTAGGTTTATTTTATCTGCATATTTTGTGATACATGATGTCTCAAGATGTAATAGAAACATACATATATTTTTTGATGTTATCATGCACATAGTTGCAAACATGTGATATAATAAATATACATCTATTTTCTTACATGGATCTTTTACATATGATGATGCTTTTACAAATTATGCAAATTTCTATCTAATACAATGTTAGCCACTGTATCAGTTAATGTATTCATTTGTCAAAGAATATGTTGATAAGTAATGAAATAAAAATATCTTTCCAACAAAAAAATACATAAATAGAATCTCAGAATGTGAGGATTTCTAAACGAATAATGATTATTGTGTTGTAGAACAACAAGCTATGAATCTAGATTTACAAGCAATGCGCGTATGCCGAGGTTGATTGCCTCAGTTAATAACTCAATGACAGTGCTATATTCAGCAACATTGTTTATAGTCTGTAGTAGAAAAATACCTTGCAGATCTATCAACGCACCAACAGGATCATAAATTACCCAGGATACCGAAGACAAATTCCTGGTACTGCGAGAAGCACCATCCACGAAACCGACATAAGGGGTAATAGACATCTGCACAATAACCAAGACCCAATAAGTAGGAAAATGCTCACAAAGCACACCAAATCCAAAAAAACATGTACAAAAATGAAAATAGAACCTATGTACACCTTCTATGCATGAATGACTCATGCATAATATTTTTTGAGATACAACCCATTTTTGGGTTGTTCAAGAGGACGACCTTAGTAGTCAATTAACTCATAGGCCCCATTTTGCAACACACGTTTAATGATATATGGCCCATGCAACATAGGTTGAAACTTTATTGCCCCCATCTTATCATGAGCTTGGTCATACAGGAGGACGAGATCTCCTTCAATCAAATAAAGAGGAGAAACTGATTGATCAAAATGAGCTTTGACTTGCTTTTTTTGTGCTTCAATGACCAAAGCAGCTAGGTGATGAGTTTCATCCAACCTCTCTAAGTAAAGGATACACTCTTCTTCTAGTGAAGTGTTTTGTAGTAAAATCGATGCCCCATTTCTCAAAGGGACCAATGGTAATGACAGGGTGAAGAGGAACAGGTGGTGCATGCATCTTGCATTGATAAATTTGGCAATCACGACATTTACAAACTACGACGATACACTCTATGAAAATGGAAGGCCAAAAATAAGTAGCACGAATTATCTTTTGTGCTATAGCGTAACCAGACATGTGACCACCACAGGTGCCATGTATAGAGTAAACTTGGACTTCATCTAATGAACAAGTTACTCCCACATGGATGTTCTCGACGATTCCTAATTTCACAAAAATGTCAATAGGTATCTTCTGTGTGATATCGCTCAAGTCACCTTCTGTGAAGACTTCATGTGTCAGAATTGGCGTTTGAAGCAGAGAAGAAGGACCTAGAGACAAAAAACGCTCAAGACAGGTAGACATAGACCCAAGGCCAGGCATAAACGAAGAACGATGATGACCATCGTCCCATGGTAGGTTTTCGAGAGACATGGTTTCCATGATGGCTTCATCAGAAAGAAACACTTCTTTCAAAGGATCAGGCGAGTCTGAATCGCCGAGCTAGGGGGATTGTGAATACACGTTAAGGGACAAGCTCAAAGTAGCACCATCAGATGGTGGAGTATCTAATGCAGCAATGAGTTCATAATAATCGATTTCGATCGGACTCAACAACATTGAATCACCAAATGAATTGACTTGCTCAGGTGAAGTAATAATCCAGGGGTCATCGGATCCAAAGATGATATTAACTTGAATAGCCTTAGGTGGTGGAAGGGGAAAAATACCCATGAGGGCTGGATCCTTGAAGAGACCTGACCCAACGCTCTCCAAGGGAGTAGGGATGTTATCCACATACGAAACATTGTTCTCAGAGGAAGAGGTGAAAAATGACAATTGATCAACAGTAACAATATTTCCCTCATGTGGAAATTTCAAAACATGGAATAGGGTGGACGGAGTGCAAACCATAACATGAGTCCAACTACAACTGAGTAGAAGATTGTAATTAAGTTTAGCATTAACTACTTCTACTCCAACATTGACTGTCTTCCCTTTCAAGGTAATCAGGAAAGTTGCGAGAACACCCAAAGGTTTTGAATCCCTTCCATCAAATTCTTCAAGGGAATTTGGTGAGGAATTCAGGGCTGGAGATCCAATGGCCTTCCAGTACGAAGCTTAAATGACACAGGTTGAGGCACCTTCATCCACAATGGCTTGAAGGATATCGAGACCATTAATAACGACTTGTATAATGAGCACAATCTGGTGTGAAAGTCATGGGATGAAATTATCTAAATTAAAAGAGAGAAGGCTAGCATTAGTAGGATCAACCCCACCAATTGCATATAATAAAGCTTTCCACTGAGATGAACAACTCTGAAGTACTTCTAACGTGGACATTGCGGATGGCGCCTATGCCAAATATTCAACAATACTGTAATTTTGAGCAGCACGAGCGTGAGGATTATAAGAAGACTTCCAGAGAACACCTTTGGAAAGTGGTCACACAACAGGTTCAGTACTGGGCCTTTCAATCTCAAGAGGGCCGAAAATAGGTGGAAGAGGAGGACCATTAGTGATCTCCTTCCCCGTCACCTGACGTGATCTAGTATAATATTTTGACCGAGTAGTGATAGAAATGGATGCAGAACTATTCATCATGAACACCTGTGAGCCAAATGGATTAGGTGACTGAGGCTGCTCGATCATTTGGGTCTGCTGAGATGGAAAATGTTCTTTAATAATATCAAGAGTACCCTAAGTGCCCTTGAGCAATCTATTCACCTCAGCCCGTCAAGGACAGTCCTTGGTGTAGTGCTCTTAATCACAAATCAGACAAGGATACTTCTGCTTACGCTGTAAACCATCATCAGCACGAGATTTGGACGAATCTAGTTTCAGGACATCGGCCTTGGGTTTGCCTTCACCCTTATTTTTTCCTTTAGAAGTCCTATCCGCAGGATTGGCTTGAACAACATTTACTTCTGAGGTTTTACCAGGATTCAGACTAGACTGAGGAGCAATATCATTGGAAGAATTATAATTTTTCTTCCCAGGATTGGAGGAAGGAGACTTACGCAAAGTCTGAGACACAGAAGCAATAATACCGTCAAAGGATGGGGTCGCCAGTGCATTATAAGTTCCAGGTCTAGGGGCATCAGTCAAAATATCATACAATATGCCTAATTTAGAGTACACAATATCAAGGTACTAGGCACGAGCAATGGCCTATTCCTGAGTTACACATGCCCCCATGACAATGTCCTTCTCAATCTGATTGACAAAGGAGGTAGTGAACCAACGAGTAAGAAGTTGATCAGGAATTTCAAATTTGACCAAGCGACGACGACATTTCCATTCATGAATATGGTATGAGATATGAGTAGCCCGGTCCTATTTCAAGGAGGTAAGGAGATGCATCCCATCTTCATAACGAATTGGTAACTGAAAATGAGTAAGGAACACCATGGCGTGAGAGTTGAAATCTCAAAATATACCACGAGAGAGTTTGATATACCACTTAGTAGTAGCACTAGTAAGAGTCCATTGGAAAAGATGAAGCTGAATGGAATCATCAACCCAAGAGTTAGAGGAACACCACAAGTGGTAAGTCATAACATGGGCTTGGGGGTCTTCTCCGAACTTGCCCTCAAATTTGGGACAATCACCAGGAATCTTAGTTGAAACCGGAGGCCAATATGGGTTATGAAGAATAATATCATTTGTCAACTTTGACACATTCGGTAACTCCAACGTGGCAAGAAATGGTTGTTGAGCGTTAAAATGCATAGCTGGTCCTTGATAAGAACCCAAACTTGCATTCCATCTCATTTCAGAAAAATTGTGACCCCATGGGTTTTGTCCCAAAAGATTCAGACGATATGGGGGATAAGCTGAATAATTCTGTTGATACTGAGGATACTGATTCTGAGTATACCATCAAGGTTGTTGTTGAGGATTTTTCGATGGAATATAAGTATGGCCTTGCGGTGGATTATACGGCAACTAAGATTTAGGGTGAAAAGTAAAACCTTGAGGCGCACTATATACTGGTCAATATTGACCACGAGGATAATAAACACCTTGGGGTTGAACTTGTTGTTGATAAGTGGGCCCTTGTTGCGCTGAATAAACATGGTAAATGACTACTGAGTAGACTGAATAGGCTACTGAAAGGTAGCACCCTACTTTGAAGTAGAATAAAATTGTTGTTGAGCAGATTGAGCAAGCTATTGCGCCGGTTGAGCAGGTTTTCCCTATGGAGCAAGTTGCTCTGGATGCTGAGAGCCATCAGGTTTCCACTGTGGAGCAGGCTCACCTAATGGTTGTGATGGACCAGGTTGCCCCAGAGGAGGACCAAAGGGTTGACCTTGTTGTGCAACTTTCAAACCAGACTGAGTATATGATCCCGGTTTTTATACAAAAGGTTGTTCCTATGACGAATAGATTTGCCCCCCTAGACCATAAGAAGGTCCTGGTTGATATAAAGGTTGACCAAAAGGCCCCTAGGGATGCCTTTGTTAGACCATAGGCTGACCTTGTAAAGGTTGGCCTTATGGACTGTAAGGTTTTCCCTGAGGACCTAATGCAAGCCCTGACTGAAATCGAAGGTTGTCCCTGGAAGGGTTGTCCTTATGGGCCAGGAGGTTGCACCTGATAAGTCATTCCAATTTCAGGAACGATTTCATAAGAGTCATAAATAGGAACGCCACACTCATCATAATGATGGGGATTAGGAAACACATGAATGGGGTTACCAAAAACATCATAGTGATGAAGATTAAGATAGGTAAAAAAAGCACGATTACCATATTCGCCATAATAGTGTGGCGGATTAACAGGAGCATTAGGGTGCTAAGAAACCTGAGATTTATGTTGATGAATAGCGAATATATACTCTTCAAAAGTGAGGCCACCATGTATCTCAGTTGAGGTTGCTAGTGACTGAGTGACCAATGTAGATGCAACTGTAGAGACAGTAGGTTGAACTAGGATAGATGTAACTAAAAGCGATGAAGCAGGTGTCATCGATGATAGTCCTAATCATGGAAGGACTGGACTCCTGGATGGAGTAGATGCTGCAATGGATGCAACACCAGTAATAATCTAACCCGAGGACCTATATCTAGCTAGAAGTGACACTGATGGTGAAGATTGAACAGACACATGAGTGGTGTTTCCAGGAAAAATTTGATACTCTTTTGTAGAAACAGGAATTCCATCACTGCCAATAGGACCTAATGTGTCCATGTCTGACTCCTCTGTAAGATCCTCAAAAACACTAAAGGGACTATGAGGTATAAAAACAGCTAAAAATGGCGATCCCGATGTAAGAGGAAGGAATTCTTCCTCATCCCCAAAACCATACCAAGCGCTCAAGGGAGGCCAATTGAACTCAACTGGCTCATGAACAGGTGATCAGGTAGCAAGGGGTAAGATCGATAAGAGAAAAGGTTGTTGAAGCTCGGCAGAAGTAGAGGATTGAGGAGTTTCAAATGAACTGTTCAGTAAAGGACTACCTCTAGAAGGGAGCGAGGATGATGAAACTGGTGGCTCCCCCACTGTGACTTCTTCACAACAAGAAGGAAAAAGAAAGATCCGAGCAAAGATTCAAAAAAACCAAGACAAAAAAAAACAAGCCAAGTGCTAAAACTTTTATGGGCGTGTGATCATGGGTAGTTTATTTTATGACATTGAAACCAAACTTCGTTGTTTCATGTTTTAAGAGTCAATAAATAGGCAAACTGTGACTCTAGTCACTTTCAATTTTGAACGAGCATGAAAGGACAAGTGCTCGATGATATTTTCAAATTTAAAGAGTGAGTAAAGATCAAAAATGACTACTCAGGTAATCTAAGTAAGAGGGTATGCCAAGTTTCTGTGAGCTGCCATATACACCTTGGTGATCAAATGAAAGATAAATGACCAAGCACTTGATGTACATGGAGGTAGTCTCTGCGAATGCTGTGTTTGGTGTATCACGGTTACAAGGCAGAAAACTCAACTTCATATGGATAAAAGGATTGAAACCTAGAAGGGTCTCACTTTATATATGCGATGGTACGAGGAGCACAAGTCCGTACTAGTGGTATCTGGATCCAGATGGCAAACGACAACTACTAGGTTTTGTGATGCTGGAAAACGTCTCTAACTTAGACCACTAGAATATTTTGTTAAGTTTCAATGTTGCCTTAGGTTAATTGAAATAGATTTTAACGTTCATCTTGGATTAGGTTTCAATTTCCAGGCCTTAACATATGTTTGATCTGAAATATTCCTAAATGAAAAACTACATGCAGAAGGATACCATTTTCCTTCAAAGAAAGCTATCTATGAGAAGGAAAGAAAACTTTCAAGCAATAGCGAATAATGAAATCATGAGAAAACATCCACTAATGCATCTAATGCAATCTACAAAAAACATAACTATTTGCTAACCTATACAATGCAAATTAAGCGAGGAAATTTTTCATTTTGAAAGTAAAAAGAATGCAATATTTTGGCTTTTTCAATTCAATAGAGCAAACAATGCACTAAATGATATGAAAAACAAAACTAAACACTAGCTTGTGAGAGTGAATGCAAAAGTTGAAACAGAATGACTCCTCCAACATAAAACAAACACAACAATACTCAAACCAATGCTACAAACTTTTCAAATCAAAGAGAAATATCCAAAATGACCCATGCAAGCAATGTAATCAGTGCTTGGCGTAAGAGGAAGAAAAAACAAGTGAGCAACACAATGATCATTCAACCAATGGACATACTCAATAGGATCAAAGAGACCATGAGCAATTAAACACGGAATGAATTCGATAGCTTATCAAGAAACTCGATCTCCAAATGGAAGGCTCAACGCACTAAGTCACTCAGAAACCTTAAGACCTCAAGCTACACTGATAAGAAATGGACAAACAACTAAAGATGACAAGCCTCCAGAAATCAAAGACAGTCCATAACACTTCAATTACTCTCAAAACTAACCCAAAAACAAAAAAAAATTACCAAAAAATCATGGAAAATCTCACACCCAAAAATCTACAGTGGTCAGCGTGACTGTTAGGTGGTATTCAGCGCTAAACAAGTGATGGAGTGAGCGCTACAAAAGAAACATGCACCAATCACTGCGACTGTTCGGGGAAACATATCTGCTTAGGGAAATGTCAAAAATAAGAATGTTTCCTTCATAAAAAGGGATGGAATGATGTAATTTTCATAGTATGAAACTGCGTATTGGTCATAGAAATGACCCTCCAATGTGCGAATTGGGGATTGCAAGGAGAGTGAAAAAATGTTGTGTAACAACAAGTAGTACTTGAAGCTCCTCATTCAGTAGTTTTAATTTTGTTATGATTTTTATGTCCGTTAGGAGTAGCCTTTGGAGGAAGAGAAGGATTATTTTTCATTCTATGTGAATGAAGAGGAGGGGTATTTTTTTATTCCACGTTGGATAATAAATTTATTAACACAAAAATAAATAAATAAAAAATAGGGTAATCTAGGAATAAAGGTTTACCAAGAAATCATGAACTACAATATACATCTTGTTGAACCAAGGACTTAATATATGGGATCCAATCTCCTTGACTGTTGTGTTCGGTGTATCACAATATACAAAACAACAGACTTAGTTACCTATGGATAGATATCAACCTATAAGGGACTCCAAAAATATACGCAACAGTACATGCAAGTGCTATCCTTAGTAGTGTTCTCTAATGCATAACCATTCAATGATAGCATTCCCATATAATCTTCACATGTGGAGCACCATTCGATATACATGGAGGTACGTGGAGAATGATCTTATACACTTATGTATGTGGAACAAGATCTCACCCTCGGGATTCAATGCCTGAAAAAATGACAACTCCTACATTCAACGAAATCATAACACATCTCTAGACGATACCTCTAAATGTTTTTATTAATGTTGCAAATGATCCGTAGGTTGATTCCATAAATTTTACTCTTTATATTTTATTAAGTTAAAATTTTGGGCTCTCCACGAATGTCACCTGAACATCCTAAAATGAAAATCTAGCATGAGAAAATATAATTTTTTTCTCTTTCAATGAAAATATAGCTAAGAAAGGGCAGAAACAATCAAGATGAAACACGCAATATCCAACAAACAATACTAATTCCCTTTCGATGCAACCATTCCTATACTAATTCACATGTAAAATCCTAAATTCCAAGAAAATTAACATGAAAAGTTTCAATTACTGATTCAATTACAATTTTTTGAATGAGCACTCAAAAAAAAACTCACCAAATAAATGAGTAATGAAACAAAACCAATTTTCAAACAACCAAATGTTACAAACAGATAAAAGTCCAAACCACTTCTTACCAAAGGAAAATAAATACAACGCAAACCAAATGTAGGCTTTAGAGACACCACAAGACACTCAAGAATCAGGGAGGTTCAACTAGAAGCAGACTTATCAAAGAGAGGCTCAAAAACCAAGGAAAATTTTGTGCAAAAATAGGGGCCAACGCTCCCGCAAAGGAGGCTCCAGTGCTTTGCAACGCTAGCACAGAGTGGGCCTAAGTGAGGTGCAACTCTCTGTCAGAGGCACCGAGAGAGCATTGGTGGTAGGAAAGGTGATTTTGACATAATAATTGCAAAAAAAGTTGAATAAAACCACTTCCTACGTTTGTTATTGTCTGTATTATATAATAAAGATCTTTCAAAGAGGTAATCAAAGACATGGACAAGGGAACCACCAAGGGAATAATTTGCTCCCCACTATGGTCACCGATTTCTTATACGGGATTTGGTCAGTGGCTAACTGAGAACAATAGAGAGAAAAGGAACTCAATTATTTTGCTTAAATTAAATAGATGAAAAAGTGAGACTTACCTGGAATCCTTCGCACGCTTCGCTTAGGCTTTAACTTGGAAGCTCCTATTCTAGCTATTATTTCCAAAATTAGAACATGCACAGTCAGATAACACAATCCAAGAAACTACGATATATATGAAGTATGAACTAAATACTATATTCTATATATCAACATTTTATTGAAATAAGTGAAATAAAAATATCACATATAGGAAAAAAGAGAATTTTTGCCATTAATATAAATGCAAAGAGATTACAACCATAAGTAGCATTTGTTCCTGTAGAAGAGCTACTCCAAGTTGTTGAATCTTCCTTTCCTTGTCACAGTATGTACCTCCAATCACATTAAATGCATGAGATAATAATCACTCACTGCAGAAGCATAAGGGAAGAATCACTCTCCAAAATCGAGTCCCCAACCTCATACAAGTTTGGAAATATATAGAGAACTAGGGTAAGTTTGGAGTTCTTATCTACTTACTATTCTAGGGTTTTAGATATACCTTTGATGGAGGCATAGGATAAAATAATAAGTGGTGAAATCTCTAACATTGGGTAGGATACGTTCAATTTTTTTTATCAAAGGTAACCAGTTGAAATAACTTCCGGAAACTCCTAGAAGGTGAAGCTTCCAGAATCTCGATCATTCTCCTAGATTTTTGGATCCAATGGAGGTGTTAAGGGGAGCCACCCAATGGTGACCAACGTTGACCATAGTGGAGAAACCTGTAGGAGGTCACACTCCAGTCAGAATATAAAGAGTATTGGTCTTGGAACTGGCTCAGATGATGCAGTTTAGGGCTGAAATTTTCAGGGATGGAAAAAGGATGCTTAGGTATTTGTGGAAGATGGTGAAAAGGGGAAAAATGATGTTGATTGATCCCATTAGCAGGCTTAGTGATCATATGTGAAAAAGTGGCCTATAAAAAATGGGTTAGGGATTAGGTGATTCATGGATTATAGGTTAGGTTTTAGTGGTTTAATATTTAATGGGTCAAGGGGTTAATGGATTATGAGTTATGAGTGCAGGGGTTAAGAAATTATTTCTTGCAGTGTAGGGGATAGGGAATTTAGTGGCTATGAGTTAATGGATTATTAGTTTTGATAATGGGGTCCCTGATCTGCTTATCACCACTATTTGGGGTTCTCATATTAATTTTTCTCATTTCCTTCCCTCTAGTCCCCCTAACCCCTATGAAATTTGGTCTTAAGCTCCTTTATCATGATTTAATTCTAGGATTATTAATATTAGTAAACCATGCTTGGAACTCCCACTTTTACCCATGCATGATATACTTATGTCCCCTTTCTATATTAAATGCACAATATTATACCACTCCCACCTTTTTGGCCATACCATTCAACTTCTCTTAATGTTCTTAACCCAGAGATTTGGTTCCAATTCCCTTCAGAACACACCGTCGGGCTTCCAATGATAATGTATCAAACGAATTAGGGCTTCTGGGTTGTGATAAGGGAGCCCTTGATCCCCTTATCACAAATATTGGGGGTTCCCCAATTAACTACAATTGCATCATACATAAGAGAAATTCATAGAAAAATACAAGGAACTTGGAAAATTGGAAGAAACTATTGAATAATTAATGAAATGGAAATATAACATGGAGGTGAGGAAATAAATGGTGGATTTGATCTGAAAATAAACCAAAAATGTAATGATTACATGTGTATAATATTTAAATTTTTATGTATCCTTGACCTATGTTTGACAATCAGGTTTAGTTTGACCTCTATCTTCTCCTCTTTATGTATCTTATAAGCTTGCATATGTTGACAGTGTTAGTGTCATTATTTTTAGAAGCATGCTCTTCCTAAAGAATATGGAAATATTATCAAAAGATGCAAAAGGTAGACGCAAACGAAAGATGACCTTGGTCAACTTCGTATTGAAGACACAAAATGGGGTCAAAAGGTGATGAACCTAGAAATGGAGAGCTTGAAGCTTGCACCATTCAAGTATCTAAGGACTACTTGTGTCAGTTTTGAATAGAATTGTAGTAGAAAAAGAGAATTTGATTATTGTTTTTTGGATGTTGTGGATAAGGCCTTTGAGAAATATTAGAGACTTCTATCGGTATGATACCCATACATTTGGTAACAGAAGGGTCCAGTATTGAAGGTTGAAGACAACTAAAGAAGAAACCTTATATCCTCATTTTTCTTTTGAATGGACATAAATTACATTTGGGTTATGCATGGAGATGAATCTTACTTGATTCAAATGAAATTAGATGCATTTGGGGAAATTATAATATCATATTTTTTTCTCTATGGAAGAAAATATGTGGATAATATTCCGGGGACACGTGATTGTCCCAAAAATGTAGATCATATTTGGGGATCTTCTGGCTCTTTCTTTTGGACCCTCCTATATTACTTTAAGGTTCTAGGTGGAGGGGTTGACAAACCAAAACTTGATATGAACAAGAGGATTAGTGTTGGAACACCTATGGTTTGGGAGAAATTCTTAGGGGATTTTTATACATTATTTTATTGCATTCATGTAAATTGATGCTATACACGTATCCTTCATCCACATAAACAAAATTTCAGCCGTGCAATTTCGGCCCCCAACAACTGCCCTAGGAATTCATCCTCTTGAAGCAAGTAGCTTCACAAACCTTAGAGAGATAGAGAGACATATATCCCTTGAATAAATTCGACTTCTCCTTTCTTCATCCTCCCATTACTCTCTTCACCTTCGATATTTCATATCTAACTTGTGTAAGATGTGTGTCCAAATGAGGTGGAGCTCCCTTCCATTTATATCCTTTCTTAAGGGTTGAATTTCCCTCCGTTAGGCTGACTTGTCCTTGGTGTTGCGCCTAATTGGTATTGGTCTTATCCATGGATTTTACATGATAAAATAAATATTTTATTTCATTTCAATGTGTCCAAATGGGACTATGATGCATGACCAATATTATTTTTTATCCTAGAAATAACTAAAAATACCCTGAAGACCTAAAAGATCTAAGAAAATTATTTTGATTCAAACTTGAGTACGAAATCCATAATCCAAAATAAAATATAATTTTTGTTTCTTTATAAAGAATATACGATGTCATGATTACAATTACATCATAATGATGACCGAACCTAGTTACAATTTTCAACACCAAAATCCTAAAAAAAATGGTGAGATATGATTTGACTTCAATCAATACATTAATTTTCATCCATTTTGATTTTTTTTATTGTGGAAAATATTAATATATTGGTATACACAAGATATTTAATATTTTCCCAACCGTGAATGTTCTATCCTAGTGCACCTCATCCGTAGGAGGAGGGGTTTCCTAGACCAAGAACACAACATCCCCTGGTAATTTTTATGAGGAAAATGGAGCAGGAATTCCTTCTCCTCCTCCTCCATCTCAACTAGATACAAATTTATATTTACATTCACCTACATTTTTGTAGGCACTATGAATGGTTCACAAAAATTGAGTTGGGTTGATCTCTTTTGGGTCCTTTCTTTGACTAGTTCTCCACTTATCCCAATCTCTTGATATGCTCTATTATCTATCCTCTGTGTTAGAAACACCATTGTCTCCGAGTAGCTTGACCTTATTTTTTAGTTTCGATACGAGGATATTCAAATTAGGACTTATATATGGAATTTCTTCTTCTAGTCATGGAAATCTATCCTATATAGGATCAGGAGGGTTATTCAAAACTTTGTCAGCAATGATTATATTTTTATGAATTTTGGCTTAGTCGATCTAGATCCCTAGTAAATATCTACAATATACACAATGAATCCTATTCTGATGCAAATACAATCTGCAAAATACTATGGATATTGCAATAGATAGTTCATTATAACATATTTGATAAAAGTATGTTTACAAATTTGAAATCTACACTATTAGGGCTTTATTTCTCTTTATATTTATAGATATGTAGATTATTCATTATTATGTATGCATGAAAATTAAAATTTATGAAAAAAATAAATAAAAGAAAAATAAAAAATAAAAACCATGATCTGACACAAGATATAAATTAGGAATTTATAAAGAGAACCCAGCGAGAAGGTTAAGTTGCTCTTCGATATTTCTCTAAATAGAAAATAGATGTGAGTACAAAGAAGTATTTATGTGATCCATGGGTAGGTTTAATTATGTCATCTTTTAACAAGAGTTAAATTATGGACTCTTCTATATTATTCTTCATCATAATCATGTGACAAACATATTTTCCATGAGTTATTGGGGCTGGGATGACATCCTCTCGAATTATGGTGCTATAATAGGAAGGACAATTTTAGAGTCATAAATTTTGCATATAGGATTTTATTGAGGTGATTCTTGCATCATTGGAAAGGTCGTTGTGTGTAGAATATGCAAAAAAATTGATACACTAAGATGAAAAAGTTTCACCCCATAAAAGGTCATTTTTTCCAAAAAATCTCACAAAAGGTTTCATAGCCCAGTTTTCCAAATTCAGTCCCACTAGGAGAAATGATCTTGTGAGTTGATTCCTCCACTTTTCCAATTTAAAAAGTATTTATATGGATGGAAAAAAATCAAGTGATCCAATCAAGATAAACAAAAGAGGAATTACAATAAAATGGAGTTTTTCCAATACTTTCATTTAATGATCAAGTAAAAGAAGTGTAGCACCAACATCTTAGCTGAAATATTTTCAAGGCCACCCACATCAAAGGTCACAAATTTAGGAAATATTAACCACATGGAGCCTTTCACAAATGATGCATATAGACAGGAATATGCAAAGGATGAAGACTTGAAGGAGGTGTTTTAAGAGTTTTAAAATGAGAGTCTCCTCTAAGAACTTCTCTAGAAAGGGCACAACCTATCCATAATTTTTTTTTTCTATTTTATAAGCTTAAATCATGTATATGATGTTAGAAATACACTTGCATCTCTAGTTTTGTGTAATATGGCTAAATTTATATAAAAATTATTGAAATGTTCTTAAATTATTGAAATATTCTTAAATTATTGAAATTTTCTTAAATTTTTTATGCCTTAAATTTTAATTTATGTGTGTATATTTGAATTTGTCTCTGTATATATATGTACATAATGTGTTTATTTATTTATAATTAGGGTGGCATATTTTTTTTTTATGTGACAATTCTCTTGAACCTTTAATTTTTCAATTGTGTTGGGGAGAATTGATCCTGTGGCATCCCAATAGCAAGGTGCTTTAGCAATGGGGCCTAGACCAATTGAGCTAACCCTCACGGATAATTATATCATTATAATGGTTTCTCACTTTATCGTCAAGAATTTTTATTTTTGATATTAATTAATATGGTTTCTTAAAATAAACTAGATTCCCCAAATTTATAACGTGCAAAGAAATAATAATATTTCAAATATTTAAAAAATGATAACAATATTCCAAAAACATTAAAGAAAAAACAAAATCAAATCCGTATATCTCTATAAAACTATCATTTTAGAAATGGAGAAGTGGGCATTACTTATTTTATTGGGCAGAGACACATTGTACAGTTGCGTAACTAGGTGTTACTTATTCTATTGGGCAGAGAGATATTCTTTAGCTGAGTATGATATGTAATTATGTCACGTACCCAAAAAATAATAAACAAAAATTTTTCTTGAACAAAAAAAAAATTGAAACTAATTTTAATTAATGTAGAATTTGAGAAAATGTTTGCACCTAAGGGATTTGCTCCCTCTGTCCACATGATAGATCTAAAGTTAAATGAATCTAGGTTGATTTTTAATATAATTAATTTTTTTAAATATGATGAGTTGTGAGTATATATAACATAAACATCATGAGTTGTACGTATCCAAAAAAATTTCTCGAAATTTTATACCTCACAAGAAAAACAAAAGAAAAAACTTTGTGTCTCCATATCATATTGCGAAATGAATGTTTTTTGTTATTAATGGATTGTGAGTATCCATGTCATGAGTCCTATGAGTTTTACGTATCCATGGTATGGTCTTGCTCTATCAACAATTTGGTTTCCGTGGTGGTAAACATTTTTGCGCACATTTTGGCTATGGTGGCGAACTTTTATGTGCACTTTTCGGTTATAGAAAGAACTTAAATGTAGTGTAAAATTAATTATCATTTTAAACATATTTTCACTTGGATAATTAGGAATATGTTTAAAAAAATATTAATTTACTTTCTTTCCTAAGTTATCCTTGATATTATTTTAATAGTATCATCCATTATTTAAAATTGTTTGATTTCTTAAATTTGATTTTTTTTTTTTTTTTTTTTTGTGTGTATATATATATATATATATTGTAATGAATTGACCCATCATATTTATTTACTTGTTTTTTATTAAAATGTCATTACTTTTTTTTAGTATGTGAAAACCACGTGAAAATGGAGTGCCTCATGATGAAATAGTTGAAGTGATTACAAGTTAGTTATGAAATCTATAATTCAATTCACTTGACCTTTTAGATTAAATTAATAATAATAAGTAATAATGATTATATTGGTCAATTATCATTTTAGGGTGGTTGTGAATAATAATTACACCATAAGGCATTCCTCTTTGAAAATAACTCCCCCAACTGCCAGTGTTTGCATCTCTAGAATGTTAGATTGAATGTTAGAAAATTGAAGATTTGTGTGCTGTCACATTAGTAGTTAGAAAAAAAATTAACCCACATTAATACTTAGGAAAAAAACTACATAAATTTGTTCCTGTTAGATCTACTAACTCTCAAAACTGACTTTCCTCCTTAAACGATTGAAACTAAAATGCAAATTACTATGAATTTGGTCACTTGGGGTTCCACCCCTTCACTCACTGAGGTATTTGATTCTTAATGAATATAAATTTTTTTTAGCATTCACATCTCCAAATGCTCATCTAATAACATATATATAATTGCAGGTGGTTCTTGTGGGTACGAGAATTTGTTCCACAATGGCTACGACACTCAAAAAAGGCTTTGAATACATCATTGTACAATGGAGGATATGGGTGCGAGCAATCTTTCGAAATAAGGTGCATTAAGTCAAAATGGTGTTTTCGAGGCTTTCCCTTCACCACCGTCACATCTACAAACTTGTTTCCTCCCAACTGGTTTTAAGATTCCAACAATGGCACATGGTGGAATCCTCCTCACCAACACTTTCACAGGAAAATCATGTCTTCCTAAACATAGTTGACCGGAACGACGGAATTGTCCCTGTCTAATCCAAGTGGATATTTGTTGCCACCCACCTATTCCACTTGGGCCCCCACAATTGTTTCTTTCGTATTTTTAGTTTCCTTAATTATAGGATAATTTACTTTTATTGGCAATTTTTCAAGCCCTAAACATCGAGAGCCGTTTTGAGGCCCTAAACAACGTTTTCTAGGCATCAAAGCTACAAATAATGTTATTTAATTCCAAACTTTACATTCACTATTAGGATTTGTATTCAATGGATAGATATTTATAACGATGTATCATGTGCATTAAACAGAGATAGTATGCCAAAGTTATGACCCTGGGAAATTAATGTACCAATTTACCCTGACGGGGCCCATATTATTGTTGGACATTCGGTTCAACGCTCCTCATGTTTTTAGTGACATGGAAAAACCACCTCTCATGGATCCTAACTTTGGATATTGTAGTGGAGACTAACGCCTGTGGGTTTTGGTCTAACGGCAATCATGATTCCAACGAGTGGTATTAGAGCGAGAGGTCTCGAGTTCGAAACTCACCCGAATTGCATTGGGGGGGATATTTTTTGATATTGGGTTCAACACTCCCCATGTGTTTCGCAACATGGACTAATCGCCTCTCATGGATCCTAACTCTAGTGATTGTAGCAGAGACTAATGCCTACGGGTTTTGGCCTAACGACAATCGTGATTCCAACAATTACGACGTTTCATCTCCTATGGTTAGGTTTTTCGATGTTTAGCATTTTCCATTATTAGTCAATAATATTTAGGCCTTTGAGCCTCATTGTAACATATATTTCAAAGGCATGTAGCTGAAATATCTCTTTTCAGAGATAAGCTATTAGCGCCTAACTATTTTATTTGCATCATGTCTGGAAAAAAATTTGAGCTATTTGATATTAATGAAATGAAGTGTTATTTCCACTGTATATTCATATTTATAGTTATATGTGTATGTTTTTGCATTCCTGCATAAATTCAGATATCACAAAAGTGTAACCCAGCTTCACGTTTCCGCCCTGGTATTAGAGTGGTCTACTCTTTCTCGATCCTTTTTTTCATTTCCCCAACGAGGTCAAGGTATAAGGAGTTAGGGCTCGATCCGGTTGAACCTTTGCAAGATCAGTCTCGCAAACCCTGATGGTCGCCCATGGGGGATGAAAAGAAAGAATAGGGAGAAGGAGATCCTATTAAAATATTGCTTGAGGAGGCTATTGAAAAATAAAGGAACACGATGATGGATAACTTCACCCAGATCCTTCAACAACTACCCATTGGTGGTGCATCTGCATCCAGTAGCTACTATGGATTTGAAATCCATTTTAAGGTATAATTAAATTTTGACATTCCCTATGGAAAAATAGTTGCAGATGTCATAGGTAGATGGTTGAATCTATTAGAAGGATATTTATCTGCTCATGAATTTTCTGACTGGGAGAAGATTATTTTTTCACAGCTCAAAGTCGCCCCCCATGTCCAGGATTGGTCGGAAACCTATTATGAGAAAAAGAATGAGGGGGAACACTCTCTGTTGTTGACCATACCCACTTGGAATTATTTCCAAGATGCCATCATGGAACAATATATCTCATGGGGAGATATGAGGACAAGTACATACACTGGACTACATTGTGACAGCAAAGGGATCAAGATGTGCATGAGCTAGCGAATCTGTTCCATTCCCTGTGCACAAAGTTGGGTGTTAAATATTTAGAAATTTTTTTTATGTTCAAGTACCAAAATTTTCTTCAAAAATACACTAATGAGGAAATGGATTTCCTCGACATCTCCTCTCTTGGTATGACATATTGGTATGCTGCCAAGATTGAGCAGAAATTCAAACAAAAGAAGCGATACTTTGGATCTGCGAATCAAATGAAAGAGAAAGGTGCCCCCAAACCGCACAACAAAGGAAAAATGCAAGGTATGGTGACCCAAGATAACCTTCCAAAGCCACAAGCAAATAACAACACCGCGAATATGAACAAGGACATGGGAAAGTGGTATGAGCTCCATAAGAGCTCCACTCATTACAAAAGTGAGTGTCGGGCCAAGCAGTTACTAGTGTCCGAGATGAAGGCTTATGAATCATATGGATGCTCCGACAGTGAATCATAACATGAGAAGGTAAATGATAGAGGGAAGAATATTATCAATGCAGATCCCAATGCCACTATTTCCACCATGAATATCCAAAAGGAAGGACTAAAATATCTATAGGAGGAGGAGCGTATCTTCCACTCCCAAATGTGGGTAAAGGGTTCCTAGCTACAATTCATTGTCGATAGTGGGAGCCAAAAGAACCTCATTTCAGCAGAGGTCATGAAGTGGTTGGGCTTGCCGAGCATGGCACACCCACAACCATACACCATCGGGTGGCTTCACCAAGGGTAGGATATCTGCGTCATCCGACAGTGTCACCTTCCCTATGGCATCAAGCCATTCACCAATGAGGTATTATGTGCAATTTCTCCTCTTGATGTTTTTGATGTATTATTAGGCCAACCATACTTTTAGAAGCGACATTTTGTATATGAGTCTCATCCTCACGTTGTTATTGTTACTTTTTCTAATAAGTTATATAGGATACTAGAGGTACCGCCGCATCTCGCTATCTCTTTGGTTACTGCAAAACAATGCAGTAAGCTCATTTCCAAAACTAGGAAATTTATTTTCCTGATGATCTGACCTCAGGGAAAGAAGAATATTGTGGCCACGACCTCCATAAATGGCTCCTCTACATGGAAACAACAAATGGATAAGGTCATGGAGGAGTACCAGGACATCTTCACCTCACCCATAGGGGTGCCTCTTTACTGGTAGGTCAAGCACCTGATTGATTTGAACCTAGGTGTGTCGCTACACAATGGACCTATCTATCATCACTCTATTCTAGAGAGCCATGAAATAAAGAGGTAGATTCAGGAGCTGCTATAGAAAGGTCACATCCAGCCAAGTTCGTCGCCCTGTGGGATCCCGATCATGTTGGTCCAGAAGAAGGATGGAACTCGAAGACTCTGTATTGACTACAGGGTACTGAAAAAGATCATTTTCTAGAATATGTACCTAATCCCATAGATTGATGACCTTATAGACCAACTCAAAGGGAAAAAATATTTCAGCAAGATCGACTTGAAGCCTAGGTTTCACCGGTTACCAATTGAACCATCCCATGTGTGGAAGGCTGCCTTCAAAGTGAAGGAGGGCCTATTTGAATGGATGGTCATGCATTTTAGGGTGAAAAATTCACTCGTAACCTTCATCAGGCATATCGATGGCATCTTGCATCCATTCACCAATTCATTTGTAGTAGTGTACTTGAATAACATCCTAATATTCAGCCAGACTTCGGAGGAGCTTCTGCACCACATTCGATAGGTCCTCCAAACACTGCAGGAACACAATTTGCATTCCAATTTGGATAATTTCACTTTTGGCATGACCCAAGTTCAGTGTTTGGGATACATTATTTATGAGTGGGGGGTGCATGTGGATCCAACGAAGATCCAAGTAATTTGCGATTGGCCAGCTCCAACCATTCTAACAGAGCTTCGTAGCTTTCTGGGTCTTTCTAATTTCTACCGGAGGTTTGTGTTGGTATTCTCTCATATCACATGGCCCTTGAGACAAGTCACCAAGGGAGGAGTGAAAGAAAAATTCTTATGGTCAGAATCTCAACAGAAGGCATTCGTAGAATTGAAAAATTTCCTCTGTTGTGCCCCAGTAATCACATTACCACACTTGAAACAACCATTTGAGATCGAGACAGATGCCTCTGAGTATGGTATTGGGGAAGTTCTTACTCAATAGGGGCATCAAGTGGCATATCACAGCAATACATTTTCCAACACAGTCTGAAAGTATCCCACTTATGACAAAGAGATGTATTACATTGTGCATGTTTTCTGACAATGGAAGAATTACATTTTTGGAAAAAAAATGATCATTCGCATAGACCACTTACGTCTGAAGTTCATATAGACACATGGGAAGTTGTAGAACTATCACCACTAGAAGTGGTCCACATATACGCAATAGTTTCATTTGAACATCAAGTACAAGAAGGGATTCACCAATAATGTTGCAGGTTGCCTCATCTGACCATCGATCATGGAGATAACCATTGTGCTCAGCTCTTGTGGGAATGGTATTTCTGACTGGCCGATTCTATACAAGAGAAATCTAGAATGCGACCACACATACAAGATGCTCTTGGAGGGTAACCGAGTTGCAAATTTTCACCTCCAGGATTCTTTGTTATGTCACTTGGGACACCTTTGTGTTACTTCAAGTGAGTGTGCCAATATTATTTTGGAAGTGCAGTACAGTCGGGTTGTTGGTCATTTCAAGGTCAAGAAAATAGTGGCAGTACTGCAGAATATTTCTATTTCCCAAACCTTCGACAAGATGTTGGGAAGTACATTAGATCCTACACTACCTGTGGCATTGCCAAAACAAACATCAAGAAGCAAGGCCTCTATGCTCTATTGCATACCCTTGGTCGACCTTGTGAATCCATCTCCATGTATTACATTTTGGGACTTCCTTCTAATAAGCATGGCAATGAATTTGTTTCTGTGGTCATCGATAGATTCTCGAAGATGTCCATTATGATGGCCTGCAAGAAGAATATCGCAACAGAAACCACTACTAAACTCTTCTTTGAACGAGTGTGGGTCAACTTTTGGATCCCACAATCTATCGTCTTAGATCGGTACAGTAGGTTCCTTAGTACACTTTGATCCAACATCTGGTCAATGGTGGAAAACAAGCTCACCAAGCCCACAGTTTTCCATCCCCAAAATGATGGCCAGAAAGAGGTCATCAATAGGATGATTGTACACATTCTTCATATGTAACACTCAAATCATCCACGCACATGAGATGAGGGCCTCCCCTATGTACACCATAGCTATATCTGGAAGAAAAGGGATGAAGATGTGAATGATCTAACAAATCTATTCCATACCCTATGCACAAATTTGAATGTTAATGATTTAGAGAAACATTTCATGCTAGAGAATTGTAGTTTTCTCCACAGATACATTTAGGAGGAAATGGAGTTCCTCGACATCTCTAATGCACCATGTTACGGAAGCAAAGGTACCAAGATGTGCATGAGTTGACGAGTCCATTCCATACCCTACACACAAAGTTGAATGTTAAATATTCGGAGAAACATTTGGTGCTGAAGAACCGTATTTTTCTCCATAGATACATTTAGGAGGAAATGGAGTTCCTCGACATCTCCTTGTTTGATATGACATATCGGTATGCTGCCAAGATTGAGCAGATTTTCAAACAGAATAAGTAGGACTTCAGATCTGCGAATCAAAAGCAAGCGAAAGGTTCCCCCAAACTACAGAACAAAGGAAAAATCTAACGCATGGCTGCCCAAGGCAACCTACAAAATATGCAAGAAAATAAATACACCACGAAGCCAAAGAAGGACATGGGAAAGTGGCGCCAGTTCCATAAGAGCTACACTCACAACACAAGTTAGTGTTGGGCCAAGCAGTCACTAGTGGCCGAGATGAAGGCTTATGAATTAGATGCATGCTCTGACACTTAATCAAAACCTGAGAAGGGGAATGATAGAGGAAATAAGATTATCAATGCAGAGCCCAACGCCACCGTTGCCACCATGAAGATCCAAAAGGAAGAACTGGAATATCCAGAGGAGGAAGAGTGTTTCTTCCACTCTAAGATGTGGGTAAATGGTTCCCCCCTACAGTTCATTGTCAACAATGGGAACCAAAAGACCCTCATTTCAGCAGAGGTCATGAAGTGGTTGTGATTGCTGACCACAACACACCCACGGTCATACACCATCAGGTGGCCCCACCAAGAACGGGATCGCCGCATGAGGTAGTAGTGTCGCCTTCCCTACAACATCAAGCCCTTCACCAATGAGGTATTATATGACATTGCTCCTCTTGATGTTTGTGATGTATTATTAGGTAAACCATATTTGTGGAAGCAACATGCTATGTATGAGTCCCAACCTCATGCTATTATTGTTATTTTGGGAAATAATTTTTATAATATAGCAGAGGTACCACCACCTGCCACTATCTCTTTGGTTATTGCAAAACAACGTAGTAAGCTCATTTCCAAAATCGAGAAATTTGTTTTAATGATGATCCGCCCTTAGGGAAAGAAAAATACTATGGCCACGGCCTCCATATAGGGCTCCTCCGCACGACAAGAAAAAATGGACAAGGTCTTGGAGGAGTACCGAGACATCTTCACCTCACCCACAGGGGTGTCTCTGCGCTGTGATGTCAAGCACCTCATCGATCTGACGCTAGGTGCATTTCTACCTAATTTACCAATCTATCAGTGCTTTGTTCCAGAGACCGATGAAATAAAGAGGCAGGTTCAGGAGCTGCTACAGAAAGGTCACATTTAGCCATGTTCATCGCCCTATGGGACCCCAATCATGTTGGTGCAGAAGAAGGATGGGACTTAGAGAATCTGTATTGAATATCGAGTGCTAAATAAGATCACTGTCTGGAATAGGTACTGGATCTTACAGATTGATGACTTTTTGGACCAACTCAAAGGGGAAAAATATTTTAGCAAGATCGACTTGAAGTCCGAGTATCATTAGGTACCAATTGAACCATCTGATGTTTGGAAGACTACCTTCAAAGCCAAGGAGAGTCTATTCGAATCACTAGTCATGCCTTTCGGGTTTAAAAATGCACCCACAACCTTCATGAGGCTGATGGATGACATCTTCTGGCCATTCACCAATTCATTTGTAGTAGTGTACTTGGATGACACCTTGATCTTCAGCCAGACATGTGAAGAGCACCTCCACCACATCTGTCAGGTCCTGCAAATGCTTCGGAAACACAAGTTGTGTGCCAATTTGGAGAAGTGCAATTTTGGCATGACCATGGTTCAGTATCTGGGATACATTATTGATGAACGGGGGGTGCATGTGGATCCAAGCAATATTTAAGTCATTCGAGATTTACTAGCCCCAACCACTCTAATAGACCTTCACATATTTCTTGGTCTTGTAAATTTATACCACAGGTTCGTGTTGGGATTATCTCATATCACTTGGCCCTTGAGTCAAGTCAGGAAGGGAGGAGAAAAAGAAAAATCCTTTTGGTCAGAATCTCAACAGAAGGTGTTCGTAGAATTGAAACATCGCCTCTGTTGTGCCCCATTTCTCACATTACCAAACATGAAACAACCATTTGAGATTGAGAGAGATGCTTCTGACTATGCTATTGGGGAATTTATTACTCAACAGGGGCAGCTAGTGGCATATCACAGTGAGACATTGTTGAACAAAGTCTAAAAGTATCCCAATTATGACAAAGAGATGTATTCCACAGTCCAGGCTTACCAAATATGGAAGCATTATATTTTGGGGAAGGAAAAAATCAACCACATAGACCACTGACCGTTGTAGTTCATACAGACACAAGGGAAGTTTCCTAATGATCGCCATCACAAGTGGTCCACACATTTGCAATAGTTTCATTTGAACATCAAGTACAAGAATGGAGGCACCAATAATGTTATAGACTGCATCATCCGATTACCGATCATGGTGATAACCACCGTGCTCAACCTTTGTGGGCACCAGACTTCCTATTGGTTGCTTCGCTACAAGAGCGATCCAGAATTTAGCAACACACACAAGATGCTCTTTGAGGGTAACCAAGTTCCAAATTTTCACCTCCAGGATGCACTGCTATGTCACCTAGGACACTTTTTTGTTCCTTCAAGAGAGCGTACCAATATGATTTGAGAATCACACTATAGTGAGGTCATTGGGAATTTTGGGGTCGAGAAAACAATGGCAGTACTGCATAAGTATTTCTATTGGCCAAAAATTCAACAAGATATCTGAAAGTACATCGGATCCTGCACTGTCTGCGCCATTGCCAAACCAACCATGATGAGGCAAGGCCACCATACTCAACTACCTACCCCTAGTCGACGTTGGGAATCTGTCTGCATGATTACATTTTGGGCCTTCATTCTACTAGTCATGGCAATGACTGTGTTTTCATGGTCGTCGATAGATTCTTGAAGATGGCTATTATGAATGTCTATAAGAGGAATATCATAGTAGAAGCCACTATGAAACACTTATTTGAATGAGTGTGGGTACACTTTGGGATCCCACAGTCTATCATCTCAAATAGGGACAACAAGCTCCTCACTACATTTTGGTCCAACCTCTGGTCAATGCTGGACAACAAGCTCACCAAGTCCACATATTTCCATCCCAAAATTGATGGACTGACAGAGTTTGTCAACAGGATGATCATACAGATTCTGTGCATGTCCAAATAAAAGCATCTAGGCACATGGGATGAGAACCTCCCCTATGTGCAACATAGTTATAACTGGGCCCTCCATAGCTCAACCGACCACAACCCTTTTCAAGTGGGCTTGGGATTCCAGCCACTATGTCCCATTAGCGTAGCCATGCCATTTACAACTACTGAGCACATTCGCCACAAGGTTCATGACATATTGGACAGAGCCAATGCTAAGTACAAGAAGTTGCATGACCAAAATTTTCTGCAACACAACTTCTAGGTGGGGGAAAAGTGTGGCTACATTTGTAGAAGGAGTGCCTCATTGGACCCCATCACAAGCTTCACCTGCTCCGATATAGGCCATACACCATCACCAAGGTTGTAGGGAAAAATTCCTTTGAGCAGAGTATTCCAACATTCCTTGGTATGCACCCAGTGTTCAATGTTGACTGCCTTCGACCCTACTTTTCACCTATACTAGACACATCCGACATGGGAAAACAACTCACAACAACATAGTTAAACCCAGACTGTATGGAACAAGCCACAATTGATCAAATTATGGACACACAGTTCAAGACCACCTACCAGAAAAGGATTCAACTATATCAAGTTGTCAAAGTAGGCCAACTCCTTCACCGGGGCAAGTGGCTCACCAGGGACCAAGTTCAGTAGAAGGTTCCTCATCTCATGGAGGAACTAAACGCAATGGGGACCATTTCTTCGTAAGGGGGAGGAATAATCCAAGTGTATATTGGTGTCCACCTGCCTATTCCACTTGGACCTCCACTTTTGTTTCTTTCAACTTTTCAGTTTCCTTAATTGTAGCACAATTTAGTAATTTTGGCAGTTTTTCGAGTCCTAAACTTTCTGAGCCGTTTTAAGGCCCTAAACGACGTTTTACGGGGATGAAAACTCAAGTGAATGTTAGTACATGAAAAAATTTACATTCAATGTTAGGATTTGTAGTCCTCAGATAGATATTTCTAAATATGTCTCATGTGCATCAAACGAAGATAGTATGGCAAAGTTACGACCCTGAGAAATCGATGTACAAATTTACCTCGATGGGGCCCATATTATGGCGTTTCATCTCCTAGTTTTATTTTTTTGGATTTTTAGGGTTTTAAATTATTTCTAAATGATATATAGGCCTTCGAGCCTCATTTTAACACAAATTTCAGATGTCTCTATCTACCACACCTCTTCTTAGAGATAAGTTACCAACACCCTAGCTAGTTTATTTCCATCCTGTTTGTAAACAAATTTTAGTTATTTGATATTAATGAAATGATGTATTATTTTTGCTGGAGCTTTGTTTTTATGGTTATATGTGTATTTTTTTCCATTCCTGCATAAATTTGGATCAATGGTATCAAAGTGGTCTGCTCTTTCTCGATCCTTCTTTGCATGTCCCCAACAAGGTTGGGGTATAAGAAGTTAGGGCTCGATCTAATTTAACCTTTACAAGTTCAACCTCACAAACCATGACAATTTCCCATGGGGGATTTTTGAGGAGGTAAATCCCCTTCCACGGATAGAGGCAATCCCACTAGCCCTAGATTGGGTCCAGCAACAATTGAATCACGCAATGATGTTGGTTCCTAATTACAAGAAATACAAAGATTGCGATAAGTAGCCTACCTTAAATCCCACTCTGTTGTTGTTGAAGAATAAGTGGTGCTCCTCGTCCCTAACTTCACAGATCAAAATCCTTCCGTTCCCCATGTCCAGACAACTATACACATGCAGAGAAACGATGACATACAACGTAATACTTAAAGCATGTAACTATATATCAGTCGGAGAAGATATAGTTCGTTGCATTACATAAAAGAGTAGAAACATGAATGGAATCAAAATCAGAGTTGCTTATATTATAGATGACAAAAAGGGAGATTACAACCAAGTGCTCTCACACTGTGACTTTCCTTCGGTGGGGCTTGCAGCGGACTGCATCTCAACAAAGCCTATCGGGGATTTGGACAAAGAGCTCTCCCTTACAGGGTTCTCCTTGGATATAGTTTCCTTCCCAAATGTTCAGTTTCCAAGCATTCAACTAGCTTGTAAATGGAGAGGACAGGCTTTTATAGAAGGAAGGGAGGTTGGGAACCCTATAATCATGGGATAGAGCCCTATCTCTTAGGAAGGTTCCATGAGATGTGGAAAACCAATTTCTAATCAGGGAGACCTAGAGGAAAATAACCCAACTTCTTTCTGATGATTCATTCTGAGTTTGTTAGAATCAAACTTCTACCATTTATTTTTTAAAAAAATTCCTTAATAGGCTTGGTGCGAGCAACACATAGGGACAGAGCGCCAACTCGCGCACGCACTATGGTGTTTTTCCCCATTGGTGCGAGGGATGAACTGGCTACCCACGCTAATGCCAAAACATTGATTTTTAAGGTTTTATAGAGGAAATGTTCTTCAAGAATATTCTTTCCCTTATGTAGAAGGATGCCATTAAGGTGTTTTTAGGACATTTTACCATTCACAGGTCATGGGAATAGTCCTCCAATGTACGGTATGAGGGATTGTGGGGATGGTGACAAAATGTTGTGTAACAGATGCCTCCTAAAGAATGAGGTCCGAGAGAGAGGGAGGGGTGAAATTCTTTATGAGAATGTGCCCAACTTAAAACACTGCCGTCGAAAAACCTGCAAATATGAATACAACTGATATCCCTGATACATGATTTGTGGTATGGGTGCAGCCATCCATAATAGAGTGTAAAAAAACCAGGATCCAAGGTATGGATGCAGCCATCTCATAAATAAGGATCAACAAGTAGACTCAGGTATGGTCGTAGCCATCCAATCAAATGAGTCATGTATTAAATCATGGTAATCCACAAAGAATCTGCAGTCTGGATTTTATCAGACAAGATCCAGGGTCTTGCGCTCCCTCTCGACCCGAACAGAGTACAATTTTGAGCATGCGAATAAGTGAGCTAAAGTCAAACATGCAAGAACGTCGTCTGATTACCAGCGAATAATGAAAGTTATTAACATACACGAGAGGAACCACCAATAATAACGATGGCTCTCAAGGTACACGAGGTAAAATATAGGGAATGTGAATAGTGAGCTGGTGTCGAACATTCACAGAATCATTTGATCGAAGGAAAATGATGAAAACCTTGCGTAGAATGCGAAGAACCTACCATTGAGACGTGCAGGCTCCAAGGTACCTAAAGGGAGTCTCTAGATCAGCTTCCTAGATAATGAGCCGAAGTCGACAGGAAGTGACCTTAATCGAAGGTGGGCCATAATGTTTCCCACATCATAAACATGAGACAGAGGAACACAATGTTTCTGAATGAAGATAAATAGAGAACGAGACGGAGGTTGAAAACTGCAGAGGCCAACTTCTCTTGAACATATTGGTGGCACGACATTGGATTTGGCAGTATTTGACATCAAGGGATCTGAGGTCATGGTGACGTGGCAAAGAGAAGATGAGCGGTCAAAAGAGATTACCCAAACCCATGGAGGCAAGCAGATAATGAGATGATATGTCCCCAACCGGACATGAATGAAGGCAAGTGCCATGTTCAAGAGTGACATACTATCGACACGGCTATGATACTGGTTCCATTTTCCCCCACCATTTCCGACGAGTACCCAAATTATTTTTCAAAAAAAGCTTGAAGGGGATAGCATATGCTTGGGATATAAGTTTTTCCTTCGGAAAAATCCAACCTAGTACATTTAACGAGCCCTAGGAAGGAGGAACTTGAGTAACGTCATTACGATGGAGTCCGATGTCATCAATGTTTAATGAGTCTAACAAAGGAAGAACTTGGGGTCTTTTCATGTTTAGAGAGTTTAAAAAGACAGCTGAAAAGAAAACTCCAGTAGTCCCTATTCGTAGATAGTCCCTCGGATCTGAAAAGGTAGAAAACTGTGTCTGAGAGAACCTCCTAGTCACGGTAGGCTATGGAATTCCTTTTTCGTAAATAATCTATCCTAGCCCGAAAAAGGGGTAAACCTATACTGGGTAGATATCATTTTGCAGGCATTTAATGAGTTCAAAACAACAAGAGTCTCGACAATATTTTCAGTTTTAGAGAGTTAGAAAAGAGCTGAAAGGTGACTCCTCCTGGAGGAACGAGTGGTATAAAGGGTAGAAACTGGTTCCGATGATGGTGGAACTGCTCAAAACAAATAAAGGTCAAGAGGCTGGCTAACACGACCACTCATTGCAACGGTTCCTCAGGAATGGGTGAAGCAATCAAGTGAATGTATATGATTGGCAATGTAGATAGTGACGATGGAGTGACAAAACCAAAGCTCATCTGGCAAAAACAGGTTGATAAAATGACAATCACAAGAGGTGAAATGGGAATGGTTTCACTTTTACACAAGATTGAAATCAGGAAACTCTGCTTGAAGTTGGTTTCATTTTTATACAAGCTTCAAACTAAGATAAACTATGCTTGAAACTAGTTTCATTTTTACACGAGCTTGAAATAGAAACAAACTATGCTTGAAAAAGTAAGCATGCCCCTAGCATGGTGACTCAATTTGAGGTACATGCCCCCAAGCTTCAGTCCATAGGTAGACAGAGTGAAGGTTCAAATTACGATATCAAGAGAAAGACTCGACTGAGATTTTACTAGATCTTACCAAAGACTCGAATTGAATGGGAACATGTTTCATTGTTTTGATGAGGTTGACACACTAAAAGAACTATCCTCATGGCATCTTGTTTCATTTTTTAGGGAGATTGACACAAGGAAACAAACTGTGCTCCAATGACCTTCTTTCATTTTTTAAGGAGCTTGAGACAAGAAAATGAACTCTACTCTGATGACCTTGTTTCATTTTTTAAGGAGCTTGACATAAGAAAATGAACCTTGCTCCAACAAACTTGTTTCATTTTTTAAGGAGCTTGAAACAAGAAAACGAACCTTGCTCCGATGACCTTGATTCATTTTTTAAGGAGCTTGACACAAGAAAACGAACCTTGCTCCGACTAGCTTGTTTCATTTTTTAAGGAGCTTGACACAAGAAACCGACCTATGCTCCATAGACAACTCATCATGATGAATAAGAAGTCATGGCTTCCAAGAGTTTCACATCTGATAAGAGAAAAATATCTTGGAAATCGAGACCCAATTCCCCCAATAAATGATGTACAATGGTACTATCACTAAATATGGGCATAGGACATATAGCCACATAATTGACATGTGGCGAGGATGACACAACCGGCTGATAAAGATCCGGCAGGGATGATGGTGGGCTAGCTTCCATATTAGGACCAGAGAATGCAAGCTGATTGATGGTCACGATCTAACATTGGTGCGGAAAACACATCACACAGAAGAGGGAGGGGACAAGTGCTGCCATGGCATAAGTATAATTGTGGCCCAAGAGTAAATTAAAGTCCAAGGGGCCAGGAACAACCATCACGTCCATATGGACAGTTTTCCCTATCAAAGTAACAAGCAACTTTGGAAGGATACCTAACGGTTGACTAGTTCTTATGTTAAACACCATCATATTATACATAATAGACACAAGCGACAACGAACCGAAAGCTTGCCAAGTAGTTGAGGATAAAATACTAACAGATGCGCCTTCATCTATAAAGGTGTTGGGTACGACCATATGGGAGGCCTGTACCGTGATCTCAAAGGGCACATAAGAAGGAAGGTAATAACTTGCGAGTCATCTCTAATCGAAGGAAGCGATCAAACTACTTGGAGGGGCTTCCATCGAACCGATATGGTCTTCCCCCAGTGTTACAGAAGAAGAAGGAGCATCCTTTGCCACCTCCATCATGCACGCAGAAGGAGTATCCTCTAAGACCTCTATCATGGGGGGCAGAGGAATAACGTCTTGAGATATAGGGACAAGAGAATATTTATCCAAGTCTAAGAAATCTTAAGAACCAAGAAGAACTTGAGGGATGTGAGATCCACTCTCAACGGAAAAGACCAGGTGCACCGCAGACAAGGCCAGCTCAACCGATCCCACGATCAATGGTTGGTCAGGGATGGATTCATGATGGTGAATTTACGGGGGAGCGATATCAAGCAAGGATGGCCCTTGAACAATCGTTGAATGAACTGGTGAAGGACTCAAAGAAAGTTGTTTGTAACCAGCTAGAAGGTGCGGTGCAGAAAGAGTCGAGTTGTCCAAAACTCTCTTGGCTTCATGCATATAAGGAAAAAGGTGAATGGCATGATGCCCTTCACACAACTTACAGTGATGGGTGAGATTAGCCTACTTCTTAGGAGCTTTACCAACACTAGCTGAAGATGTGCCCCCAACATGACTCCCGGAAGCCAAAGGCAATAGTGTACAACTGTTGGACCACACTTTGAGCACCTTGGGGATGTCTGTGCAATCTCAAAGAAGATGCATTCCCTGGCACAACATGTAAGGGAACTTAACCTTCTACAGAGGGTTGGAAGGTTCATCGAGAGAAAATTTTCTAAGGGCAGTAGCCACAACCTTAGCCTCTTGCTTATCTAACTTATTCTTCTTAGTATTATTCTTCTTCTTCTTAGCCACCTAGGTACTAAAATTCAAACTTTCACCAAGCGAAGTAGAATATGAGGATGAAGAAATAGGCTAAGAAGGGGAGAGGTGCACCTTCAAATAAATATGGTTTTGCTTAGGCATAGGAGTGGATGGTACGACAGCCAGAAAATTTGGGACCATAGAGGTTGAAAACAACCAAACAGGAAACCCAACAGTTAACCCAGGAAGGGACAACATTGCCATATAAGGAGCACCAATATTTCCTAAAGCAGGAAAAGGACTAGGACTCCCTTCAGAGGGGACTCCTTGATTGGATAACTTTGGAAAAGTTTCCATCAGAAATGACCTTGAAATAAAACACTAACAACAAAATTTCTTGCTAGGAATATTTCGTGGGCGATTAATTTTATGACACTGAAACCAGGCTTTGTTGTTTCACATTTTGAGAGTCGAGAAAGAAGAAAAATTTGACTCTATCACTTTCAGGTTGGACACGAGCTTGAAAGGACAAGAGCTCGATGATCTTTTCAATTAAAAGAGTCAGTAAATATCAAAGTGACTGCTCTGGTAATCTAGGTAAATGGGTGTACCAGATATCCATGAACTGCCAATACACCTTGGTAAAAATGAAAGAGAAATCAACCAAGGACTAAATGTACATGTAGGTAATCTCCCTGAATGCTGTGTCCAGTGTATCATGGGTAAAAGGCGGCAGACTTGGCTTCCTCTGGATAAAGGATTTACAACCTAATGTGGTATTCCTTTATATATGCGATGGTACAGGGAGCACAAATCCGTATTAGCGCTGTCTGTAGCCAGATGGTGAGTGAAAAATTCAAGGCTTAAAGACACCGGAACACGTCTCTACCTTAGACTACTAAATGTTTTGTTAGGTTTCGATGCTGCCTTAGGTTAATTCAGTAAATTTTAAAGTTGATCTTCAATTTGCGTTTCGATTTCAAGGCCCTATCAAATGTTGGATCTCATAAAACCTCTAAATGAAAAAATACTTGTCACAAAATATCATTTTGTTCAATGAAGAGCTATCTACGAGAGAGTTGAGAGCTTTCAAATGACAGCAAAACGAACACACAAAAACATCCACTCATATTTCCAATGCAAGCTAATGAAACTAGAAAATCTTTTCTGTAGAATTATAAAATGCTAGTAATGCGAAAGAGCTTTCAATTTTTACTATGCCAACCAAAATGCAAAAGATTTTGTTTTTGTATTTTTCAATATATTAGAGCAAATGCACTACATGAATGAAAAACTAATGAAAACACCAATTTGAGAAATGACAAAGAGAGAGCTGAAAAAAATAAGTTCACACAATTCAAAGGCACACAATCAAGACTCAAACTGATGAAGAAATCCCTCAAAGCAAAGAATAATCTCGAAGGAGACTCAAACAAACCGTGTGATCTAGGCTTGGATCAACACAAAGCGAGATTTAACAAAAGAGAAGTAAATCACTCAATAAACACAATGATCCAATGGAATCTAGCAAGATGAATGAAAAGAAGAAAAAACGAGGTTGACCGGGAAAGAAATAACCCAAAACTCCTACGGGAGGCTCAGCACACTGAAGCACCTAGAAGCCCTACGGCTAGAATGCAAAATTGATAGAAAAAGGTGAAAACCTGAAGGAAAGGGGCTAAAAACAGTAAAAAATGACTTCAAAGCACTCAAGCAATCATAAAAAATGAACCAGGACCAAAAGTCAAGATCAGAGAGCCCAAAAGCAAGAAAACCCTAACACCAAGCAGAGTTGGCGTGCTTGTTTGGCTGTAGTCTGTGCCAAAAAGGTATTGGCGTAGGGGCCAAACTAGCAACAAGCACCAGTTGGTGTGACTGTCAGGGGAAAAACCATGCCAATTGAGTTTACCCTAGAAAAATGATGAAAATAGAGAGAGGGAGACTAGATCTGGACTTCTAGGGGCTGAACAGGGGTTTAAACACCAAGGAAGATGAACAAGAAAAGCAAATAAATCAATCAAAATCCAAAAAAAAATGCAAAAGAGGAAGGTCTAACTCCCACTGATCCCCAGCAAAGTCACCAAATTGTTGAGGAGGTAAATCCCCTCTGTGGATAGAGGATCTCCCACTAGCCCTAGATTGGGTCTAGCAACAATCGAATCACGCAATGACATTGGTTCTCAGTTACAAGAAAGAAAAATATTGTGATAAGTAGCCTACCTTAAATCCCACTCTGCTGTTGTCGAAGAAGAAGCAGTGCTCCTCGTCCCTAACTTGACAGATCACAATCCTTCCATTCGCCAGATCGAGACACCTATACACATGCAGAGAAACGATGATATACAACGTAATACTTAAAGCATGTAACTATATATCAGTCAGAGAAGATATAATTCATTACATTACAGAAAAGAGTAGATACACGAATGGAACCAAAATCAGAGTCGCTTACATTATAGATGACAAAAAGGGAGATTACAACCAAGTGCTCTGATGCTATGATCTTCCTTTGGCAGGGCTTGCAGCGAAGCGCATCTCAATAAAGCCTATCGGGGATTTTGGAATGTCATTAAGGATGTCATTAAGGTGTTTTCAAGACATTTTACTATTCATAGGTCACGGGAATAGTCCTCCAATGTACAGGATGAGGGATTGCAGGGACGATGAAAAAATTCTGTGTAACAGGGATGATAAAAAAAGACAAGGGAGAAGGATATCCTATCAAAATATTGCTCGAGGATGCCCTTGAAAAACAAAGGAATGCGAAGATGGGTAACTTCGCTCAGATCCTTCAACAACTGCCCACTAGCGGTGCATCTACATCCAATAGCCACTGTAGAGGCGCAACCCCTTTTAAGGTACAAGTAAACTTTGACATTCCCATATTTGATGGCCAAATAGATGTAGATGCCATAGATATATGGTTGAATCTATTAGAAGGATATTTCTCAGTACCTGACTTTTTCGACTGGGAGAAGATTATTTTTTCACTACTGAAATCTTCCTCCCATGTCAATTACTGTTGGGAAGCATTTTGTGAGAAAAATGAGATGGGGGAACCCTCTCTATTCTCAAATGTTCCCACTTGGAATTCTTTCCAATATGCCATCAAGGAAAAAATATTATCCCATAGGGAGCTATCAGGACAAGTACATACAATGGACTATGCTTCGGCAGCAAAGGGAACAAGATGTGCATGAATTTATGAATCTGCTTTCGGTGGGCTTGGGATTCCAACCAATATGTCCCACTGACATAGGCATGCCATTTATAGCTACTTAGGATGATTCAACTCATGTGCAATCTGAAGCTGCCAAGGTGAACAACTTCATTGAGCGCATTCAACACATTCGCCAACAGGTTCATGACATATTGGACAGAGCCAATGCTATGTACAAGCAGCGAAATGATTAGCATCAAGTGCAACAAAACTTCCAGGTGGGTGAAAAAGTGTGGCTACATTTGCAGAAGGAGTGCCTCATTGGACCCCACCACAAGCTTTGCCCGCTCCAATATGGGCCATACACCATCACCAAGGCTGTAGGATATGTCCCATTGACATAGCCATGCCATTTACAACTACTTAGGATGATTTGACTCATGTGCAGTCTGAAGCTGCCAAGGCAAAGAACTTCATTGAGTGCATTCAACACATTCACCAACAGGTTCATGACATATTGGATAGAGCCAATGCTATGTACAAGCAGCAAAATGATTAGCATCAGGTGCAACACAACTTCCAGGTGGGCGAAAAAGTGTGGATACATTTGCAGAAGGAGCGCCTCATTGGACCCCACCACAAGCTTTTACTGCTAAAATATGGGCCATATACCATCACCAAGGCTGTAGGGAAAAAATCCTTAGAGCTTAGTATTCCACCATTCCTTGGTCTAAACTGAGTGTTCAATGTTGACCACCTTCAACCTTACTTTCCACCTCTACTGGACACATTCGACATGGGAGAACAACTCACACCAACATAGTTAAACCCAAATTACATGGAACAATCCAAAACTGATCAGATTATGGAAACATAGATCAAGAACACCCTGTAGTATAGGATCCATCTATATCAAGTTGTCAAAGTAGGCCAACTCCTTCACCAGGGCAAGTGGCTCACTAGGGACCAAGTTCAACAGAATTTTCCTCATCTCATGGAGGAGCTCAATCCAATGGGGACCATTTATTCCTAAGGGGGGAGGAATGATCTAGGTGGATATTGGTGGCAACCCAGCTATTCCACTTGGACCCCCACCATTGTTTCTTTCATCTTTTCAGTTTCCTTAATTGTAGCACAATTTACTATTTTTGGCACTTTTTCAGGTCCTAAACTTCCAAGGCTATTTTGACATGCTAAACGATTTTTTCTGGGGATCAAAACACTGGAAAAGGTTAGTTCATGCCGAACTTGAAAATTTCTATTGGGATTTTTAGTCCTCGGATAGAGCTTTCTAATGATGTATCATGTGCATCAAACATAGATAGTATGGCAAATTTACAACCCCAGGAAATTGATGTACCAATTTACCCTGACGGGGCCCATATTATGGTGTTTCATATTGTAGGGTTAGGTTTTTGGACTTTTAGGGTTTTACACTATTTCTCAATAATATATAGGCCTTTGAGCCTCATTTTAACGCAAATTTCAGAGGCATGTGGCCACCACATCTCTTAGAAGAGATAAGCTACCACATCTCTTATGAGGTCGCAGTCAACTTCCACTGAGACGACATAGTGAGAGAGGATTTGAAATTTATTTTGATGTCATTTAATTCAACGTATTTGTAATATTTATTTCACTGCACTGTAGTGAACAACATTTTTATTTGGCATTTGCAATGTGAAACTATCCACAATTTTCCAATCTGGCATTTAAATTTTTTTTTGGTGTGTAGTTTAATGAAACAAACAACTCTAGCATTCTTGAAATATTGGAGACGTCTTTTGTGACTTTTATTATATGGAGGGAGACTAAGCATGTGTTACTAAAGTAATGTATCATCATATGAACATTTTTTATGGATAAGGGTAAAATAATGTTTTAATATGAAGCATTCTTCTTTTCTTCTTTCAATATTTATTGATAATTGTTTTAACTTTTTTTTTTAGCAGTCAGATGTTTAAGATGAGGAAGTAATTTATTTAAAAATATTTAATTTTAAATCTTTATTTTTAGGTACTACGAACTGAGAAAGGTTCTTGAAGTTAGAAGTGTGAGGTAGTAAGAAAGGTGATTATTGATAAGTGTTTTAAAAATTTTCTTGGTTTCACTAGGTACTGGCATTGACAATATAATTTAATTAATCAGATAATGATTTTATTCTAAGAATTTTTAATAATTTATTATGTTAATTACATATATATATATATATATATATATATATATATATATATATATATATATATATAACTAATAATGTTTTTAGAAAATTAGTTAATATTATACTCATTTTCTATTAATTCAAAACTGAGTGGACAAAATTATATATTATATATTTAATATTATTAAATTTATTTTTTATTTATTTATATATTTAATATTTAAAAATTTGTTTCTTATTTATAAATAATTTTTTATTTAATATAGTAATCAGATATTCATTATACATCTTAATATAGTTTTCAACAACTATCTCCGAGCAATCATGCATCCACATTATTTATTCATTAAGATCGATTATCTTCTCCACCTTGTCTTGAAGATGAACTGGCTTAGATGGTTGGAAATTTTGACCAAATAATTACAAAGTGATTAATCTTAAATACATTTATCTAAATTATGGATCACAAAATAATTGTATATAACAAAATATAACTTAGCTTTATTACACCATAAGGCGTTCCTCTCTGAAAAAAAAAAAAAAAAAAACTCCCCCCAACTGCCACCATGTACAACTCTGCAATGTTAGATTTAATGTTAGACGATTGAATATTTGTGTGTCATCATATTATTAGTTAGAAAAAATAATTGGCTGACATTAATATTTAGGGAAAAAATACATACAACTCAATGCCTTTAGTGTTGCCACCTTCAGACACTCGTCCACAAACATCCCAAGAGGTGAACCTATCTCCATCAATTCCTACTTGTATCACCTCTAGGAATGTTTCAAGCACAAAAAGAGCCTAGAAAACACATTAGTGAGTGCAGTAAATTTTTCCTCAAAAAATATCTCTATCTATGTCAAATGTTATATATATCGTACAATCTATTTGTGATGAATCCATGTAATACATATTTCTCTCTTGATGAAAAACATTATCTCTTGATTGGATATTTATTTTTGTATCTAATTTTTTCATTGTTTTCCTTTGTGGGTTGAGTTCTACATCATATTTAATATTTCACTGGCAGACTGAGTGACAAACAAGGTCGAAATTGGAATCATAGGAAAAGAAGTTCAGAAGGAATTTATGGAGCACAATAGCAAAGGTCATCAAATTACCTCGTTGTCTATAGGAGGAGATGTAGGGGTGGGAGGGATTTGTGGTCACCACATACACTTCAATTGTAGACACCATAACGAGAAAAGGCACCAAGCTAAAGAACCCACAAATCTTTAGCCACGCTAAATCTGAATGAATGCGACCCAAGTTGGTAATAAATATTCACAATAGTGATTCTTTTGCCTATGTACGTCCATTTAATGGCTCTAGAAAATGCACACTAAGTGTTTGAAAGCATGCCTTGCATTATTTACTGGCCTTAAGGTGTTTGAAACATTGCCTCAAAAAACTATTGTGTCATGTAATTCCATTATTATTGTTTATTTACAACATGACACTAAAACCCAATCTTTTGTAGTTGAAATATTTCCAAAATGATCCATATTAAATGTCAACTCAGATTGTTTAATAATATTCAAAATGTTGTTCCCATTCAAAATGAATATTTGGTCCCATTCAACAGCTTTCGTATAGTTCATGGTCATTTTTCCCTTAATTGGTATACAATTATTCTCTTGCTAATCCACAAAATTAAGACTCTATAAAACAACAACTTCTTTATAGCCAATACATAAAGTTAAGTTGTTGTACCCCCATGAAATTTTTAGATTTACTCCATCCTTTGTTTTTTATTTTATGTGTGAAAATATTTGTGGTCCTTAAACGAAATGAGTCCTAATTATGGAGCCCATTAGACAATCTCTCACCTGTAGCGTACTCTAGTGGACTTGTAGCATACTCTAGTTTTTGATAGTTGAGTTGTAACGCTAATCATTATGAATGTTCATAATATATCATAACCATTATTCGATGGTTTTAGTTATAATTGAATAATAGTATTTATAACCCTGTTTGGCCGACAACTCTCTAGAAGTATGAGACCATTTCAGAGAAATTTTAATTTTGTGCATGTAAGTGTATGATTCCAAGTTGTTCGAAATCTAATCTCATTACATAAGATAATGCAAATTTGAGAGCCTCGAGGAGATAATTTCCCTTTTCTATATGATTGCAAGATTTTGGAAGTTTGTTAAATGCCAATTAAATGCTTGGAAATTTGTAATATTTATGGTGTTAAAACCATTCTATCTATTTTCTTATTGACTTATAACTACCATAAAATGAAAATCAAATGAGTTCTTTTTTAATGAAATTCAAATTAATAAAGGGTTTGAGGAAGTCAACAACACTTTTGTCCAAATTGGTTAATGAGAATTATTTCCCATTCCATCTACTAAAATTAAAGTTCAATGGTAGGAGATCAGAATATTTAATAATGAACTATCATCCAAATTTTTGATCCCTTCAAAATAAATTAGTCCTTCCACCTCAAAATTCCACAGAAGAAGACACAACTTGGACTAGTTACACAACACAATGAAATCTTCATGTTTGCAGTGGTGTATTTGGAAAAATCTATAAAATTCCAACACATCAAAACCCTAGCTGCGATGCAAGTGCAAAATGACTATTATAGTCAAGTAGGGTGCAATAGATGATATCCTTTTCTCAAATACAAGAGCCACTATAATTGCAAGTTGTTTAAGACTGTGGTTAGATTACTCTCAGTGGTATTCTTTGTAAACATTATATATCAAATATAAAACCATATTCAAAACCTATTTTGGGAGTGACTCTTTCAAACTACTTCATATTAAACCAAAATTCAAATTTGTGAAGAACTATGCATTTTTTTTATTACTGAATGCAACCTAATATGTAGAGTGTAAAGATAATACAAAGAAAATCTAGTTTAATTTTTAATTTCTTAGCAATGCACCTTTGTAATAGCATGTATTCTCTTTAAATCATCAAGTTGAACCTAAATTTTAATAAAACCCTTTGTCGATAATTGTCTTGAGATTAAAAGAATTTTCCATTTCTACATAGTTCTTTTTTGTTGTGATATTTTTATTTACTTTCCTATTATACCTTCAAACCTTAACTGTTAATTGTGTGAAACAAATTCACAATACTATCCTTCGATAAAAAATATTTCTCTTTTATGCATAGTTATTTTTATATTTTATATTTTATATTTATTTTCCTTATACCCTCAAACACTAACACTTAATTATATGAAAAAAAATCACAATGAAAAAAAAGCTCTTAATTATGTGAAACAAATTCACAATATTATACTTGGATAAAAATGATTTTCATTTTATGCATAGTTCTTTTTGTATTTTATATTTTATATTTATTTTCCCCTTCTACCCTAAAACCGTAAAACTTTAATTATATGAAACAAATTCACAATAAATAAAAAAACAAAGTCCATCGACCTGCTCTCTTCAACTTCTTGATTTCTACGAAATTTTAGATTTTTAATTACAATTGTATTATTAGAGCTAAAAATAAACAAAACATTAATCTAGCTATTAAATGTAAGTAAAAAAATATAACAATTAGCTATTGGATGTAAACACAAAAATCAGAATATAATATCTAGCTTGTGGATATAAATTTAGAAAATCATTATCCCACTACGACTAGATATTGCATATAAATAACCACTACAACGAGCTCCTCGATATTAATAGAAACTATCATGTGATATTTATATTTTTTCTTCGTGGATGAATTTAGGATGCACACAGACATGGTGGTCATGGGAAATGACCTTGGGGTCCCTTGCAGAGAAGACGATATAAACCAGTATGTGTTGATACTTTCTGTAGCAATGGTGGTTCCTTTGGTGTAGCTGAGCGATACTTAATTGGCTCCTCCTACCCTGATGGAGAAATAACTCTTCTGCAATGCTTTCAAAATCCCCACCTCACATAGTGCAACCACACATTGTGCCACCATATACAATAACGCTCGGTTGAGAGTCACTTTCCAAGAAACAAACAATCCAAAAGTTACTGCAGAGTTTATGTGCCCACCTGCATTATCAAATTGAATAATCATTCAGGAGATTATATGACCATAACATGGGATTATATATTAACCAAGAAGAAATGGGAACCTGATATTCCTGATGTGAAATATACAAGAATGAAGATAATTCTTCAGAAATACCAATCAATGCCCAAGATGCCCACACCACCACACGGATTCCTCTCGTTGTTATGCACGTTCTCGATGACAGTGGCAACGGACAAATAAAAACCAAAATTGTTGCTATGAATTCAAAAATGATGGCCATGTAAAATGACCAGTCCTTGAATTCGCTTAAGTATAAAAGTTTGCAAGGGGAACACTCCTTAAATCCAAGTTTCTATGATAACCCTTCTCCATTCTTCCAAAAACCCTAATCTATTATAAGGGCCTTCTCACACAATAATTACCAAGTGCATGGAGAGATCATTGGAATGACTTGTATTTATAACACAAATGAGACAATTCAATATTGAAAAAGGGTCAGAAAGAAATATGCACCAAACTTGTGTAGAAGGAAACAATCTGAGCCTATAATGTACACTTTGCAACCCTTTTCCATGTTTTTAGAATACATTTTTCTTTCTAAGTCATAAAAATCCTTACATTTATTTATAGGACCCTTCCTAGTCAAATACATAGCCAAGATGCACAAAATGTCCTGTTGAATTAAGGAAAAATCGTGGATGTTACCTTAATAGTTCACCATCGTACCTTTAAATAGTGAATTAAAGCTGGTATGTCAACAAAAAGAATTATTTAATCAATGCTCGACAAAAGATCCACTTCCCTCCTATCAAACAATATAAACTTGTTATTTTAGAGGAAATATATGTTGGAAAGTTTATATAATCTTTAATTTTGTCATAATGTAAGTGATTTATCTTTATCATACAACTTTGAAAGAAGTTTTGTTTAGTAATTTTTTTTTTCGAGTGATCTTATATATGTCGTGATTCTTCTCAAATTTATGCCTTATGACATTTCCTTTAGAACATCTAGTGAAATTTCTGCTTGTTATTCTCCTCATATAGATTATATGGGCACACGTAATATGATATAATAATAATAATAATAATTGTGAACTGAATTTATTTTGTGTGGGGGGATTAATGATTCTTACCTTAAGGAGAATCAATTTATTTTGGGTGGTGGGGAGCAATGATTCTTATTGCAATTGTAAGGTGATTTACAAATGGCAAGGTGTTTTAGCAATGGGGCATCGACTGATTCAGCTAACACTTAGGCTAAATATATTACTAAATTTTGAATAGTGGGGAGCAACGATTTTTTCCCTCTATAACAAGATTCATTTTATTTTGGGTAATGGGGAGAAATTATTTTTATTATAATGACAAGGTAAACTATAAATCATGACAAGGTTCTTTAGTAATGAGATATGAACAAATTAAACTAACCCTTGAACAAAAATATATCATTATAATAATTCCTAACTATATTTTTAAGAATTTTGAGTTTTAATATAGCTAATATTATATCTTGAAATTTACTTCAAAGAAAAACCAGATTCCTTTACTTTATAACCCAAAAATAATAATTTTTCAAAATAATAATAATAATAATATTTAAAAAAGAAACCCATCTTTGTTTGTGAAAAATCTATGCTTTTCGAAATGGAAAAGTGAATGTTAGTTATTATTATTTTTAAATATGATGAGTTGTGAGTAACCATTGGATGAGTATTATGGGGTGTGAGTATCCATGGAATTTTCCAAAAAAAAATTACTTTACTAAAAAAAAAATAATATTTAAAAGCTAAAAATATATCCAAAACTCTTATTATTTTCGAAAGGAATGTTGGTTGTTATTTATGGATTGTCGGTATCCATGTCACGAGGGGTATGTATGATTTGTACGTATCCATAGCATGAGCCTAGTGCCATATTCTATTAACAAGTGGGCTATCCATGTCACGAGGGGTATGTATGAGTTGTACGTATCCATAGCATGAGCCTAGTGGCATGTTCTATTAACAAGTGGGTTTTCGTAAGTCTAAAATATAATGTACTTCACACAATTTACTCACAAAAGGGAAAATTGGCCGACCTCCACCACATAATTCATCAATGAACATGAATATATTCATAGTTTTGGGATATAAGTATTCATATTATTATGTTATCTTCTGAATTTTGGTTTTAACCGAGATATATATATAATAATAAAGTGAGAAAAATAAGCTACTCAGCCAAAATTTCTTTTACAAAAATATTAGGAAAAAGAGATGGCTAATGCTGTGGAGGGAAATGAATTTCCAGAAGGGGACAGGAGACAACTACACGTTCCACCTCAAAGAAAAGGGCAAGGGTCGAGGCTGCGAACGTGACCTCTTCAACCAATACAAATATAATGTAATGTATTGCTTTTCTGTGGAATGTTGTGCGTAGGTATTATTTTTCCAATACACATGATCAACAAACCATTCATTTCTTTGGATTCACAGATCAATCAAGACATCAAGTACAAATGACAATAATGCCTAGACCAGCGCACACAAGTTTTTGACATCAAGTTTATGCTCCAATGACATCAATGCCTAGACAAGTGCACACAAATTTTCGACATCAAGTTTATGCTCCTCGTCCTTATCAACTTTATGGGTAGGGTATAGTTCCATACAATAATAGCATTCCTATGGCTGATTTTGTTCCTCCTCATCCTCATGCTGCTCCTATCTATGGTCATGGTCATGGTCTGTATAATAATATTTCGTTTCGTGCCACTCCAATTCATTGTCATGGTCCCTACAACAAAATTTCCTCTCCAAGTGAATCAAGGGTCCCTACAACAACATTTCCTTTCCTTGGTCTGCACCCAGTGTTCAATATTGACCACCTTTGACCCTACTTTCCACCTCTACTGGACAAATCTGACATGGAAGAACAACTCACACCAACAGAGTTAAACCCAGACTGCATGGAACAAGCCAAATTTGATCGAGTTATGGACACACAGTTCAAGAACACCTGCCAGAAAAGGATCCAACTATATCAATTTTTCAAAGAAGTGCAACTCCTTCACCGGGGTAAGTGGCTCACCAGGGACCAAGTTCAGTAGAAGGTTCCTCATCTCATGGAGGAACTAAACACAATGGGGACCATTGATTCTAACGGGGGGAGGAATGATCTAGGTGGATATTGGTGGCAACAAGCCTATTCCACTTTGACCTCCACCATTGTTTCTTTCAACTTCTCAATTTCCTTAATTGCAGCACAATTTAATAATTCTGGCAGTTTTTCAAGTCCAGGACTTTCAGAGCCATTCTAAGGCCCCGAACGACGTTTTATGGGGATCAAACCTATAGTGAATGTTAGTCCATGCCAAACTTGAAATTCACTATTAGGAGTTGTAGTCCTCGGATAGATATTGCTTGCTATGTATTATGTGCATCAAACGAAGATAGTATGGCAAAGTTATGACCTCGAGAAATTGATGTACAAATTTTCCCCGATGGGGCCCATATTATGGTGTTTCATCTCCTAGTTTTAGTTTTTTGGATTTTCAGGGTTTTCCATTGTTTCTCAATAATATATAGGCCTTTGAGCCTCATTGTAACACAAAGTTTAGAGGTCTCTAGCTGCCACATCTCTTCTAAGAGATAAGCGACCAATGCCCTAGCTAGTTTATTTCCATCCTGTTTGTAAACGCATTTTAGTTATTTGAAATTAATGAAATGATGTATTATTTCTGCTACATATTTTTATTTATGGTTCTATGTGTATTATATTGCATTCTTGCATAAATTCAAGTCAGTGGTATTAGAATGGTCTGCTCTTTCTTGATCCTTCTTTGCATGTCCCCAACAAGGTCGGGGTATAAGAAGTTAGGGCTCGATCTGGTTTAACCTTTGTAATATCAGACTCACAAACCCTAACAGTTTCCCATGGGGGATGAAAAATATGATAAGGGAGAAGGATATCCTATCAAAATATTGCTCTAGGAGGCCGTTGAAAAACAAAGTAACTTGATGATGGATAACTTCGCCCAGATCCTTCAACGACTGCCCACTAGCAGCACATCTGCATCTAATATATACTCTAGAGGCGCAACCCCTTTTAAGGTACAAGTAAACTTTGACATTCCCATATTTGATGACCAAATAGATGTAGACACCATAGATATATGGTTGAATCCATTAGAAGGATATTTCTCAGTTCATGACTTTTCTGACTGGGAAAAGATTATTTTTTCACTACTTAAAGCCACCCCCCATGTTAATTACTGGTGGGAAACCTTTTGTGAGAAAAATGAGGAGGGGGAACCCTCTCTGTTCTCGGATGTACACACTTGGAATTCTTTCCAAGCTGCCATTAAGGAACAAAATTATCCCATGGGGAGCTATGAGGACAAGTACATACAATAGACTACATTGCGGCAGCAAAGGTATCAAGATGCGCATGAGCTGACGAATCTGTCTCGGGTGGGCTTGGGATTCCAGCCAATATTTCCCATTGATGTAGCCATGCCATCTACAACTACTCAGGCTAATTCAACTCATGTGCAGTCTGAAGCTGCCAAGGAAAACAACTTCATTGAGCACATTCAGCACATTCGCCAACAGGTTCATGACATATTGGAGAGAGCAAATGCTATGTACAAGCAGTGACATGATTAGCATCGAGTACAACACAACATCCCAGTGGGAAAAAAAGTGTGGATACATTTGCAGAAGGAGCACCTCATTGGACCCCACCACAAGCTTCACCCTCTCTGATATGGGCCATACACCATCACCAAGGTTGTAGGGAAAAATTCCTTGGATCTCAGTATTCCACCATTCCTTGGTCTGTACTGAGTGTTCAATGTTGATCACCTTTAGCCTTACTTTCCACCTCTACTGGACACATTCGACATGGGATAACAACTCACACCAACAGAGTTAAGCCCAGACTCTGTGGAATAACCCACAACTGATGGGATTATGGACACACATATCAATAACACCCTCTAGTAGAGGATCCATCTATATCGAGTTGTCAAAGTAGGCCAACTCCTTCACCAGGGCAAGTGGCTCACTAGGGACCAAGTTCAACAGAAGTTTCCTCATCAATTGGAGGAGCTCAATGCAATGGGGAACATTTACTCCTAAGGGGGGAGGAATGATCCAGGTGGATATTGGTGGAAACCCACCTATTCCACTTGGACCCCCACCATTGTTTCTTTCATATTTTTAGTTTCCGTAATTGTTGCACAATTTAATATTTTTGGCACTTCTTTACGTCCTGAACTTTCGAAGTTGTTTTTAGGTGATAAACAATTTTTTCGGGGGATCAAACCACTGGAAAAGGTTAGTTCATGCCAAACCTGAAATTTTCTATTGGGATTTGTAGTCCTTGGATAGATCTTTCTAACAATGTATCATGTGCATCAAACAAAGATAGTATGCCAAATTTACGATCCTGGGAAATTGATGTGCCAATTTACGTCGACGGGGCCCATATTATGATGTTTCATATCCTAGGGTTAGGTTTTTGGATGTTTATGGATTTCTACTATTTCTCAATAATATATAGGCCTTCGAGCCTCATTGTAACACAAAATTCAGAGGCATGTAGCCACCACCTCGCTTCTAAGAGATAAGCTACTAGCACCCTAGCTACTTTATTTCCATCCTGTCAGTAAACAGATTTCAGTTGCTTGATATTAATGAAATGAAGTGTTATTTCCATTGCATAGTTTTATTTATGGTTATATGTGCATTCTGTTACATTCCCACATAAATTCATATCACTGTCATGGATCAAAGGTTGGAGAAACTCCATAGGAATTTCATTTTCCTATTATTTTTTCTTATGAAATGAATGTGAATGTTCACTATAATATTTTTGGTGTTTGCAGGGTTTCATGCACAAGTAGTTGGGGAATAAAATTCCAATTCCAAGGGAGCTCATGGTGGTGGCTGGTTTACGTGATGAACGTTGGAGGTGCAGGAGATATGAGTACCATGGTTGTGAAAGGCAGTTATAATGGGTGGTTGAGCATGACCAACAACTGGGGAGAGTCTTACAAGGTTTTCAGTAGCCTGGAAGGGTAATCCTTATCCTTCAGAGTCACCTCTTATAGTATTGGAGATACCTTCGTGGCTTACAATGTCACTCCTACTACTTGGAGTTTTGGAGGAACTTATGAGACTACAGTCAACTTCCACTGAGATGACATAGTGAGAGAGGATTTTAAATTTCTTTTGATCTCATTTAATTCAATGTATTTCCAATATTTCTGTCACTGCACTGTACTAAACAACATTGGTATTTGGCATTTTTAATGTCAAACTATCCATAGTTTTCCAATCTGGCATTAATTTTTTTTTTTGGTGTGCAGTTTAATGAAACAAACAACTCTAGCATTCTTCAAAGATTGGAAATGTCTTTTGCGACTTTTATTATATAGAGGAAGACTAAGCATGTGTTAGTAAAGTAATGTATCATCATATGACCTTTTTTTTAGGGTAAGGTTAAAATAATTTTTTAATATGAAGCATTCTTCTTTTCTTCTTTTGATATTTATTGATAATTTCTTTAATTTCTTTTTTAGCAGTAAGATGTTTAAGAAGCGGAAGTAATTTATTTAAAAATATTTAATTTTAAGTTTTTCATTTTAGGTACAAGGAAATGAGAAAGTTTCTTGTAGTTAGATGTGTGAGGTAGTAATAAAGGTGATTATTGATAAGTGTTTTAAAATTTTTCTTGGTTTCACTAGGTATTGACATTGATAGTATAGTCTAATTAATCAGATAATGATTATATTCTATGAAGTTTTAATAATTTATTATGTTAATTATATCTATATATATATATATATATATATATATATATATATATATATATATATTAGTTATAACTAATAATGTTTTTAGAAAATTACTTAATATTATACTCATTTTCTATTAATTCAAAACTAAGTGGACAAAATTATATATTATATATTTAATATTATTAAATTTATTTTTTATTTATTTATATATTTAATATTAAAACATTTATTTCTTATTTATAAATAATTTTTTATTTGATATAGTAATGAGATATCCATTATATATCTTAATATAGTTTTCAACAACTATCTGTAGGCAATGATACATCCACATTATTTATTCATTAAGATCGATTATCTTCGCCACCTTGTCGTAAGGATGAACCACCTTAGATGGTTCGAAATGTTGACCAAATCATTACGATGTGATTAATCTGAAATACATTTATCTAAATTATTGATCGCAAAAGAATTGGATCTAAAAAAATATAACTTATCTTTATTACACCATAAGGCCTTCCTCCTTGGAAAAGAGAAAACTCCCCGAACTGCCACTATGTACAACTCTGCAACGTAAGATTTAATGTTATACAATTGAATATTTGTGTGTCATCATATTATTAGGTAGAAAAAATAGTTCGCTGACATTAATAGTTAGGAAAAAAAATACATAGAACTCATTGCCTTTAGTGTTGGAATCTTCAGACACTCGTCCATGAACATCTCAAGAGGCAAACCTATATCCTTCAATTCCTACTTGGATCACCTCTATGAATGTTTTAAGCACAAAAAAAAGCCCTATAAACCACATTAGTTAGTGCAGTAAGGTTTTCCTCAAAAAATATCTCTATCTATGTCAAATGTTATAGATATCATACAATCTATTTGCAATGAATGCATGTAATACATATTTCTCTCTTGATGAAGAACATTATATATTTATTAGATATTTAGTTTTGTATCTGAATTTTTCATGGTTTTCCTTTGTGGGTTGAGTTATACATCATATTTAATCTTTCACTCGCAGACTAAGCGATAGACAAGGTCGAAATTAGAATCACAAGAAAAGAAGTTCAAAAGGAATTTTATGGATCGCAGCAGCAAAGCTCATCAAATTACCTCGTTTTCTATAGGAGGATATCTAGGGGTAGGAGGGACTCGTGATCACCACATACACTTCAATTTTAGACACCATAAGGAGAAAAGACACCATGCTAAAGAACCCACAACTCTTTAGCCACACTAAATCCAAATGAGTGTGACCCAAGTTGGTAATAAATATTCACAATGGTGATTCTTTTGCCTATCTGCGTCAATTTAATGGCTCTAGAAAATCTACACTAAATGTTTGAAAGAATGCCATGCATTATTTATTGGCCATAAAGTGTTTGAAACATTGCCTCAACAAAATATTGTATCATGTAATTCCGTTATTATTGCTTATTTACAATATGACATTGAAACCCAATGTTTTGTAGTTGAAAGATTTCCCAAATGATCCATATTATGTATCAACTAAGATTGTTTAATAATATTCAAAACTTTGTCCCCATTCAAAGTGAATATTTGGTCCCATTCAACAGCTTCCATATAGTTCATGGTTAATTTTACCTTAATTGCTATACAATTATTCTCTTGCTAATCCATAAACTTAAGACTCTATACAACAATAACTACTTTGTAGCCAATCCATAATGTTAAGTCATTGTACTGCCATGAAATTTTTAGATTCACTCCACCCTTTGTTTTTTATTTTATGTGTGGAAAAATTTGTGGTCCTTCAACGAAATGAGTCCTAATTATGGAGCCCATTAGACAATCTCTCACCTGTAGCGTACTCTAGTGGACCTGTAGTGTACTATAGTGTTTGATAGCTGAGTTGTAATGCTAATCATTATGAACGTTCATAATATATCATAACCATTATTAGATGGACTTAGTTATAATTGAATAATAGTCTTTATAACCCTCTTTGGCTGAAAATTCTCCAGAAGTATGAGACCATTTTAGAGAAATTTTAATTTTGTGCATGTAAGTGTATGATGCCAAGTTTTTTGAAATCTAATCTCATTACATAAGATAATGCAAATTTGAGAGCCTCGAGGAGATAATTTCCTTTTCTGATATTATTGGAGGATTCTAGAATTTCGTTAGATGCCAATTAAATGCTTGGAACTTTGTAATATTGATGGTGTTAAAACCATTCTATCTATTTTCTTATTGAATTCTAACTACCATAAAATGAAAATAAAATGATTTGTTTTTTTTTAATGAAATTCAAATCAATAAAGGGTTTGAGGAAGTCAACGACTATTTTGTCCAAATTGGTTAATAAGCATTATTTCCCATTCCATCTACTAAAATTAAAGTTCAATGGTAGGAGATCAGAGGATTTAATGATGAAGTATCATCCAAATTGTTGATTCCTTTAAAATAAATTAGTCCTTACACCTGAAAATTCCAGAGTAGAAGACACAATTTAGACTAGTTACACAACACAATGAAATGTTCATGTTTCTAGTGGTGTATTTGGCATTTATATAAAATTCCAACACATCAACTCCTAGCTGCGATGCAAGTGCAATATTACTATTACAGTCAAGTAGGGTGCAATAGATGATATCCTTTTCTCAAATACAAGAGCCACTATAATTGCAAGTTGTTTAAGACTATGATCAAATTAATATCAGTGGTATTCTTTGTAAACATTATATATCAAATATCAAACCATATCCAAAACCTATTTTGGGAGTGACTCTTTCAAACTACTTCATATTAAACCAAAATTCAAATTTGTGAAGGACTATGCATTTTTTTATCACCGAATGCAACCTAATATGTAGATTGTAAAGATAATACAAATCAAAGCTACTTTAATTTTTAATTTCTTAGCAATGCACCTTTGTAATAGCATGTATTCTCTTTAAAATTGTCAAGTTGAACCTAAATTTTAATAAAATCCTTTGTCAATAATTGTCTTGAGATTAAAACAATTTTCTATTTCTACATAGTTCTTTTTTGATGTAATATTTTTATTTATTTTCATATTATACCTTCAAACCTTAACTCTTAATTTTGTGAAACAAATTCACAATATTATCCTTGGATAAAAAAGATTTTCATTTTATGCATAGTTCTTTTATATTTTATATTTTATATTTATTTTCCTTATACCCTCAAACAAAATCACTTAATTATATGAAAATGATTCGAAATAAAAAAAACTCTTAGTTGTGTGAAACAAATTCACAATATTATCCTTGGATAAAAATGATTTTCCTTTTATGCATAGTTCTTTTTATATTTTATATTTATTTTCCCATTATACCCTCAAACCATAAAACTTTAATTATATGAAACAAATTCACAATTAAAAAAAAAACAAAGTCCAACGACCTTCTCTCTTCAACTTCTTGATTTCTACGAAATTTTAGATTTTTAATTAGAATTGTATTAGTAGAGCTAAAAATAAACAAAACATTAATCTAGCTATTAAATGTAAATAAAAAAATATAACAACTAGCTATTGGATGTAAATACAAAAATCTAAATATAATATTAGTGGAAAATATCATTTGATATTTATATTTTATCTTCGTGGATGAATTTAGGATGCACATAGACGTGGCGGTCATGGGAAATGGCCTTGGGGTTTCTTGCAGAGAAGAAAATATAAAATAGTATGTGTCGATAATTTTTGCAGCGAGGGTGGTTCCTTTGGTGTAGCCCAAGGATACTAAATGGGATCCTCCTACCACGATGCAGAAGTAACTCTTCTGCAATGCTTTCACAATCCCCGCCTCACATATTGCACCCACACATTTTGCCACCATTTACAATAATGCTTAGTTGATAGTCACTTTCCGAGAAACAAACAACCCAACATTTACTGTAGAGTTTATGTGTCCACCTGCATTATGAAATTGAATAATCAGTGAAGAGATTATATGACCATAAAATGGGAGTATATATTAAATAAGAAGAAATGGAAACCTGATATTCCTGATGTTAAATATACAGCAATGAATATTATTTCTTCGGAAATACCAATCAATGCCCAAGATGCCCACCTTGCCACATGAATCACTCTCGTTGCTCTTCACGTTCCCGATGACGATGGCAATGTCAACATAAAAAAAAAAATTGTTGCAACGAATTTGGCCATGGTGGCCATGTAGAATGACCAGTCCTTGAATTCTCTCAAGTAAAAAAGTTTGCAAGGGGAATTCTCCTTAAATGCAAGTTTCGATAACTCTTCCTTCTCCATTCTTCCAAAATCCCTAATCTATTATAAGGGCCTTCTCACACAATAATTACCAAGTACATAGAGAGACCATTGGAATGACATGTATTTATAACACAAATAAGTCAATTCAGTTTGAAAAAGAGTCAGAAAGGAATATCCACCAAATCTATGTAGAAGGAAACAATCTCAGCCTCTAGTGTACACATTGGACCCCTTTTCCACGTTTTTGGAATAGATTCTGCTTTCTATGTCATAAAATCCTTACATTTATTTATAGGACCTTTCCTAGTCAAATACATCGCCAAGACGCACAAAATATCCTGTTGAATTAAGGAAAACTCATGGATGTTACATTAATAGTTCACCATCGTACCTCTGAATAGTGAATTAAAGCTGGTATGTGAGCAAAAAGAATTATTTAATCAATGCTCGACAAAACATCGACTTCCCTCCTATCAAACAGTATAAACTTTTTATTTTAGAGGAAATATATGTTGGAAAGGTTATATAATCTTTAATTTTGCATAATGTAAGTGATTTATCTTTATCATATAGCTTTGCAAGCAAGTTTGTTTACTAATTTTTTTTTTTTCCTAGTCATCTTATATATGTCGTGATTCTTCTCAAATTTATGCCTTATGACATTTCCTTTAGAACATCTAGTGCAATTGCTACTTGTTATTCTCCCCATATAGATTCTATGGACACACGTAATACGATATAATAATAATAATAATTGTGAAGTGAATTTATTTTGTGTGGGAGCGTTAATGATTCTTATCGTGAGGAGATTGAATTTATTTTGGGTGGTGGGTAGTAATGATTTATATCCTTTATAACTATATTCAATCTATTTTGGGTGGTGGGAAGCAATGATTCTTATTGCAATTGTAAGGTGATTTACCAATGGCAAGGTGTTTTAGCAATGAGGCATCGACCAATTCAGCTAACACTTAGGCTAAATATATTATTATATTTTGAATAGTGGAGAGCAACAATTTTTTTCATTTATAACGAGATTCATTTTATTATAATGACAAACTAAACTATAAATCACGACAAGGTTCTTTAGCAATGAGATATGAACAAATTAAATTAACCCTTGAAGACAAATATATTATTATAATAATTTCTAACTTTATTTTTAAGAATTTTGAATTTTAATATTAGCTCATATTATAGGTTCAAATTTACTTAAGAGACAAACTAGATTGCCTTAATTTATAACCAAAAAAATAATAATATTTCCCAAATAAAAAAAATAAACCAATCTTTGTGTGTGAAAAATCTTTTTTTTTTAAAGAAACGTGAACGTTACTTATTATTATTTTTTAAATATGATGAGTTGTGAGTACCCAGAATTATGGGGTGAGTATCAATGGAATTTTCCAAAAAAAAATTACTTTACTAAAAAACAATATGAGTATTTAAAAGCTAAAAATATATCCAAAACTCTTATTATTTTCGAAATGAATGTTGGTTGTTATTTATGGATCGTCGGTATCCTTATCACGACACGTATGTATGAGTTGTACGTATCCGTAGCATGAGCCTACTGGCATGTTCTATTAACAAGTGGGGTATCCATGTCACGAGGGGTATGTATGAGTTGTACGTATCCATAGCATGAGCCTAGAGGCATGTTCTATTAACAAGTGGGTTTTCGTAAGTCTGAAATGTAATGTACTTCTCACAATTTACTCACAGAAAGGATAAATTGGCCTACCTCCACCACATAATCCCTCAATGAACATGAATATATTCGTAGTTTTGGGATAGAAGCATTCATATTATTCTGTTATCGTGTGAATTGTGTTTTTGAATTGAGATATAAATAGCAATAAAGTGGCGAGAAAATAAAGTGGCTAGAAAAATAAGTTACTGAACTAAAATTGCTTTTACAAAAATATTAGGGAGACGAGATGGCTAATACTGCTAAGGAAAATGAATTTCCACAAGGAGACAAGAGACAGGGACAGGTTCCACCTAGAAGGCAAGGGCAAGGGCTGAGGCCGCGACCTCTTCAACCAGTACAAATACAATGTAATGTATTGTTTTTTTTTGGAAAGTTGTGTGTAGGTATTGTTTTGCCAATACACATGATCAACAAACCATTCGTTTCTTTGTATTCGCAGATCCATCACGACATCAAGTACAGACCACAATAATGCCTAGACCAGCGCACACAAATTTTCGACATCAAGTTTCTGCTCCGAAGACATTATTGCCTAGACCAGCGCACACAAATTTTCGACATCCAGTTTCTGCTCCTCCTCTTTATCAAGTTTATGGTCAGGGTCCGGTTCCATACAATAATAGTATTCCTCTAGCTGCTTTAGTTCCTCGTCCTCCTCATGCTGCTCCTATCTATGGTCATGTTCATGGTTTGTATGATAATATTTCGTTTCCACCAGTTTCTACCACTCCAATTCATTGTCACGGTCTCTACAACAACATTTCATTTCCAAGTGAATCAATAAAGTTGTATCCTCAGGAGGAGGGGTTTCCTAGACCCAGATTTCCACCACCTCCTTCTCCTCACCATCAGGAAGAGGGAGAGCGACTTACCCGGCCTCAACATCATCAGACAAAAAATCGTCAATCAGAAAAAGTTCCTCTTACCCCAGAGTTAACAGGATTCACACTGGAGAAAATGATACAGCAGCCAGTGCATTACTGGTTTAGTCCAGATACACGAAGATGATTTTCTGAAACAGGAAATGGATGCAGAGGGCTGGGTACCCATTTCACTCATTATCACATTTAACAGTGTAAGTATCATAAGAAATTGCATTACGAATTACGAATTGAATACCTGGTATTGGGGCTAATACATATATGCACATGGATGGATACATGCATGATGCAGCGGAGAGTATGCAAGATTCACCTTTCGTTGAAGTTCGAGTAAGCATTTTTTCTCAAAAGGAAAACACATACTTACTTTCCATTGAAAAGAAAGTTCGGGTAGCCATGCCTATTTTATTCTCATTTCTGTTGTTTGCATATTTCTGATATTATTTCTATAACAGATGGAAGACCTGATGATAAGGAAGGGCGGTGACTGGTTCAACTATCTGCTGCAACGTCCTTGGTTTCTGTTCAATTAGTCTTCAAGGATTAAGCAGAAGGGAACTCAAAAGTCCTGCTGTGGAACCTCTGGTGCTTATTGTTAATCTGTTGCATCGAGTGCTCGATTCAACCCTTATTCCTGTATATTAAGCCTAATTTCTGATATAATTTCTTCTTTCAGGAAAAGCGAGCAAATTAAGAGTTCTGTTATGGTTGTTGCTGTATATCCACCTCCGTCTCTGTACATACATTTACTGAATTCACACTTTACCTTGAGTAGTATAAGAGCCAACAGTGACAACCTAGCAAGGGTTGGAGTCTACGTGCGCATTTTTCTGGGCGTTTTCGATAGATTCTTTCCCAAAAACACTGATGGGCTGCCTGGCAGTAGTTGGACTCTACGTGTGCATTTTCTTATAGCGTTTCTGATAAATTCATTCCCAAAAACACTAATGGGCTGTAACAAATTTTCTTGTCGTAAATAAGCAACGGTGTAAAGCCGGGGAATTTGTAGCCGCATTGCCTTCGCCGAACTTATCTCCATTGCAGATTCTTTCGTGCCGAAGTTATGTCCATTGCCAGTATCGGATTCAAGAAATCTTGAATCTCTTTGTGCTTTGTCACTCATAAATTCTCCGACTCTCCTCCTTTGTGCTTTGTAAATCATACTTTGTCCCATTCTCCTCCCAATTAATATTACTGGAGTATTTTTAAACCCTGGAAAGGGACTTTTTCTCAAGTTTATAATTTCTGTATAAAATTTGTTGTATTGTTCAGTGACTCTCATTTTGGCTTAGCATTTGCATGTTTTCGCAAACTTTTCCATTTAGTTTTTGCTTTACCGAACCATCTTGATGTGTGTGCAAGGGTTTAATGATTATCATTATATCAATATGGCTGTAAATATCACAAAGAAATGAAAGTTCAGATTTTCACAGTAGGATTGTGTGCCTTTTTTTTTTTAAGGAAACAGATATAAGAAGACATGGCTTTTTATTCATGAAATTTGTTGTAGTACATTGGATATTTTTGTTTTCTCATGTAAAATAATTATTGATAAAAATGGTTGTAGTACATTGAAAATTGTTATTTTCTCATACAAAACAATTTCAGATTAGCCATCTTCGGATTCAAATAATTGGTCGACAACAATTTGGTTTCAAATCTTGTTAATAACCTGTAAATGTGAATAATAATAGGTTTCTGAAAGAAGAACCAAAAAGTGATTCACTGCAACTATAACAATACAATAAATACCAAGGATTACTTTAGGGTTTTGCATTCTGCAAATTATAATCAAAGAAATTTACAGGCAATAATAGATTGGTTGAATTTCCATGGGATGCAAATACAATAAGGTATTGGGTTTAAGAGTGTAAACAAATTGATATAATTAATTGTTTATAATGATTTAAATTTGACATTTTTCAAAAAAAATTCAAAAAAAAATACCAAATTACTAGGAATACTTTCTTTGAACAGAGTTTTATTACATACATTGCCTGAGTAAGCAAACTCATTGAAATATTGCACACAAATATTTTTTATTTTTTTTTGTTATTTGGCAAGAGTAAATTGAGATTGTATATAGAAGATGAGTTTTCAGATTTTGATGGTTTATTTTAGAGATCAATCTAACTTCATTTTTACAAATTTATGGTTTCAATTTTGTAGATTTAAATATTTATTTTTTTATCATTTTTAATTGAAGAGTCAGAACCACCCTAGAACCACAGAGAATATGCAAAACCACTTGAGTATATTTATAATTGTTAAACTAACTTACTACTATATTAATTTTCTAAATTCATTTATTCAACTGGTAAGAATCAAGTGAAAAAAATATTAGATTATTTTTTATTTTATATATATATAAAACAATTCATATGGACAAAAATAAAACATTTGGGAGTAAAAGGAATGGACAAGGGACATTTCACAATGCATGTAATTTGGGAGTAAAAAGAGAGTATTAAGGGTATCTACCCCTAACCTGTCATTTAGTTTCCAATTACATAATTTTATTTTTATAAGAAGATTGGCATATCAGATTAGAATTTTGGTTTTTCTATTTATGTGTATAGTTGAAGAAAATTGTTTCTCCTTGTTATGGTTTTAGAAGTGCAGAATGATTGTGTTTTAAAGATTTAACTCATGAAAGAAGTACCAAGGTTGCAAGAGCATCGTATCGCAATATATGATGACAACAATATATTTGGGAATATATTCAAATCTTCTTCATGGATAATTACATAATTTTTTTAGACGTTATTATTTTCTTACCTTTTTCTCAAATAATATATCAATATCTCTTTACTTATTCATGCATTTTGTTATTGTCAATCCACTATTCATGCATTTTTACATTGTCAATCCGCTATTCATGCCAATTCCCTTTTATATGAAATGATAATGATAAGAATTGGATGGTAGGTTTTGTTTCCTATAAATTTTCCAATAATGAGATTCAATTGAATTGACTTAGGAAATTTTAGTTTTCAATAACAATTTTCTCAATGCATGTATCAGTGTATATAGAATAGAAAATTTGAGTTAGTCATGAAAATATTCCCTATATTTACTAATGTTGAACATATATGTTGATACTATAATTAAATTCAAGTCGAAAATTTCATTTTTTCTCAATGCAAGTATAAGTGAAATGGAATAGAATACTTAAGTTAGAGGACAAAAATGTGACATATATTTACTAATGTTGAATATATATGCTAAAACTCCTAAGTGGTAGCAATTGTTATAGAAAAAATAAAACACTATCATGTGATAACCACAATGAAATTGGATTGAGATTAGAAATGAAGTTCATACTCTATAGCTAATGGACTCACCCACAATGAGAGTAAATCTATAGGATGTTAAATAGCATTAATGTGGAGATAAAGGATGCATTATATGTGTATTACAAATGTTTTGATATATTCATGAGGTTAAAGAAAGAAAGGTTTTATACCTTTTAATATTTATATAAACATAAAATCGACTCTCTCTATTTCTAGCAATCCACTAAATGTTCATCAAATTAATCAAGATTTTATACCTTATTATTTTTATGTGGATAAATTATTTCATGTCTTCCAATATTCAAATATGTATATATATTCATTGTAGGTTAGCTAAGCACATATAACTTGCAATGAATAGATAATGGCTTTATAACCAGCATACTTTAAAAAAGATGTTTAATTAATTTATATAATCTATATTTTAAAAAAATTTGATAAAGAAAATGTTTAATTTAATTAGTAAAATCTAATAGATTTTGATTTCTTTCTTTTTTTCAAATTTTTAATTAGATATATAGAAAACAAAATCAAATAAAAATACAAATTTTGTTTATTAATTACTTTTAAATACTAATTATAATTAAAGATTTATTATAAATGTACAAAAATAAATGTCTAAATAATGAAAATAATTAGCTGAAGGTGTTTAAATATCTAAATGGAAGTTATAAATATTGGAATAAGAGTGGTTCTTTCAGGTTGGTTTATCCTTATAATATTGTGAAGTCCAATAATAGGGTGCATAATGTGATGGTTGATCACTGAATTTGTAATATGATTTTTTAAAAAATCAGTAACTTAAAGGAAAAATTAACATAGAAATAAAATATGTGATAGTATAATCCTATAAATCAGGGCATTATTAACATGCTTGCATTATGAATAATCATTGGTTCCATGTGGAATAACATATCTGATATACTTGTGTTTTAATCTTCAAAAAAATAGATCTTTATATATACATAGCAAACTCATATCCTTCTTACTTGTGATGATGTTTTCAAATCTAGGTAGGACGTTTGTATGTATCAGACTACCGTACATGTCATATTGAGCATACCATTGGCCTATGATTGGAATGTCAGTGCCATAGGTTGTTTTTAGTAGTAAATATGTGTCTCCGCATCATGAAAATTATTTAGGGAAGAAGTAAATGCATTTAGTCCTAAATAAATCTTTGAAGAATTAAAAAGTAAAATTTTTTATATGCCTAAAATATTTCTTAGAGTTATAGATGCCTCAAAGATTTTTTTAGGACCTAATACATGGACTTATTTCTTAGATAATTTCCAATTTTTTGGTAAATACACCTATTACTTAGAAACACCTATTGGCATAAACACCCTTAATCATATGCCAATAATTTCCTCATGATGCCATGTGTAGTTTTTTTAGGTTTTCTTCTTGGACCAAAATACATAAAGACATTTGGGAGTAAAAGGAATGGACAAGGGACATTTCACAATGCATGTAATTTGGGAGTAAAAAGAGAGTCTTGAGGGTATCTACCCCTGACATGTGTCATTTAGTTTCCAATTACATAATTTTATTTTTATAACAAGATTTCCATATCATAATATAATTTTGGATTTTCTATTTATGTGTATAGTTAAAGAAGATTGTTTCTCCTTGTTATGGTTTTAGAAGTGCAGAATGATTGTCTTTTAACAATATTTTTATGAGATTTAAACCCAAAAAGAAGTACCAAAGTTGCAAGAGCATCATATTGCAACGTATGATGACAAAAATATATTTGGGAAAATATTCAAATCTTCTTGATGGATAATCATGAAATATTTTTTGACATTATTATTTTCCTACCTTTTTTCTCAAATAATATATCAAGATCTCTTTACTTATGAAATGAAAATCCCAATAGATGCATTTTGTCATTGTCAATCCACTATTCATTTCCAATTTCATTTTATATGAAATGATAATGATAAGAATTGGATGGTAGGTTTTGTTTCCTATATGTTTTCCAATAATGAGATTCAGTTGAATTGACTTAGGAAATTTTAGTTTTTGATAACAATTTTCTCAATGCATGTATGAGTGTATATATAATAGAAAATTTGAGTTAGTCAAGAAAATATATTGTATATTTACTAATTTTGAACATATATGTTGAAACTATAATTAAATTCAACTCAAAAATTTCATTTTTTCTCAATGCAAGTATAAGTGAAATGGAATAGAAAATTTGAGTTAGAGGATGAAAATGTAAGATATATTTACTAATGTTGAATATATATTGTGAAAGTCTGATGTGGTAGCAAGTGTTCTAGAAAAAATAAAACACTATGGGGAGATAAAAAAGCTACAATGAGATTGGATTGAGATTAGAAATGAAGTTCATACTGTATAGCTAATGGACTCACTGACAATGAGAGTAAATATATAGGATGTTAGATAGCATTAATGTGGAGATAAAGGATGTATAATATGTGTATTACAAATGTTTTGTTATATTCATGAGGTTAATGAAATCAAGGTTTTATACCTTATAATATTTATATAAACATAAAATCCACTCTCTCTATTTCTAACAATCCACTCAATGTTCATCAAATTAATCAAGACTTTATATCTTATTCTTTTTATGTGGATAAATTATTTCATGTCTTCCAATATCCAAATATGTATATATATTCATTGTAGGTTAGCTAAGCACATATAAGTTGCAATGAATAGATAATGGCTTTATAACAAGCATACTTTAAAAAAATGTTTAATTAATTTATATAATTTATATTTTTAAAAAATTGATAAAGAAAATGTTTAATTTAATTAGTAAAATTTAATAGGTTTTGATTTTTTTTTTTTCAAAATTTTAATTATATATATATATATATATATTGTTTACTAATTACTTTTAAATATTAATTATATTAATGTCTAAATAATGAAAATAACTTAGATGAAGGTGTTTAAATATTTAAATGGCAGTTATAAATATTGAATGAGAGTGGTTCTTTGAGCTTGGTTGATCCTTATAGTGGGTTTTGTTGGTTCACACAACCATTTCTATACTTGAGTCTTGGCACCATCAAGCCAACAAATGGTTTTATTGCTGGGACCAAGAGCTAACTTAGGGATGTGAATGTGGTATCCATATAAAAAATATATTCAAGAATGGGTGAATCTAAAAGAATGTGAATTTGTTTCACAAGAAAGAAGAAATATGCGCGTATCTACTAAAAATTGGTTGTAGACATATATCTTTATAGATAAGTACGAGATATTTTTCTCATAATTTTCTAATGAGTTGCATGAGTGGTTATCAAAACTAGTTGATCAAACGACCCGTTTTAATAATAGGCCTATTGTGTGGACTCCTGAGATGATCAAGAAATTGAAGGGGACTGATAAAGGTATCACAAGGGTTGTTGATTATTGGATAGATATAATACTTGGAGGTTTTATTATTGAGTTTGAGATCAATACATCTGTATCCTTTAGCGAAGTTGAGCACAATTTTTTCAAAGGACCGCGAGGTATGTACTTGAATTCATTGAGGCTTTGGATTAAGATGCTATTGTGTGAAAAGGGTGTACTGCAAATGCAATTAGATTGATGTTCAGAGGAAATATAATTGGAACTACTCAACACAGTAAGAGATTTAGGGTATATCATAATAATTACATTGATTCTGAGTACAGTCCATTGTTTGGGTCTTAAATTGAAGAAGGATAAAGCCACCCTGCTACCCTTAGAAGTGCGTCTGTAACATTTGAAGATCATCGAGGCACTTCTGGAATTCGCCAACCCTCCACCCCCATCAACACCCATTCCCATTTTTCTCCTCCACCACCTCCACCTCCCCCCTTAACCTCCACCTCCCCCCTTAACCATGGCTCACTCACTTAAGATGGTTGTTTTCAAAGGATCAGATGAACCCAAGAAGTTATGTTTCATTGTAGAAGAAATATGGAGATAGAAGAAAATCACTTATGAGAATATGATGAAAGCGAAGTTGGTAATAGCATTGTAGGACAAAGCATTATCTTGGTACATGAAATTTACCACGAGGAACAAAAATTCTTCTCAAACTAAGGCTACAATGAATGCTTAATTTAGGAAGCCAAACTCACAATCAGAATGTATTACGGAGATCAAGAAATTATCCAACTAAATGGTGTGGTAATTTGATCGAAGGTTTGAGACACTAAGAAGTCATGTTAGATTCCATATCCCTGACGAGTAGCACAAGGAATGGTTTATCACTAAAATTTCTACCTCATCTTAGATTTCCATTATCGCAACAAAAGGTCACAGTCTATGATGAAGCATTGGAGATCGTGATGAAGTTATAAGCTTCGTCAGTAGTAGATACTAACTTAGGGGTTAAAAAAATTCAAACCCAGTTGGAAAACATACATATGGAGCTCCAAGATTTAAAGTAGGGAAACGAAGTCCACGCAGAAGTATGGTGAATAAAATGAAAAAGCGAAAGGTCACCATAAGGACCAGTGTAATTTTTTTAGAGGCTAATTGGGAGCTACGATGCCAAGTCTATTGAGACCTAGGACAAGAACTACACCAAATATGGGACCAAATGTCTAGGGTAGTTTATGCGAAGTTGCAAGAAAACACTCTACAGATTACTTTCATCTTCTATAGAAGTACATTCAGTCATCAAAGAAATTATTTCGTAATTACTATAGTTCGACATGACACGTCTCACTATTTCCTCCTTCAGCTCTGAAATTGATACAAATTAAACTACAATCCATGTGATTTTAGCCACTTTTTACATAATTCTAATTTGATTCTCATAGATAGAGTTATGACGATTTTCCCAAGGTCACCTCTTTGAGATGAAATTTAGGAGCTTGCAAAAACCCTAACTTCAACAGATGATGTCTCTGAAAATATTGCGAACCAAGATCTAAAATTTTTACACGACGTTCATCATGATTTCTTTGCAAATGTGTTTTTTTTTTTATAGCTTTTTAACATTCATAGGAAACAAGTTACAGCATAGATTTGATGATGACCTGTTTAAAGGGGTGAAACCATAGAATCAAATGTTGTGATACCAAATGTTATGAAACTAGCTCCAAAAATGGAAGAAAGAGAGATCAACGCCTCAGAAATAAGCCACTTTGAGGGGGAAACCTCATTTACATGAAATAAATTAACAATTTTTGGATGATTCAAATGAAAAAAACTGCTTTATATTTATAGGAGTCAATGGGGTCACAATATAATCCTAGCCTAACTAACAATAATAATGTAAGGGCACAATAGTAACAATAGTGGGTTTTTATGGCGCACAATAATAACAATATGGGGACTACAAGGGTAAAAAATTAACAATAAGGGGGCTACACTAACAAAAATAACGGACTAGACTAGTAATATGGGGACCTAACAAACATGATGACAAACACTGTCGAAGCGACGACCTAATGATGCAAAGTCCTATAGAATACTGAGTACAAGCCGAAGGGTGCAAAGATCTAGGTTCACTAGTAGTGCCCAGATGTTTCCAAGGCCAAGCATGTGGCCGAGAAGGAGGCGCTCAACGAGGTCACAAGAAAATAATATGCTATAATTTTGGTTAGCGTGGACATTTTGCCAGAGATTTTCAGAAACCTGCTGCTATATATTGTAGGTATTGTTGCACATTTTATCATGCGAATTTTATTACATTATTGGCTAAAATGCAAGAAAAGCACAATCAACAGCCTTCCTAGAACATACAAATGATGAGAATTAGGGGAATTTTGAGGTCTAAAATAGGCCTTCTAAGCAAGTTATAAAATAATTGTAGAAATAATAAAATAATATTAAATTACATCATCAAATTTTCGAAGGAAAAAATAAAAAACTACTTTTTGAACTCATATTCTAAACTTATCTACGTAATGGTTTAGCCAAATTTCAAGTGGGAACACTTGTTGGATGAAGGATTTGATTCTTCATCGAAGGAGTACCCATGTTGCATACTTTTGATGGACCCTTATACACTAAAACTGATATTTACATGAAAAATGTGATTGCAATCATGTTTTTTCATGTATTTCTCATTTTACGTTTAGCAGGGTCCATCGAAAGTATGGAACATGGGTACTCCTTGGATGATGACTTAAATTTTGTATCCAACGAGTACTCTTGATCGAAATTTGAGTAAAATCTTAGGGAGATAAGATGACAATAAAAGTTGTAAAAGTAGTTTTATTATTTTATTACTTTTTAATCTTTTTACCTTTTTACCGCAAAAATAGTGAATCATCCCCCATGGTTGACATCATCATCTTGAATGATATTTCTTCTTATAAAGTTTATTTTGGTTGTACATTTTTCTTAGGATGCCCATTTTCAACCTCAAAAGTTCTCTAATGAGTTGAACCTTGTGAAGAAGATCTAAGCATCAACATAGTGACATGAAGTGGTGTAAGTACGAGAGAAGAGAAAGAAGAAGGAAAGAAACATATGGAGGATACATGGGTCTGGAAATATGGAGACATGAATAATTAGTTCAATATATAGTGTGAAAGAGAAAAACTCATTGACGTGAAGATGATGAGCCCAAGAACTTTGACATCAACAATGTAGAAACAACTAATTCTGTTGAAGAATAAAGATGAGGATATTATTGAATCCGAGGAAGTTGATCCATACATTCTGAAATATTTCTTGCAGACATGTATGAATTTTTTGAGGGATCAGAAGGTTGTGGAGGGATTGCAAGATAAGATCGACAAATGCGTTGGTAGAGAATACCAGCAATTGCAACATCCCGCAGTCCACAAAGTATACAGACATAAGAAAAGAAATGGCATAGAAATGCCTCTCACGGCACAAATTGGTGATTATGAAATGGATCAAGCAATCCTTGATATTTGATTGGAGGCTAATGTTTTTTCAAAACAAATATAGGAATAGATGGGGAAACCTAAGGTGCAATGGTCATTGATTCAACTAGGGATGGAAAATAAATAGAAAATAATTCGTATGGGTGGATTGCATGGCATCAACGTAGATATTGATGGCACAAGTGTATTTTCGTATTTTGAAGTAATTGAGATTCTTGATGATACCATCCTGAATCCTACATTGCTGGCATTTGATTAAGATTATGACATGGGTGCTCAAATTAATTTGAAAATTTTACAGGTAGTATTTGAAAAGAATGGTACTAGTGTTGTTGTGCCTTTAGACCCCTTCGAAGGTGCACGCTATACAGAACCTGTCCATCATGAATATGGTGACACTGATATTGATCAAATGTACAAGATCACTGTGCAGGAAGAATATTGGGTTAATCCGACCACTGATGGCTGAATCCATTGGGGGCATGATATTTCATGTGTTTTAGACTCTGATAAGGAATTGGAACACTAGCACAAACACTTACATGAAGTATCCACTAAGCAATGTAACCGAGTTACCAAAATAGTACACTAAGTCACATTAGAGGTACATGAGTTTCCTTTTTATGATGGAACTGGTAATTTTGTCTTATTTTTGGAAGAGTTTGAGTATAATATGCCTGAATAAAAATGATACGAAGCTTTGGACTTCATCTTGAGGTCCACTCCAGCCCGATGGTGGGGTCCGCATAGAGAAAGCCTAGGAAAATGGAAGGAATTTTCCACGTTGATAAGGCTTAGGTTTGGTCATGTAGACACTAATATCAAGGAAAAGTATAGTGGTAAAGATGATCCTTGTGAGAATTCATCTTGCTATACTAAATCTTGGGGCGAAGAACCTAAACCTGAATGGGTGCACATATTTTTCCATACCTTCGACATGATACCTCAACAGTGGCATCTTGAAATGAAACTGCGCCAAGGCACCAAAGATTTGTATGAGATGAAAAAAGAGTTATTATTGACATATACATTTTCTAATGAATGGGATTGTACAAATGATGTCTTCAAGAAGTCAAAGTAGGAGCATTCTGAATTACTATTGATCCAAGGGATTTGCTACAACCTGATTGGGCTGCACAGTTGAAAGAAACCTGAGAATGTTATAATATGAATACGAAAGAAGGTGAGGATGGTTCACGTAATTTCAATATTCTTGAATCAAAAGTAAAATGTGAGTTTTCAAGTCCCGAAGTAGACATGTTGGACATCACACAACCTATCAATAGTCAACAAGTCAAGATAGGCTCAGAAGTGGAGCCCAAGTTTGGGAAGATTGGGGACTATTGGGATGATAACACTGTGAGCAAGGTCACTAAATTGCTACATGAATACGAGGATCTATTAACAACGAAGTTATCATAGTTTAAAGGTATTATAGGATATTTGGGAGTTATGCACATCACTTTAAAGCCTATTACAAAGCCAGTGAAGCAACGCCCATATCAGCTAAACCCAAAATACAAGGAAAGGGTGCGAGAAGAATTAGACAAGATGCTTAGTGCTCACATTATCAAACCAATATAAGAGTCCGAATGGGCTACCCCCATGGTGGACTAGGAAAAGAAAACTAAGGGAGAAATAAGGATTTGTGTTTACCTCAGAAAATTGAACAATGCATGTGTCCATGGTCTATTTCTAACACCATTCACTGACAAAGTTTTGGAGAATGTGGTAGGGCAGGAGGCATGATCCTTTACAGATGGGTTCTAAGGCTACCATTAGATTATTATTGTGTAAGAAGATAGAGGCAAAACCACCTTCGCTATTGAATGGGGATCATTTCAGTACATTGTTATGCCTTTTTGTACTAAACAATGCTCCAACTATATTTTCCATAATCGTCGTTGCAACATTTAAATAACATATCCACACATTTTTTGAGGTGTATTTTGATGATTGGAAATTATTCATATTTTTAAAGAAGTCTGTTTCTAGTAAGCGTTTAATGTTGGATACTTCCAGGAAATATCATATTTCCTTGAACCTGAAGAAGTGTATTTTCTACCTCCCATATCGTATATTATTGGGGCATATTTTTTGAAATAAGGGGTTGATGGTAGTTTTTGGTATGTGTTATATTCTTTCAACGATTAGTCCCACACACAGACCCACCCATGGTTTTGTGCATGGGTTTTTCACTTGGTTTTGGGGGATGATGGTTTTCAACCCCTAGTATTTTGTAGATCCGGTCAAGGGAACTACGATTATGTTCTAATTTAGGGTTAATGGATTAGGGTTTATGTATGCTTCGACATGTATATATATATATATATGTGTGTTGTAACATTGAAAGGAATATAATGAAAAATCAAGGTGGTCATCTCAATTTTGGATCTAGTGGAAAATCTCTTTGTATATATGTTTTAGGTTTTATTCTCTCGCTATTGTTTATTTTAAGTTTTTAAGATTCAATTGTAAATAATTTTTGTATAGGGTTAAAACCTAAATTTGGTATCACAGTTGTTTTTTCTTCAAGGAGACGCCTTTTCTGCTAAGGGGTTTTTTTCTCGGGCTTGAGGTAGACCCTGTTCAGTGGGAGATCTATGGGATCGATTCTTGCGGTGAAACAAGCTGGAGAGCGGTGGAAAGATAGATATTAAGAAATTTAATGGTTATATTTTTGAGTTTTGGAAGCTCAATATGGAGGACCTGCTAGTGGATAAAGATCAATGGATTGCAGAAGATCCATGTACTAAACCAACCGCAATATTAGATGAAGATTGGAATAAGTTGGACTGCAAGGTGAAGACCACAATACGGTTGTGTGTCTTAGATTTGATATTATTGAATATATCTGGGGAAGCTATGATGAATAATTTGTGGGATTAACTTGGGACTTTGTACCAATATAATTTTTTGGTGAATAAATTCTTCTTGCGGAAAAAGCTTTATAACAGTAGGATGAAGGATGGAGACTCAGTGACAGAGCATCTGAACACCTTCAATACTATTGTAAATCAACTGTCACCTATTGATATTAAAATCTTAGATGAATATAAGTGCATGAGTTTATTGTGTTCTCTACTAGATTCATGGGACAATTTTGTTATTGCAATAGGTAGCAATACAACTGCCTTGAACTTTGATGACATTGTCTCAGCCTTCTCGTTGGAGGAAATGAGAAGGAGAAACATGGAGGGTCAGAATGGAGATGCCTTATCTCTACGAGGAAGGTCCCAAAACAGAAACAAGAATAAGGTTTCAAGTGGGAGATATAAATTTAGGGGGAGATGCAAATCTCCTGGAAATTTTGTAAAGGTGTGCTGGAAATGCGGAAAGGAAGGGCAATACAAAAATGACTACAAATATAAAGCTCCCGAGAAGGGAAAGGGATCTGATGATGCTCCTTCTACAGAGTCAAAAACCACCTAAGATGAAGGTTGGGATATGTATTTGGCTTCTTCTTCGAATACACATGTAGATCATGAGTCATGGTTGATTCACTCGGGTCCATCCTTTCACTTCACTCTCCATAGGGAGTGGTTATGTGAATATGAGAAGTATGATGGTAGTGATGTCTTCCTATGGGATGATAGGAAGGACAAAATCATCGGACGTGAAAAATTCAAGCTGAAGCTACAAAGTGGAAGGCTTAAAACACTTCCTGGTGTTATGCACATTCCTGCATTGGCCAGAAATCTGATTTCTATAAGTAAGATGGATGATGTAGGTGTAAAAACAGTGTTTGAGAAAGATACCTGGAAGATGGTTTGGGGAGCACTGGTATTAATATGGCATGTTCGGATTGGAACTCTGTAAAAGCTTCAGGGCAACACTATTATTGATGGGTGCAACAATTATGTGGTTCCTGAAATTGGAGAGGAAAGCCTAGCGGCCTATGGAGAAAAGACAATGCTATGGCATGAAAGGCTTGGAAATATTAGAGAGAAGGGCCTTCAGATACTCCATGGAAATGGTATGGTACAAGTTATGTCTAATTTCTCTTTGGGTTTAAATTTCTATGAACATTGTGTATGGGAACCAGAATCGAGTGAGTTTTCCTTCTAGTGCTAAGAGGGCAAACAAGATCTTAGAGCTTGTGCACAGTGATGTGTTTGGACCTGTGTCAGTTCCAATACTGGGTAAGTCTCTGTACTATTTTTCATTCATATATGACTTCTCAAGGAATACATCAATATATTTCTTGAGTAATAAATCTGAATTCTTTGACAGATTTAAATAATTTAAGGCTCTGGTGGTAAAATAGAAAGAGAATAAGAAAAAGGTGTTGAGGACAGATAATGGTGTGCAGCTTTGCAAGAAGGAATTTGAATATTTTTGTAAGAAGTGTGGTATGGAACGGCAGAAGACTAATCCATACATGCCTCAGCAAAATAGAGTTTCAAAAAGAATGAATAGAACGCTAATGGAAAAGGCAAGAAGCATGCTAAGTGGTATTGAGTTATGACAAGAATTTTGGGCAGAGGCAATGGAGACTACATGTTACCTGGTTAACAAATCACCTTCATTACCATTGGAGGATAAGACTCCACATGAGGTATGGACTGGTAAGGAACCCTTTCTTTCACATCTTAGGGTATTTGGATGTGATGCATATATACATGTTCCAAAGGAGAAAAGGACCAAGTTGGATAATAAATCTAAAATGTGCATCTTTATTTGGTATAAGGATGGTTTAAAGGGTTACAAGCTTTGGAACCAAAAATCAAGGAAGGTTGTGTACAACTAAGATGTGGTGTTTAAAGAGGTGAAATATGTTGTTAAACATGAAGTCCTACCAAGGGCACCTGAGAAGATAGAGTTTGAGATAAAGGAGGATGAATCAGAATCTACAACAGAAGAAGACTCAGAAGAGGAAGAGCCACAAACTCCAGCTGTGAGAAGATTAGTTCAGGAAAGAAGACAACTAGAAAGGTATAGTCCATCTTCTTTGTGTTCAAATTTTTCTCTAACTATAACTGATGATGATCCCAGCACTATCAGGGAGGCAGTACATTCAAAGGATGGAAAACTCTGGAAGGAGGCCATGGTTGATGAAATGGCATCCTTGCATAAAAATGAGGCATGGGATCTGGTGGAGTTTCCGAATAGAAGGAAGACCATCGGGAGGAAATGGGTGTTTAAGAAGAAGATGAATGTAGAATGAAAGGTGGAGAAATACAAATCTTGGTTGGTAGAAAAAGGTTATTCCTAGGTGTTGGGAATTGATTTTGGTGATATTTTTTCTCCTGTTGCCAAATTTACCTCTATTAGATTACTTTTATCTGTTTCTTTTGAGGTAGAACATATGGATGTGAAGAAATCATTTTTTCATGGGGATCTAGAAGAGGAGATCAACATGAAAAAAACTGAAGGCTTTATGGTGAAGGGGAAGAAATAATTGGTATGCAGGTTAAAGAGGTCTTTGTACGATTTAAAACAGTCACCAAGGATTTGGTATCAGAAATTTGATACCTATATACACAGACTTGGCTTCACGAGAAGCAAGGAGGATCACTGTGTTTATTTTAAATTAATTGGTGACTATGTTATTTATTTGGTCTTGTATGTGCATGATATGTTTTTTATTGGAAATGAGAAAGAAATTATCCAAGATTTGAATACCAAACTATTCTCCAAATTCGACATGAAGGATATTGGTGGTACAAAATATATTTTGGGCATAAAAATTAAGAGAGATCAGAGAAAGAAGAAGATCAGGCTAAACCAGAGGAAGTATGTCGGGACTATATTGCAGAGGTTCAATAGGCAGGATAGTAAACTGGTGAATGTTCCTATTCCTGTAGGTGTAAAGTTGTCCTTTGAACAATGTCCCAACACACAAGAAGAAGAGGAGGATATGTCTCATGTTACATATGAAAGTGTAGTGGGAAGCGTGATGTATGCAATGGTCTATACTAGACTAGACATTACACATACACTGGGATTTTTGTGTAGGTTTATGTCAAACCCAGGGAAGGAGCATTGGACAACAGTGAAGTGGGGTTTTAGATATTTGCGTGTCCCTAGTGATTATGGCTTCTGTTATGAGGGAAGAGCAGGATTGGAAAGAGTGTTGGACATTCGTGGTTTTGTTGATGCAGACTGGGCTGGAGATCCAGACCAAATAATATCTACAAGTGGGTATATGTTTAGCCTATTTGGAGGTGCATTCAGTGCAGTCACTAATGAAAGCAAGGAAGAACTTTGGTTGCAAAGATTGTGTTCAATTATGGGGTTGGTGCAACAAGCTATAAGGATATACTATGATAGACAAAGTGCAATTTTTTGGCTAAGAACCTTGCCTATCATTCAAAGAAAAATCACATTGATGTTCAATATCAGTTTGTGAGAGATGTGGTTGAGGATAAAAGGTTGTTGCTAGTAAAGATGGAAAATTTGAAGAATGTTGTAGATGCATTGACGAAGTCTATGAGCACTCAAAAGTTCTCTTGGTGTAAAGAAACAATGGGTGTTAAAGATCTCGACTGATTATTATTTCCACGATTAGTTCCATGCATTGTGCGTTCCACCAGGCGTAGCAGGGGGGTGATAGGGGGGGCGACAGCCCCCCTGTTGGGGTCTGGGGTAGTGCCCCAGGAAATTGTTTTTCGGTGGGTAGACCCACCCATGGTTTTGTGCATGGTTTTCAGCCCCTGTTATTTTGTAGATACGATCAAGGGAACTACAGTTATGTTCTAATCCAAGGTTAATGGATTGGGGTTTATGTATGCTTTGACATGTATATATATGTCTTGTAACATTGAAATGAATATAATGAACAATCAAACTGGTCGTCCCGATTTGGGATCCAAGGGAAAATCTTTGTTTATATCTGTTTTATGTTTTTTGCTCTCGCTATTGTTTATTTTCTGTTTTTAAGATTCGTTTGTAGATAATTTCCATACAAGGTTAAAAAATACAGGTATACCTTGTGAAGATCGTTGTGATTCTCCATTTGGCACCACCGACAAATGTGAAGCAGATAAGAATGACGCTTGGGAATACAAGATATTATAGGAAATTTATCAAGGCCTTCATGTAGATCATTGTGTCGATGCAAAATTTATTGAAGAAATATGTCAAGTTCTATTGGCATTGTTATTGTATGAAGATACTTAATGTAATGAAAGAAAATATGGTAATTGTGGTATTCTAGTCTTTCCACACCCAAAGAAGGAATTTCAAGTACATGTCAATGCATCTTACATAGCTTTTGGAGCTGTCCTAGTGCAGCTAGGCGAAGGCGATCAAGATCACCTTGTTTCTTTTGCAAGCAGGAAGTTGTCTAAGGAAAAATGAAACTACTCCACCACAGAGTGCAAAGGACTCGACATCGTATGTGCACTGAAAAATTTCATACACTATCTATTAGGTATGCACTTCAAAATTTTCATAGACCACTCTACTTTGAAATACCTGGTTAACAAGCCCATTTTGGGGGGGGATATTTTTTGATGGCTATTGTTGTTCCAAGAGTATGATTTCTAAATAATTTTCAGGCCCAGATGTTTGAATTTTGGACCCAACCATTTTTCTAGGATCGAGACAGACAAAGAGACAACGAATATTTAGGAGGGGCTACCTCATCCGTAGTTTGGTTTCGCAAATGAACATTTTATAGGTATCATTTAGTTTTTGACTATGGGTGTTGCACCTGCAGAGTACACTACACAACAGAAGAAATATTTGGTAGTAAACGTGGCCAATTTTACTCTGATCACAAGAAATCTATACAATATGGTGGCTTATGATATCCACCAGCGATATGTTCCTGAACACGAACAACTCAATATTTTAGTTGAAGCACATGGAGGAGTTATTGGATGTCACTATGGAGGGAAGGTCAATGCATAGAAGATTCTCTGAGCTAGACTTTGCTGGCCTATGGTACATAAGGATTTGAAGGAATACTATAGCGCTTTCGATGTTTGTTAGTGGACTTGAAGACCTTCGAGAAGGGATGCAATGACGCTAACCATCAAGTTACTTTGCAGGCTTTCAATTGTTGGAAATACTGGGGGGAGGGGGGGTGAATCAGTATTCCTTTCAATTAGAGCAATATTTAATCTTTAATTATTATTAGTGTTTGTAAAATGATAGCATAAAACAAGAGGAACAAAAATGCACACAGTTTTTAAGGTGGAAACCCACTCCGGGACAAAAACCACCTGATGCTTTTCTAATAATTCTTTAATATTCAACTGTAATTGAAATTAAAGGTCCAACTTCATAGAATATAGAAAATAATTCTTCTCTAGATCCCACTAGATGGATGCTCCAACACCCGAGATTTTTCAGTAGTGAACTGAACGGATGCCCCAACACCCAATGAGCTACAGCTTAGCCTAGCACCATATAGAAGAATAAAAAAAGAATGGACTCCCACACCAGGAAAAATGGTCCACTTTACAATGATATAGAATGATGTAGAAGAAGAAGATATACTAGACCATAACCCAAACTTTAACACAACCACCTAATGATGATCCTAGACCTCCCAACACTGCCTCTTCAACCCTTGGCAAATAGACACTAGTATAATTTTTACAACAATGTATTTACAATGACTTAGTACAATGATACCTTTACAAATATTGTATGCAGTGCTGCCCACTTGAAGACTTCATATGATGAACTTCTTGATGTTGTTATGCACCTTGGTTCCTGCTCTTTTCATGCTACCTACTGTTGCACCTTTCTTTTCTTTTCTACCGTAGAAAGTCTGGTCCTTTGCAATCCTTGACAACACATGATCTAGCTTTTTCTTTCCTTCTAGTAGCTTGATATTGAATCTGGTGTATCTATGTTATTTCAGATCCTGAATATCTTATTTTAAGTCTTGTAGTAGTCCTCTGAGTCATATTTCCAAGGTCACGGGTCTAACCAAATTTGGATTCTTCAAGAGAGAGTTATACCCAATCTGTCATAATGCCCTAATTATGGATTGTTTCAGCAGAGCGCAATGGTACGGTGTGCCATGTGTCACTGTTTCCTCATTTGGCACTGAAATTGATAGAGAAAAAAATAAAAACTGTGCAGTATCTACCAATTTTTATAGAATTTAAATCTGATACTCAGAGAGAGAGAGTTATGATGATTTTACCAAGGTCACTTCTTTGAGATGAATTTCAGGAGCCTGCAAAAACCTTGAATTCCACAGATCATATCTCAAAAAATATTGAGCACCTTGATCTGAAAATTTTATAGCAGCTTCCTTAGGATTTCAGCTTTTCCTCATAAAAATTTCATCCTCTAAACCTTTGTATAAGAAAATTTAGAGCGAAATTTCCACGATGACCTGTTTCAGATGGCGAAATCCTTTGCATAAGGAGGAAATGAAGATCACAATTTATATAAATTCTTAAGTTGAGAGGGGCTTGAACAAGTGAACGTGGGAGGGATTTTAGGAGCTTAAAAAATACTAATTATGACTTTTCAATGACCCATGCCCCAACCCCATGGGGTTTTATCCCACTAACTGGGGGTACAAACTTCAAACATGAATATCTCTCAAATCGTGAAGAATTACATGGTGTGCCATATATCAACGGAAACATATTGAGAATTAGAAACCACCAAAATAATTATTGACCGAGAATATATTAATTTGGTAGGTCAAAATTCCTATGCAATATTGGGTTAGCACCTGGTGCTGCTTCGGTTGACATCAATGACAACCGCTGATAAACAATCTCCCCCTTTGGCATTGATGGCAAAAAAAGTACCCCCCCTGCGATCATGACACCTCTTCCTACAAAATTGTCTCGCCCTTTGACATCAATGGCAAAGGGTAACTCCCCCTAAAACACAACCATCCTGCAGACCTGTAAACACTTCCACTCCCCCTGACACACAACCGTCCTACAAGCCTGTAATATACTTCCACTCCCCCTTTATATTCTGAAAAATAAAAATCTAATGAGAACTTGGGAGAATCCCAAGCTTCTGGCGAAGATATTTCAATGTTGGTGAATATTTAATATGTGATTCTTTTGGTGCTGCATGGAATATTGCTACTTGTCTAAGTGCTTGCATAACATCTGGTCGGGAGGCTGTTACATATAGAAGACTACTAATCATAGATCTGTACAACCTTTGATCCACATCCTTAGATGAGTCGTCTATGCTCAATTTGCAACCTGTTACCATTGGAGTAAGGATGGGTTTGCAATCTTCCATTTTAAATTTCTTGAGAATTTCGTTGATGTAATTGTATTGACATATAAATATTCCTTTCTCTTGCTGAGATATTTGAAGCCGTAAGAAGTATGTCATCTCACCAAGTAAAGACATCTCGAAATCACTTTGCACCTTTGTAGCAAACTTCTTACTTAGTCGATCATCATTGCTACCAATTATTGTATCATCCGCTTTAGCTATTAGACATGCTTTAGTTGCTTCATCCAGAACATATATGTCATTTGGAGCTCAACTTGCTGTAGCCACAATTTCACCATACACGCCTTTCCTGATTTCATATTTCATGGAGTTGAATAGTATTGTGTGTCCTTGATCACACATTTGTCCAACACTAAGCAGATTATGATTCATGTTTTCAACCAATAGAACATTCTTGGCTAGAGAATCTTTGCTTCTGAGAGTGATAGTACCTGATCTTATAACATTTGAAGATCCATCATTTCCAAAGGACACAATTCCGTCCTTCTTCTTTTTCAGAGATACAAATTTACTTCTATCTCCAGTCATATGCGTTGAGCAACTGCTATCAACATACCGCACATCTTTGTTATTCTGAGCCTTGAAAGTGACAACACAATTATCATTCTTCTTCTTCTTCCATGTTCGTTCCTTTTGTGGCTTCGAAGATTCTTCTAGAGGATTTTCAAGCCTGTAGTCTTTGGCTATGTGTCCAAAGTTTCAACATTTGTAACATTCAATATTATTTCTTAAATGTTCAAATCTATTGATGTTTCATTGAGCCCTTGGAGGTTCATATTTGATAGATCTCCTAGAATTGTATTCATTCCAAGGGTACGTGCGACATTATACAGCTTTATGACCAAATTTTCCACATGAATAACAGTAGCCATAAAAAATATGTTGGTACCTGGATGGAAATTTCCGTTGAGGAATTGTCTTCCAAGGTTGTTCTTGTGAATTTTGTCCAATGAAGTCTACATGCATGTTACATCTCATAGGTTCATTGTATTATTTTGGATAAGGTCTTGCCTCTTCTTCTTTGTAACCGACATCAGTTTTTTTGTTGTAAGATTGTTGATTGTTGATGAGTTCTTCCAATTCCCTTGAGCTATTGGCATAGTTTTGAATAGTTTTCCCTTTCTTCACTTCCTCACGCAGTGAGACTACTTTGGCTTCTAATTCTTCCCTTTCGGTTGCTTTCTTCCAAGTTCTTCTGAACTGACTCTTCAATGTGTTTGTGTTCTTCAACTTCAATTTTGAGACCTTGAACTTGTTCTTCAAGAGTTTTGGAACGGTTCTTCTTCGCCTTGAGATCTTTTATAATATTGATTTCTTCCTCATAAGATTCTTCTATGGTCCATCCTTCTTCTTCATTGTTTGATACCTCTTGTTTATTGTGCTTGGCCATAAACAATACTCTCTCATTGGCTTCTTCTTCACTGTCATTGTCTTCAGTGGATGATGAGCTATCTTCTTTAGAGAGAAATTTTCTTTTGGATCCTTGCTTGTTAAATTTCTTAAAGCCTTTCTTTCCTTTTGAGTTTCCATTACTTCTGTTTCAACATTTTGCCACAAAATTCCCAACCTCATTACAGCTGAAACATATCAATGGAAGTTTACCTTTGAATTGTCCCTTAAAAATTTTTAGTATTCTCGTGAAGTAAGCATATTCTTTATCTGAAATACCTTCTTCATCATCTCCATTTTCTTCACACTTGTAGGTGCATGTCTTTTCAATTAAAGGTTGTTTATCCTTATTGGTTTTCTTAGATGAAACAAACACAATTTATAGATGTGAAGTACCCTCTTTTTCATCAAGTCTCATTTCATATGCTATGAGAACTCCATGTAATTCCTCTTTGCTGAGGTTGTCTAGATTTTCACTTTATTCTAAGACCAATACCTTTGGGTTGAATCTCCTTGGTAACGTTCTAAGAATCTTCCATATAATAGAATTCTTGTCAACTGGCTCTACCAATCCTTCCAGAGTATTGGCTATTTCATCAACGTATTCGAAGTATGTAGCAATGTTGCAATCTTTTTCCATTATGAGTTGCTCAAATTTTGCTTTATAGATTTGAAGCTTTGCTTCTTTGACATTTGAGTCACCTGCATATATATTCTCAAGCTTGTCCCATACATTTTTGGTAGTTTTACAACCCAAAACCTTATGATAAGCAAATTCAATAAGTCCACTAATAACAATATTCTTTGCTTTTGCATCATTTACCAAATTATTCTTACCTTGTTCATCCGTAGTTGTTGTAAATCTATTTTGAGCAGTGTCCCATACTTCGTAACCTTGCGCCAAGAGATATACCTCCATTCTTCCTTTCCAGAGTGCATAATTATTTTCATTGAATAGAGGTACACCATTCTTGGTATGCTCCATGACCTCCTTCCATCTGTTAAACTGCTATTGAAGGAACCAAGCTCTGAAACCAATTGTTGGAAATACTGAGAGGCGGGGGTGAATCGATATTCCTTTAAATTAGAGCATTAGTTAATCTTCAATTATTATCAGTGTTTGTACAATGATAGCAGCAAACAAGAGGAACACAAATGAACATATTTTTTAAGGTGGAAACCCACTCCGGGACAAAAACCACCTAATTCTCTTCTAATAATTATTTAATATTCAACTCCAATTGAAAATAAAGCTCCAACTTCCTAGAATCTAGAAAATAATTCTTCTCCATCTCCCACTGGATGGATGCTCCAATTCCTGAGATTCTTTAGTAGTCAAATGAACGGATGCCCCAACACCCAATGAGCTACAACTCACCCTAGCACCATATAGAAGAATAAAATAAGAATGTACTCCCGTACCAGGGAAAATGGTCCACTTTACAATGACATAGAATGATGTAGAAGAAGAATATATACTAGACCATAAACCTGACCTTGACACAACCACCTAATGATGATCCTAGACCTCCCAAGACTACCTCTTCAACCCTTGGCAGATAGACACTAGTACAATTTCTACAATAATGTATTTATAATGACTTAGTACAATGATACATTTACAATGATTTTATGAAGTGTTGCCCACTTGAAGACTTCATATGATGAATTTCTTGTTGCTGTTATGCACCTTGGTTGTTGCTCTTTTCATGCTACCCTCTGTTGTACCTTGCTTTTCTTTTCTCCCGTACAAATTCGGGTCCTTTGCAATCCTTGACAACACATGATCTAGATTTTTCTTTCCTTCTAGGAGCTCGATATTGAATCTGGTGTATCTCTATTATTTCAAATCCTTAATATCTGATTTTCAGTCCTATAGTAGTCATCTAAGTCATCTTTCCAATGCCATAGGTCTGACCCAATTTGGATTCTTCAAGGGAGAGTTATACCTAATCTGTCACAATTCCCTAATTATGGATTGTTTCAGCAAAGTGCACTTTTACGATGTGCCACGTGTCACTGTTTCTTCATTTGGCACTGAAATTGATAGAGTGAAAACTAAAAACTGTGCACTATCTTCCAATTTTTACAAAATTAAAATCTGATATACAGAGAGAGAGAGATTTATGACGATTTTACCAAGGTCGCTTCTTTGAGATGAATTTCAGGAGCCTGCAAAAACCCTGACTCCCACAGATCATATCTCCAAAAATATAGCACACCTTGATATAAAATTTTTATAGTACCTTACTCAAGATTATGGCTTCGCCTCATAAGAATTTCAGCCACTGAACCTTCGCAGAAAAAAGGTTAGAGAAAAAATTCCATGATGACCCGTTTCAGATGGTGAAATCCTTTGCATAAGGAGGAAATGAAGATCACAGTTTATATAAATGCTTAAGTTGAGAGGGACTTGAACAAGTGAATGTGGGAGGGATTTTAGGAGCTTAAAAAATATTAATTATGACTTTTAAATGACCCATGTCCCAAACCCATGGGGTTTTAGCCCACTAACTGGAAGTACATTCTTCAAACATGAATATCTCTCAAACTGTGAAGAATTACATGGCGTGCCATATATCAACTGAAACATGTTGACAAGTAGAAACCATCAAAAGCATTAATGAACCAAAATATATTAATTTGGTACATCAAAATTCCCATGCAATATTGGGTTAGCCCCTAGTGCTGCTTGGGTTGACATCAATGACAACCACTGATCAACATTAATAAATGGGATATTAAATTCATGGGACTGATTGATCCTCCTGGGAAAAAAATAGGTGGGTGATACATTATTACGAGAACATATTTCCTTACTAGAAGGGTTCAGGTAGAACCGGTGAAAAATTGTAGTGTCAGTACAACGATGGATTTTATTTTTGAACATATGTTGTCACAGTTTGGGTGTCCGAAGATCTTGATGAGTGACAATGGTACACATTTCTTGAATAACACCATTGAAAATTGTCTGCAAAGTTCAGAATGCATCGCCAGAATAGTACACCATATCACCCCCAGGAAAATTGGATGGTTGAGGCTTTTAGAAAAATTCTGGAGAACACATTGAAAAAGGTATGAAACGTCAATAGGGATGAAAAAAATCTGTGCATTCCTGTAGTTTTATGGGTCTATAGGACTATCTATAATAATTTGACAGGTCAGAATCCATGAGGCCAATGGAATACACTGTGCCTCGTCTTTTCATTACTGTAATTACAAATATAGTAGATTACGATATTATGGAGCATAGATTGGAGAAAGTGCTCATGCTGGAGGAAGATAAGCTCATCAACAAGTTTCACCAACAAGTATTGAAGGAGAGGGAAAAGGCCTAAGAAGGCCGACATATTAAGAAAAATATGTTCAAAGAAGGGAACCTACTTCTCTTATATGACAGTAACTTCACAAAGCTCCCGAGAAAGCTACAAATACATTGGTTATGCCCTTATATTGTCAGGCATGTTTTGGAAGGGGGCATAGTGTAACTCGATAAGTTGAATGGATAATTTTTCCTAGATGTATCAATGGTTGTAGACTGAAGCTTTACGAGAATGACTCCATCCCTACAGGTTGGAAATGACTATATGGCCGAAGAAGAGTCTAAATGCTCCACGAAGTTGAAAGAGAGCATGGAACTGTAAATAATTTCATTGAAGCATGGCTTCTTCAGATTCAGAACACTGTGAAGTATGTGGGGAGATGGATAATATGGAAGATATTGTGTCGAGGGAGGTTGGACTATGTCAAAGGGATGGGTCTGGCGAAGTTCTTCCAAAAAGTAACTGTTGGAACAAAAATTGTTGATTTTAAAAGGAATTGGCCATTAAAATGAGTGGGAGGGATGTACTTAACAAGCATATCACGGTGGATCTGCCACCAAATCTACATTTATGATGCATGTCTGAAGGAGATCATGGATTTATAGTTTTAATTTTTATATTAATCAGGAATCCCTCTCCACATTTAAAAAATTTGTGCTCTAGGAGTTAGAATTGAGATCTTATGCCTACAAGAGCGTCGACCGAGCGGCTGCATGTCCTAAAAGAGCTACGAGTAAATTCAGAAGGAATTTATGCATAGGGGCTTAGGATTAATCATGACGGCTATGTCGCTAACAAATAGAATAGGGCTGAGTTCACCCAAGAAACAAACCACTAGGTGCGCGACCCCATCTCAGAAGGCTAAGAAGCCAGTGTTGCGACCATCACGCTGAAATAATCTTCCTGAGGAACAAAGGAGTAAGGGGGCTCAAGTCCGAAAAAAGTAGGATGTTGAGGTATAAGAGTAAAATGATGAGGAAATTGCACCCAAAGATATCATTGTGGAAGAGGTAGAACCTATCTCTAGTTTTCCCCCATATATTATGCCTTGGAAGCCGGACAGTGTGAAGCCTATAAAGGATCGGGAATTCGTGAAATATATGATATTTATGACATTATTATTGGATGAATTTCCCATTGAAAGTGAATTATTGGTAAAGTTTTCCCAACTACAGATTGAGGACTAGGACTATAACAACCACAATAAATAACCACAATTTGAGCCTACTGAATATATTCACTCCTCCTATTGCAAAACTATCAGAGTAACGAGATTGGAACCAATGAAGTGGGTGGCTAGTATCTAGGATGTGTGGATACTAAACATGCTATATGTTCCACACTTTGGGCAAAGTATCATCAAAAAAATTTGTGGGCAGATACTTCCTTGTCTAAGTTTAAACCCCGCAGACACGTTTGCAGACATAGATTAAGACAAGAAGATAGGAGAAAAGATGAAGAAAGATTATAGTTTGATGAAGGGAAACATGGGTTATTCTATTAAATCCATCATGAATAGGTCTATGTGCTTTGCCATGCACATTTTGGCAGGAAAGGTCATGCGAAACTGCCACATAGAGGAGGTTTTTGCACCGGTAATGTCTTTGGCTACGTAGTGAAACAAGGGAGTTCTTTATAATTCAGAAAAATACTTATGCAGTGAATTATTAGGTGACTACCACAAAGCTCAAGTGGAGGGAAAGCAGCTCCACTACGCGTGGCTCTTGCTCTTGATAGCATTGATGGCTAAGATGGAGGCTGAGGAGACACAATTCTCCTCTGCAAACCCTTATCTCTACGAGGTTGTGTGGTATGCCTTGCTGTGGAATTCAAAGGAGCCCACCAGAAAAATGGGAAATAAAATATTTTTGGTTGGATATGAAATGAATATCTGCATAGTCATTAGCCAAAATCCCTGACTATCACCAAGTATCTTAAATCAATATTAGCAGGTTGTGGACTTCAAAGTGTACTTGCACCATGTTCATATTCAGGTGAAGACGGACCTCGCTACAGTCTTTTATGAGATGTCGTACTTGGTAGAAGAGGAATATGTTGCAGCCATAGTCATTCAATGACTGAGAAATTTTCTAAATCCTCCTACTGGAAGCATAGTGAGAAGGCAGGTAGGGACGACTGGTGCTATGTCCACTATGACGAAGGAGAAGAAGGCCACCGAGAAGCCACAAAATACAATCACATTCGTTACAAGTAAAGAGACCGAAGCGGAGGTTGACATAGAGACGGAGGCTTTAGACACGGGAGGGGATGATACTCAAGGTTATGATACAAATTTGAATCCTTAAAATCCCCCCTCCCCTTTTACAACTAAGAGGTGACAACCACAAAGTAGAGTTGTGCAAAAGAAAGTGAAGTCTAGCCAGTCCACCGGTCCAGAAGCTATGGTCCTCACTAAGGGGGACCTCGATGAGATAGGAAATATTGTTAAGAATGTCACTAAACATATATGGGGTAATATTTAGGATCAATATAGGAAGTTAGTGGAGTAGGTCCACATGGGACTCAAATATTTCGAGGTACAGACAAGAGAAATCAAATTGAGTGTGAATCAAGCGAGCAAGTTTCAAGCAAGCATGACTTAAGCGATCGATGAAAAATTAGGTGAAAACACAAAAGAATAAGAAATTATGATTACAACTTATACCGGTACAGTTCCAATCCCTATAGGAACATTATGTCTTGATACGATGGAGCAAATGAAGCAAGAAGTGCATTGGAAAAACAAAAGGATTAATTTAGTTGCATTGCCTCTCCAGTCTTTTCACAAGTTCCACCAGGGTGTGACCGATGAATTTAAGATAAGAGAGCAATGCAACCTCTTGGTTTTACAGGATGCTAGGTAGGAATAAAAGCTTATGGTCGACGAAAAACATATGGTTGTGTAAGAGTGTAATGGAGTGACTGTGCAAAGACAGAAGTTGGAGGAATTCATCTCCAAGGCTTCCAACGAACTACCACAGCTCAAGATTTATGTTATAGCTACTCTAGAGGAAAAAGTGGAAAATATCATGACAACAATCAAATATTCCAAAGCCAAGCTAGATCAAATGCACCTCAAGATGCATATGAAGATAGTTGAGATGTAGATGCAATTGCAGTCGTCCACTCCACTAGAGGTTCAAGAGTAGCACACACTTGAGATCAAGGCTTCCCGTCATAAGATTGATTCAATAATATAATAATTCCTTAAAATTTTTAGGATTTTATAGATGTTTGGGCCTCATTACAAGATATCCCACATGTAAAAATAATTGAGAAGGAAATCCACGAGAAGTTAGAGTATATGGACCAAATTAAGGTCACAAAAAATACCTTAGAAACAATCCAGTGGTATACCTATCTCCCAGAAGGTAAATTTTAGTAGGGATAGATTTATGAGTTGCATAGGAAGGTGCAAATTATCACAGTAAGAAGGTAGCCATGGGAAGTCAAAGCTAGTCAGCTCTCATTGACTATAGATAAGTAGTTGAAGGGGCTTTTCCAAATGCTGAATGACGTTTCAACCAAGATTATAGGGCCAACTGCTAAGGTGTTGTTGAGAAAATTCTGAGAAGCATATCAATCGTGCAAAGCTAAGTTATATTCTTAGGGGCTTTGGGGTGGGTCAAAGCCCCTTATTTTGTAAAAATATGGGAATATTTTCTATATGATGAGCTCTACCCATGGTTTTCAAACAATGGTATTGTAAATGTAAAGACTATATAACGAGTCTAGGATAGTCTAGACAGATAGGAAATAGATGATGCTTTTGTGATACACTTGGATGTAAGATTTTATTTAGTCTGTATTCTGTGGGTTGGGTTAGAGGAAATGCATCTGCAGCTGAGTCTGTGGAGACCTTAGGAAGTCTGTAGTCGAGTTCACAAGGTGCAATAGATTGTGTTGGGGAAATTTGAGAATTAGTGAAATAATTTTGCAGACATATCCATGTTTTGAGTTTATGTGTTTCTTTAATTGCATCTTATGTTATCTATGGTGTTTTACATATAATTTCATAGCAAATTCCTGGTTATGGTTCATTATATTGTCTAATGCTTGTTAAAGTAGGATCACGTAGTTTGCAATTTAGTTCAACAAAAGTGTTGAACTATGACTCTGTAATTACTAGATCTGTTTTTTGTAGATATGTCAAGTTATGAAAGGAGGATAATCCGTACAGCTACACTCAATTGTACCTATGGATGTAGAAATTGGTTCTAGCATCCCCCTATATTTCCTCGGGTGAGACTTCGGTCTGCGCAACCTATCATTGACAAAAGGGTTGGTAATAGTGGGTTTTTCTGGTTCACATAGCCATATCTAAACCTGGGTCTAGGCCCAAACAAGCCAACCCTTGGTGTGGTGGAAAATTTGATAACATCAAAATAAATATATGACTTGAATAATTTATGAGAACGCCGATTCTCTGAACTCTCAGTACATTCATAATGATGTTCTATATTTTTCAGGTCAACCAAGTCTTCAATATTGTAGAGGCCAATTCCTTTCTTAGCAATCACAAGTGATTAAATAACCTGGTTAATAAAATCTTGAATAAGCCTACTAGATAATTGTAACACTAGTAGAATTGAGGTATGCATGTTATATGATCCATATATCTAATATTTTTCATATTTCATAAGGATTTTAGCGAAAATTCCACTAATGGTTTCCCTACGTATTTTATCTATGTCTCACATTAGTTTTTTCATGAGGGAACCATTTTCCACTACGTTCATACAATTTTAGAAAAACATGTCAACTAGGAAACTTTAACCAAACAAGGAAGCTTTGCATCGATTCATGCCTTGTTTATTATATTTTTTACTACACTATATTTAAATCCCTACCTAGGTCATAACACTACAATTTTGATTAGAAGCCAATGTGTTTCTGGTACTTATCACTTTGAAAATAAAAAATATATTTTCATTTATATCAAGTGAAAAACATTTTCCTTGTATAGTGTTAAAAAATGGTCCTTTCTTCTTTAGTTAATAGATAATCCCTTCAATATCTAAAATATTTAGAAGGAAAGGGAATTTTTCAAGTTCATGAATAATATGAATTTAATCATTTTCTTATATTTGAAGGGAATACCATGGTGCTTCCAATTTATGTTGATAATTTTTTATTTGTAGAAGCATGTAGACAATAGTCATTGAGAACATTTATTTAATTTAAGAAAGAAAGAAGTAGTATATACCGTTGACTATTATATTTTTCAACTTTGGTATCAAAATTATTGCTCATATTAACGAATATGTTGCTTATTTGGACACATTCAAATTGAAGGAATTGGAAGAAGCTTAGGGATTTGACCCTAAAAATATATTCTTGGATCATATTATTTATATTGGATACAATGCTTCTTTTCAAGGAAAACATGTTGAAGGAGGAAAAAATATAGGTTTTTCCTAATAAACTTAGATATTTCAGGAAGGCATTAGTGCTTGACATAGTACCAATAAATTGTGACAATAACATGGAAACTATATTATAGGTTCTGGTTCTATAGCACAAAAATATGAAAATTTAATGTGAGATCTCATACTAGAAGTCAATCTAGAAGGAAAGGTGGTGATGACAGTGCTAGATAAGATGGTGAAGTAAGTCACCCTAAAATCAAATTGGAAAGGACTAATGTCGATGTAGTAATTTCAAATATAATTAGAAATGATATTAAAATGAGTACTAAATGTGTACCTAAGGAAGTGGATTTTTAGGTGATGGAAATTAAACACCTCAAAGAAATTTTTGAAATACCATGAAACTTGGCCAGAAATAAACTTTGAATCTAGTCCACAGCTAAATAATTGGCTCGATAAGAACTTATTTATTTTAAATATGAGTCAATTAAATTTAATCGTGATGCGTATGATAATAAATTTAAAAAATTATAGTTTGGATCATAAAAATTGAGAAGTCGGTAGGTGGTTGATAAGATAAACTAGGAAATTGATTCCAAAGGAATAAAACCCTTTTTTTTTAATTCCATTAGAAAATTTGAGATGCATTAGCCTATTTATTTTTTAAGGAAAAAATGGAGGAGATAGTGCTGAAGATGAGAATAAAGGATTTAGAAATGGCTTTGTTACCAAAGCCATTCTTTGCTAAACCTTTTCTTATCGTTAACTTGAGTCACGCCTTTTAGGACATGTAAGAAAGTATTTCAAGGATTAGAGTACATTCAAATTTTTAATGGGAATTGGATAATATGTGGTTGTTAATATTAATAAAAGGATTTATATAGTAAAAAAAGTATTTAAATAGAGACTACTCTAGAAATTTTTTCTATTAGGATTAGTTCTCTCATCGAATATCTCCAAAAATTATTTAGAGAATGATGAAATTTTTTATAAGGGAGGTGTAACTAGCCTTAGGATGAATGTGCTAGAAATGAATAAATTCCAAATAAAATAATAAAATTTAAAATCATGAAATAGAATAAAGAAATAAAAGGCCTGTTGTATGGAAATAACTAACATACTCTAAGAATTAAATAACAGATGTGGAAACAATAAAGCTGTTAGAAAATTATATATTACAAAGAAATGGAACACATAAAATATGTAGAAACACAAACATAGAAAGCATATAAACAAGAGAGACAAAGGTATATGTGGTTCACCGAACCTGGGTTACGTTAATGGAAACAACCAGTCCTTCCTTTATTGGTAAAACCGCGAAGGTGCGTTACACTTTTGTGGGAATCGGGGGCGAAAGAGTCATTTTCCCAATAGTTCGACTGAACTTTTATAAAATTTCAGCCGAACTATTTTAGCCTTCGGCTGAACTTTCAAAATTAGTTTGGCCGAACTAATTCTGTCATTTACATTGATGACGTACTGATGACGTGGGCAAACATATTTCTGGCCGGAGATGGGAAAAAAGATGACATAACGGACTAATAGTTTGACTGAACTTTTAAAATAATTTGGCCAAAATTTAGTTTATAAATATACCAGTCCACAGACTTGAAGAGGTTTTGGGCTTATTAGCGTTGTCGTAACTATGTCTGTTGCGTTTGGTGAGGTTGCTACATTTTCTATTTGTTGAGGTCTACTGCGTTTGCTAAGGTTTGTGTTTGTTGTTTGTTGTTGCAAGGTCTTGGCATTGTGCAGGGGCGAAGAGGTGAGAAATTTGCTGGTTTTTTGCTCTTTATTTTTTTGTGAATTTTTTTTATTCCTATTTCGTTGTTTTAAATTTATTGCTGTGTTTTCTTGTTTGCATGTAATTTTTAATCTGTGTCCTCTGCAACATCCTTGTTGATCTCCTTCGTGCCTTCTCGTTATGGCCTTGTCTCCAAATTTCCAGGTTGGTACATTTGTCAAAGTATTGTTTTTGTGTATATTTTAATTTTCAGCATTTAAATGGAAAGTCGGTTATTTGAATATGAAGCTATTCAAAAAATTTAGAATGAATACCTCATGGAATTTTATACTTATTGGAATTTGGCACATAATAGAATTTGAGTTTAGATGGCTCTGTCCTAATTAAAAATATTTAACCTTTGATATAAAAAATTCTATCTTTAATTCTTTTCAAATTTTGAGGAATATTTGTAACAATTAAAAAAATGTAGAAGGATCCTTTGGGGATATTGAGAGAGGTTCCCCTTGAACTTGGGGGTAGCAGACAATATGCCAATTGTCCCACTCTGTGGCTGAACCTATGAATGTTGTGCTCATGGTTTTTCCTCTATCGCACTATCTTGTTCATCATCCTATAACTGTTCAACCGCCTGTTCCTCCTCATCATGAAATTCCCTCATGGGGGGAATATTATTAACATTGATAAAATATCATATGGTGAGCATCGTTCCATAGCTTCACCTGACAGAATATAAAATTCTGTTACTCATACTGTGCCCATCCAGATTGAAAGGAGATCATGAAAAACGTTGGAGAATCCATCTGGGAGTATGACCAATGATTCTGAGACTTTATGAGTCGATTGAGCTACACCACCTGTCTTTATTATTGGATATTTCTCCCCCTTTCCTATCGTGTATCCCCTTCATTCTGATCTCTCGGTGTTGTTGTTTTCGAAAATATAGCACCATCCATCCTGCCCTACCTGCCTTTTGTCTGTCTAGGGGAAAATTTTAGAGTTAAATATAACTATTTTGCTAATTTTGCATTTCTATTTTCACAAATAGATTTTCTAATATATATATGTTTTTTTCAAGATAATTTACAGTGTATTTTAGGTATTCTCTCAGGAAATCTCTATTAAATTAATAGGTATGCTCTCAGGAAGTCTCTAGTAAAGTAATAGGTATGATGTAAAGCAGTCTCTAGATGTATGTTCTCTTCAATTTTTCTCCAAGAAACATACAGTAGCTTTGTCATCCTCTGCAGAATAAGCCACATGGAAAATTTTAGAGTTAAATATAATTTTTTTGCTAATTTTTCATTTCTATTTTCACAAATATATTTTCTAATATATATATATATATATATATATATTTTAAATAATTTACAGATTAATTTAGGTATGCTGTCAGGAAGTCTCTAGTAAATTAATAGGTATCATGTGATGCAGTCTCTAGTAAATCAATAGGTATGTTGACAAGCAGTCTCTAGATGTATCTGCTCTTCAAGTTTTCTTGAAGCAACATACATTAGCTTTGCCATCCTTTGTAGAATAAGCCACATGGTACATTCACTGTTAGCTTTATCCCTCCAACATCTAACATGGTTGTATTTTATCAATGTACCTAAATTTACACCTTCCATGATGCTTCTAATCTTATAAAATGTTAAAAGTGCATTGTTTTATGATGTAATGGATATTAATAATCTATATTATCATACAGTGATATGTTGATAGTGTAGGTTGATGTTCAAGTTGTAAAATTCTTGTACATATCAAAGATGAATGATAATACAAGCGAAAAATGACATTATTATAAATTATTAAACAATCTGTTAGGTGTAAATCATACTTCTTATTAAGGAAATAACTAATGCAAGTTGAAAATTATTTTTTAATTCTCTTAGCCTATTTATAGATGTCAAAGTAAAGGTTTCTATATGTGATTTCTCACATAAAATTCAAGGAAAACTAAACTCTAAGGAAAACCATGTACATGTAATTTCTCCCACAAACTGATAAAGGCATGACTTCTGACATAACTTCAACAACCACTACCACTATTTGTTTTAGTAAGTGCATAAAATAATTTTTCAAACCATGTATATGTCATTTCTCCCACAAACTCATCAAGGTGTGAGTTTTTCCATAACTTCATCAGCCACTACCACTAGTTTTTTTAGTAAGTGCATAAATAAAGTGAAATTATTATAAATTATTAAACGATATGTTAGGTTCTAAATCATACTTCTTATTAAGGACATAACTAATGCAATTTTAAATTCCTTTTTAATGTTCTTAGCCTATTTATAGATGTCAAAGTAAAGTTTTCTAGATGTGATTTCTCCCATAAACTTCAAGGCATATTAAACCCTAAGGCAAAGCATATACATGTCATTTCTCCCACAAAATCACCAAGGTGTGACTTTTGACATAACTTCATCAACTACTACCACTAGTTGTTTTAGTAAGCGCATAAAATAATTTTTCAAACCATGTACATGTCATTTCTTCCACAAACTCATCAAGGTGTGACTTCTGACATAACTTCATCAACCACCACAACTAGTTGTTTTAGTAAGTGCATAAAATAAATTTTTAAACCATGTACATGTAATTTCTCCCACAAAATCATCAAGGTTTGAGTTTTGACATAACTTAATCAACCACTACCACTAGTTGTTTAAGTAAGTGCAAACCACTACCACTAGTTGTTTAAGTAAGTGCAAACCACTACCACTTTAAGGAAAATCATGTACATGTGTCATTTCTCTGATACACGTGTCATTTATTCCATAATAGTTTAGGAAAAATTTAAGGCATGCATCACTCCTATTTCATCTATCTGCCATTTCTCTGTCATTTCTCCCATATAATATACGGAAAACTTTAAGGAAAACAATGTACATGTCATTTCTCTCTTAAACTCTAGGCAAGGAAAACTTTAAGGCATGCCATTTCTAGATGTGATTTCCCTAATAAAATTTAAGGAAAAATTTAAGGAAAACCATGCACACGCCATTTCTCCCACAAACTAAAATGTTTCTCCCATTAATTTAAGGAAAAATTTAAGGCCTAAAAACTTAACCTAAAGTAGCTGAATGTACATAGGATTTTGAACTTGCATAGGATTTTAGTCTTTATGTTGAGTGTTAAATTCAACAAGTTTTGAAGGAAGAGTCTCTAAAGGGCCAGGTAGCCTCCGGATCTCATCGTTTTCCAAAGGTGACATATCGAGTAAATGCCCCTACAGACAATCTCTGGAACAGATCTAAATAGAAGTTCTTCATTGCAATATCCATTTTTCTACATGCCATTTCTCTCATAAAATTTAAGGTATTTTCTAGTGTTTTTGGAACAATGTACATGTCATTTCTATGTCATTTCTCCCATAAAATTTAAGCTAAAATTTAAGAAAAACTATGTACATACATGTCATTTATCCCATCTCTCTCATAAATTTTAGTAAGTGCATAAAATAATTTTGAAAACCATGTACATGTGTCATTTATACCATAAAATTTTAGGCAAAATTTAAGGAATGACATAGTTTAGAACATAACTAAATAGAAGTTCCTCATTGTAATATCCATTTTTCTACATGCCACTTCTCCCATAAACTTTAAGGTGGCATTTTCTAGTATCTTTTGAACCATGTACATGTAATTTATATGTCATTTATAACATAAAATTTAAGGGAAACTTTAAGGAAAACCATTTACATACATGTCATTTCTCCCATTTCTCCCATTAACTATAAGGAAATGTCATTTCTCCCATAAACTACAAGGCAATGTCATTTCTCCTATAAAATATAAGTCAAACTTTAAGGCAAACCATGTACATGTCATTTCTCTCTTAAACACTAGGCAAGGAAAACTTTAAGGCTTTTGTCATTTCTAAGTCATTTCTCTGGAATTTCTATGTCATTTCTCCCATAAATTAAAAGGCAATTTCATTTCTCCAATAAACTATAATGCAATGTCATTTCTCCTATAAACTATAAGGAAAAATTTAAGGCAAAACATGTACATGTAATTTCTCTCTTAAACTCTAGGGAAGGAAAAATTTAAGGCTTGTGTCATTTCTACGTCATTTCTTTGGCATTTATATGTCATTTCTCTCATAAACTATAAGGCAATTTCATTTATCCCTTCAACCATAAGGTAAAATTTAAGGAAAACCATGTACATGTCATTTCTCTCTTAAACTTTAGGCAAGGCAAACTTTAAGTCATGTCATTTCTAGATGTGATTTCTCTGATAAACATTAAGGAAAACCATGCACATTTCATTTCTCCCACAAACTATTTCTCTGTCATGTTTATATGTCATTTCTCCCATAAAATATAAGGAGATGTCATTTCTACCTTAAACTATAAGGCAAATTTTATGTCAAACCATGTACATGTCATTTCTCTTTTAAAATTTAGGCAAGGAAAAATTTAAGGTATGTCTTTTCTAGATGTGATTCTCCCATAAAATTCAAGGAAAACTTTAAGGAAAACCATGCACATGTCATTTCTCCCACAAACTCTTTCTCTTTCATTTCTATGTGACATTTCTCCCATAAAATATAAGGCAATCTCATTTCTCCCTTTAATTATAAGGCAAACTTTGAGGAAAACGATGTACATGTCATTTCTCTCCTAAAATTTAGGCAAGGCAAACTTTAAGACATGTCATTTCTTGATGTAATTTCTCCCATGCAAATTAAGGAAAAATTTAAGGCATGTCATTTCTATATGTGATTTCTCCCATAAACTAAGGCAAAATTTAAGATAAACCATGCGCATGTCATTTCTCCCATTAATTCAAGGAAAAATTTAAGACCTAAAAATCGAACCTAAAGTGGTTGAACTTCCATAGGATCCCCCAAACTCAAGGCTTTCTCCCATTAATTCAAGGAAAAATTTAAGGCCTAAAAATTGAACCTAAAGTGGCTGAACTTCCATAGGATTTTAGTTTGTCTAATGAGTGTTAACTTCTACAAGTTCTAAAGGCAGATTATGTAAAGGGCTAGGTAGCCTTTGGATCCCATCCTTTCTTAAAGGTGACATATCCAGTAAATTCCCCTACAGTGAATCTCTAGAACAGATCTAACTAGAAGTTTTTCATTTTAATATCCATTTATGTACATGTCATTTCTCCCATAAACTTTAAGGCATTTGCTAGTGTTTTTGGAACCATGTACCTGTCGTTTCTCCCATAAAATTTAAGGATAACTTTAAGGATAACCATTTACATACATGTCATTTTTCCCATAAATTTTAAAGAAAACTTTAAGGATAACCATGTACCTACCATTTCTATGTCATTTCCCCCAAAAAATTTTAAAGCAAACTTTAAGGACAACAATGTACATGTCATTTCTATTTCATTTCTCAAATGACATTTCTCCCATAAATTTTAAAGAAAACTTTAAGGATAACCATGTACATGCCATCTCTTCGATAAAATTTAAGGCATAATTTGCTAGTGTTTTTGGAACCATGTACATGTAATTTCTCCCTTAAACTCTGGGCAAGGAAATCTTTAAGGCATGTCACTTTTAGATGTGATTTCTCCCATAAAATTTAAGGCAAAACATGCACATGTCATTTCTCCCATGCATATTCAATAAATGTTAATTTAATATATTTTATTTAATTTATTTTTCCAGGGATTAAAAAAACCCACTAAATATGGTTGAAAAATGGACATTATGCATAGACGTTTCTTGCTATCCAAATCCAGGGAAAGAAATGATGACATATGTGCTTTGCAATATTGCCACTAGCAAGGTCCTCCAAAGGAAAATGAATATACTAGGAAGAACAAAAAACAAATAGGCATATTATATTTCATTGATAGAAGGCTTGGGAACAACTAGGGAGTATGGATCAACTAGAATTGTAGTTTTCACCAATTCTGAACTTGTGTGCAACCAGATGAAATGCGTGTACCAAGTTAAAAAGGAGAGGCTAAAACAACTATATGGAAAGTTGAACAATATTCAAGATTCATCTCTCAAACATCAATTTTTGTTGAGACGTTCTTCTTAAAAAATTCAAGATTCATCTCTCAAATATGAATTAGTGTTGAGACACTCTCCTTCAAAATTTATTGATGGAAATTGTAACATATCTTTGATATGTTTGTGTTTTTTACTTATAAATGCATCTCTTTTAATGAACATGTGTTTTTTTTCAATTATATACCGAGTGTGTTCCCACCATGTAAAGCACAACTTGGTGAACTTCACATTTGCATCTTGGTGAACTTCACATTTGCAACTTGGTTAACTTCACATTTGCAACTCGGTGAACTTCACATTTTTATTAAATTAAAATGTGAGGAATTCAAAATATTTTTGTTTAAATGGAGTTTCACGTGTATTTTTTAATGAAAATGTGTTCTTTTCAATTATATACTAAGTGTGATCCCACCATGTAAAGCACAACTTGGTGAACTTAACATTTTTATAAAAATTTTGCTTAAATTGAGTTTCACACATCAACTAGTGCTTTGAAAGTTGTGTTTTACATAATTTTTGTACACTAAATTACATTAAATTTTTAAAATTTCTTTTGAATTTATTTTAAATAGTAATTTAAAAATAATTGTGAATGTCCACTATAGATTTATCCATATATATCATGGAGGATGAAAGCCAAAGATCAATAGAATCCCATATGTCTACGAGAGAGGGGGATCATGGACCTAGGGATGTTCATGGTATTTAAATATAATCTTATATCCATACATACATGTATGTACATATGGAATTGATTTTTTATCAATTTTGTGAGTTAAATTAGTTGTTAATAAGTTTCATTTTTTATTTTTTAGTAGGTAGGAGGAGAAGGGTGTCTACTCCATCAATAGAGCATGGCCATGGTTCACCCAATCATGGTATGGTTTATGCAATTTAATCAATTAATATGTACATGTATTTACATGTATGAATGCATTTTTAAATTGATTATAAATTCATATTTTTTTATGAAGATTCCCTCTCGTCTCGTGAGGTTGGTGGTGGTACACATTCCCTTGGAGGTCGATCAATAGGTGGTGGCGAATTGCATGAAGGCGGTGATATGCACTCCCCCAGAGGCCAATCAATGGATGGTTTTGTTGGTTCTCAGCCAATAAGTGGTTGTTCTGATTTTCAATAGTCCAAGGGTGGGCAAGATGCTAGTCAACAATATCGAGGTGGCCATCAATCTGAATATTATTTTCATTCAATTTGTACAAATTTATTTACATGTTTTTTTAATATACAAAATTTTATGTATTGATGCAGACGGTGAAAATGTTTCTCCAAATTTTTCTCGAAAAAGACGTAGGAAATAATGCGTCATTCAAGAAGAAGTTTGTATAGGAACCACGACTTATCCTCCTGTCATTTCCGATATACCTTTGGAATCAAACATGCAAAAATGCACCTTAAAAATGTGTCAAAATATTCATTCAAAATTGAAGAGAGATCTTGTTTCTTTGACTCTCCTCGCTGAGAGTCAACAAAGCTTGGAAATAGTTACTCACTCTTTAAGCGAAGTAGTAAATGTGTACCTAAATCTTGAGCCAGCTATTGATACTGTTGTAGAAGAGATGAGAAAAATAAGAAAAACATTGATGGGTCCTGATACATGGGAGATTGTTAAACAAAGATTTACCACAGAAATGACCAATTCTATGTTTAATTCCAAATAAGGGTTGAAAATAAAGATGCTAAAGGTGCAATATTTCAAGCGCCCTAATATAGCTAGCCATTTGTATGATAGGCACCTTACTTCCTACAGAAGACTCCCATGGAATGATGAGGTTCCGCTTTATTTTGAAAAATATTTTATGCAAAATTATTTTTGGGAATGAAATCCAATTATAATGACCACCCCTATGAATTTTTTGGTCCTGGGAAAGGTCGATTGTGTAACCATAGGGGCACTAGGCGTGATTCTTAGTTGCCTCACCCTGAGCCACCATTGGTTAGTCAAACTCTTCTTGTCGAAACTTTGTAATCAGAGATGGATGCCACTTCTCAAATTAGTTGAGAAAAAACCAATGCCACCATTTTTATTGGATAGTTGAACCACATTTGGCATGTGAAGTAATGTTGTGATATAATTTTTTTTGTTTTTAAAAATCAAGTTTTGGATGGTTGAACTACCTTTGGGATGTGATTGTGATATAATGTTTTGTTTTTATTGGATAGTTGAACTACATTTGGCACGTGAAGTAATGCTATGAAATAATTTGTTTTGTTTTTAAAACTCAAGTTTTGGATGGTTGAACTACATTTGGCATGTGATTGTGATATAATTTTTTGTTTTTATAACATAGTTGAACTACATTTGGCATGTGATTGTGATAATGTTTTGTGTTTAAAATTCAAGTTGTCATTTTACAAAAAAAAAGATGTTGACATGAATATATGTACATAGAAATGATTTAAGTACATGTTTGAATATATGTCAAAACGGTTGAAGTACGATACATATCAATGTATATATATCTAAAAGAAGTCATAAGATTATAGGTATTCTTAGATGTGTCAAACAATCATAAAATTTTAAAATTTCATTCTAGAACATATATATCCAGTACGTGCAACATTTTTCATCAATGCACATAGAAAAGATACTTTTAGCTGATAGTAAACTAGAAATTACAAAACGCGTACCACACATTTTGAATTGAAGAATGAATATTATAATTTACTTCTAAGAGACATGTACGTCTAAAAAAAAATTTTGCAACTTCAAATTTGCATTATATCAACTATGCTAGATACACAAATATGTAGATTTTACAATAATGACATTATGTAAAATTGTACCAGAGAATTTATGAGATCATTTAGACGAGATAATATAGACATGTGCATGTGTACACGTGTATAAATTACTCGTGTGCATGTACCAAAACAATGTACATATGCAGACACTTCTACAAATAAATTAACAAGGTAGTTCAGTTTTTAGCTGAGTTATTTATGTTCTAAAACATGAATCCAAATAGAATAAATTGTTGGGCATTTCTTTCAAAAAAATTCCAATGGAATGCCATCTTCAATGATTTGTTCATGACTAGTTTTTAACATTTTCCATTTCTTAGTTTTATTTTTTTTTCTTTGATTGAACTTCTATCAAATTTATGCGTGTTGCACACACCAAGTGACTATATTGACAATTTATGACATCAGTTTCATAGTCTTCAAAGTAAAAAAAATCCCCACTTTTATTTGTTTGTCTAAAAAAATAAGCTTTAAGTATAATAGGCCCTTTGTCATATGAAAACCCATGATAATTATAGTTTTCTTCATTATATTTTTCTAATAATTTCATCTTTCATCATTCAAACACATCAAATAATACTTGACATTTTCATCGTTGATAGTAGGAGCAATTACATCAAAAAGATCTCCTGCAGAATAAAACAAAACTATGTATTTAAAGTTAGATCATAATTAACATGAAAAAATAACTTTAAAAATAACATAAATGTACTTGATTTTATTATCTATTTATTGATCTCTATCCTTTGAAAGCAATTGAAATGTTACATTCTCTAACAAGTTCAGAAACTCGATCACCATCAGATGATATTTTAGTCTCCTCTGATTGTATTTCTTCAAACATTGAAATGGAATTTTCCTTTTTGTATTTAGCTCTATATGTTGCCAATATTTTACATACATTTTGTTTTCACAAACATCATTGGATTCTGTGTTGTCTATGCAAACATGACAAAAATAAGAATATTTTCTTTTATCCAATGCAAACACATTTGCGGACAACTTCGTTTTAAATGAATGCAATTTTTGAGTCCCTTTTATTGTTTCAACGTCATTTCCAATCGATCTATCTACATATTTGATCCCAATATGCCTAGAAAACGTATATGTAAAATTCAAAGACGAATATAAATATGATATCAGAATACCATCAAAGATAATCATTGTGATAAATGTACATTGTTTAAAATTAGAAATCCAATAAAATTAAATTGAATGTACCTTCACACATCTCTTGATCAGTTAATCTCATGGATTAGTGCATCGATGCACCATTGAACAAATTCTCTAGCTGAGACAAGTCAGTTTGTGGAGGGGTCCATTTTATATCTTCGAAGTGCTCATTTTATGTATGCCCCTACATCATCATGTTCTCCTTTTCCATGACCATTCTCAAAGAAATTAAATAATGTTTAATGAAAGTTTTCATATGAATACGACACAACCAAAAGAATGATCGTGAACACTTGAATTGACCTACGCATCCGTATGACCATATCCAATTTTCATTGAACTTTATTCCATGAATTTTCAAGGAATCATAAATATTTCCAAAATAGTGTTGTAAAAAATATGTATCATGTGTACGATCATCACTGATATAACAATGATATTCTTTAATAACATGATGATTTTTGCTGTTGCTTTCTATATTATAAACATTTTGTTCATCATGTATATATAGAATATGGACGAGCATGGAGATTTGGTCGGAATGATAGTATTCACTCTGAATTTATTTTTGTGGAACAAATATGTAGTTTTCTACAAAATTAATTACTTACAAAATGGTCCCTGGCAGAAAAAATTCACGAGATTTTTTGAATTTCAAGTCCTGCCATCGAGCTTTGTGGGAATGCTTGGTGTATTTATAAATTTCTGCTTCAAACTTTCTCAAAAAATATATCACAAAAATTTATTCTTCTTGTAAATCAATTCTTTTAGCAATTGAACCTTGAATGGATATATTCACATGTCTTCCATTTCACTTTCATGTTGGAAAATGATTTATAATTTATATCAGTACGATATTTGTTTTGAAATTTAGTCGACTCTCCCCAATCATCATATTTTTACCACCAACAGATTTCTTTTGGTAAAATAATTCATGGATTTCTCTTCCACATAGAATGTCAGATATAAAATCATGGATAGTGGAAGGAGGAGGTGAATATTTCCAAAATGTTCTACCAAAACTAAGGAATGTGTCATAATATAACTGAAATTCGACATGATAACGACAAAAGCAAGTGTCGTGTATGGTGATAGGTTTTACATATCATGGTTTTTGTTGCAGAAAATGACTGATTGAGACGTCGATTTCCCAATTCTCTTCTTTGAAATTGTTCAACAACTCTATCTGACTGGTGTCCAAGAAATGTTTTGGATGTTCTTCATACTTATTTCATGCTATTCTTCTTCGCATCACATCCTTTTCTTTTTGCAAAACACATGAATTTATCATACACTATTCATATATTATTTTTTTAACATCTTCTCCAAGTCTATATTTGTATGGTTTCCTACAAATAGTTGTCCAACTAGCGAGTTCATCATTTACATCTATTTGCAACTAAAATTTTCGACGTTTGTGAATTTTTTTTTGTGAGGCTCCTAATGCTCATGCTATAGATTTTACCAAGTGATTCTTTTTAGTTCTTGATGAAACCACTGCCATATGTACTACTCTACGTACATTAGAAACATTTTTCTATCTAGATCTTCTAATTGAATTTATAGCACTATTTATATTTTCTATCGCATTTTCCTTCATTTTTTTTATCTTTTGTTGATTTTTGAATACCCATTAAAGTCGTAGCTTATTTTATTTTATTTAATGTTAAGATACCTTTCAACAATTTTGCATTAGCTTACACATTTTCCTTTATGAAGAACGAATCAAAAATGGAATTAACATGATATCGTATAACATGGTCAGATTTTTATCTCCATATGTGTGAGTGTAAACATTTTCTAACACCTTATCATTGATATTGATTTCATTTGTACATATTCAAATTAATAGTACATAATAAGCTTACATATTAAATAAATAACTAAATTAATAAATATCTATAATTTCAATAATACGTGCATGTGTTAAACACACACACACACACGCACACACACACACACACACACATATACTTGGTGATTCAATTTCTTCACTTTAATTTCTTTCAACATTTTCACCATCTTCAATCATTGGTTCAATATCTCTTTCACTTTCTATTTCAAAATTTTGTATCTCATAATCAATGTTTCGAGGAATATCTCTCTCTGTTTTCATTGTAAAATATTTTTCAAATTAGTTCATCAAATAAAAATTAAGCTTCACAATTTACACTAGGAAAGTTATAAATATCAAATTTATAATATCTACAGTTACATACCTGTTTCAACTTCTAGTTCAGGTTGATTTTCTATTTCAATATTTGAACATTTTCCACTCTTTTTTTTTGTGATATTCTCTGCCCTGTTCTCTACATTCCTCATGGTCTCCTATTCGATCATATTTTCTCTTGCAATTCCTTCGATTTCCCAAGATAATTGAATATGAAGTTAAAAAAATTTCCTTTAAAAATTTAGGCAAAAAATCAATTAAATAAAACTTCACAAAAGATTTACTTAAACAAAAAAAAACTCATTTTAATTTTTTTGCACAAAATACATACTTCAATCCAAAACACTTACTTAAAAAAATTCGATAAAGAAAAATGTCTTCTAAAAATGAAATGAAGCTCAAAATATTTCCTTCCAAGTCTTGCAAATAAAATTCATTTAAAAGGTTAGACAAAAACTCACTTTAGAAAATCATTATAAAATATTTACTTCAACCCAAAACACGTACTCTAAAAAAATTTTAGTTCAAATAATACCTCCAAAAAATGCCCATTGAAAATTAAGCCCTCAAAAAATACCTCGAAAGAACATCCATTGAAAACTAAGCCCAAATTAAAAAATGTCACTTCCAAAATTACCTCCAAAAAATTTCCTTTGAAAATTAAGTCAAAAAACCTCTAAAACAAATGTCTCTAAAAAACAAATACCTCAAAACAATGTGATTTGAAAATAAAGCCCAAAAATCCTCTAAAAATATATCACTTTAAAAAATACGTCCAAAAAATTTCCTTTGAATATTAAGCCTAAAAAGAGTCTTTTTGAAATTAAGCCCAAAAAATGACCAAAACATGTCTAAAAAATGTCTTTTGGAAACTAAGCCCAAAAACCTCTAAAAACAAAATACCTCCAAAAAAAATGTCCTTTGAAAATTAAGCCCAAAACCTCTAAGAACAAAATACGTTCAAAAAAATGTCCTTTGAAAATTAAGCCCAAAAAGAGTCCAAAAAATATATCATATACCTCCAAAAACTGTCCTTTGAATGTTAAGCCAAAAAGAATCCTTTGAAAATTAAGCCCAAAAAACATCCTTTGCAAAATCAGATCAAATGAAGAAATGTCCGAAATTATGCGAAAATAATGAATCCATTTATGCTTATTTATATTGCTATGAAATGCGTTTTTGGAGGGGCTTCGTTGAATTTTTCGGCCAACGTAAAGTCAATTAAAAGTTTGGCTGAACTTTTGTAAAAAATTTAGTCGAACTTTTGTGTCGTTAGACTTGATGGGCTGTCGGGACAAAAAACAATTCGGCCAATTTTTTTTTTAAAGTTTAGCCAAACTAACACGTCTGTTATTACGTAGAACTAAGATATTAACACATTTCTTTAACTTTTGACTGATTAAACTCCATGAAACTTTATGAATTAACTGTCGGAACCAAGACAAACATTTCCAAAATTCAATTTACTTTCAGGAAATATAACTTTTATGGAATTTCACAAATATTTAGCTATTTTAATTAATTTTGTAATAAAACAGGTGCAAAATTTTTTTGAATGTCATTATGATTCAGTGAAATCAATATTATGTATCTTCTAAAAAGCACTGTAAAAAATATTGAAAAACTTATAATGTAATGCATTCGTCTATCATCTGTAATGTGTACTTTTTAGATTTTTACTTTATAAATTATATGTTCAAAAATTTTGTATGAGCCGAAACATATTCAAAATATGCAGTTTTTTCATATTGAAACAGTTCAAAAAATTCTACTAATGATGATATGCATTAGTTTGTTTCATAAATATAACGAAAATGAAGTAGACTATGTCTAGATTGTTGTAACACTTTTTTTTTCTCAAAAACACAAAGTTTTGAAAGAATACACCAATGTGTTTGAACATGAATTTTTATGAATCCTTTGATTGTTAAAGAACACACACACTCGAAGCACTAAGTTAACAAAACAAATGTGTATAAAAAAATTACAAAAAAAGTAATAGAAAGCTAACAAAATTTCTGACAACTTTTATTTTTATGGAAAAAATAAATTCTAAATAGAAATATTTTTTTGGCTTGCAGAAAGTTGAAGAATCGAAAATAACGATATTTTTTCTCAAAAATGGGAAAACAAGTGTAACCTAAATTCATATTTTCACCGGTATATTATCCAACAAAATGAAGAGACACAACCTACAGCTGATCTGCTGTAATATCCTCTTCCCTCTCACACACTCCCCCTTGATATTTCTTGCTATGAGTATACACGCCATACACAGATGCAATACCATACCTTTACACAATAGAGGGGTTACCTTCTAGGGAAAAAAGAATAAATTAAACATAACTTCTACCATCAGATAACCCCCCTAATGAACGACCCAGTTTGACTACGAAACTAAAATATTTTAAAAGTAAATTTTACATATTTTTTTTATCTTTGGGGGTGTTGTCTCTGAAACCCTGCGACAGGGGCGGGCTCCAAAAGGTTGTCGTTGCCCCTCCTGGACACCCCTAACGATGATGAAACAATGTGCATCGTTAGTATCCCATTAATAACAATAGTCCAACACAGTGATACATCTAAATAAGGAAGATAATCAGGCTCCACACACAACATAGACAAGGAGGAGTGACTTATTCTCTAAGTTAATTTATGTGAATAAGGTGTTGGAAGGTACCAATTTAATTATCAATGGAATTCTATTCACCTAAGAGAAAATGAAAGAACATGTTGATGTAGTAAAGGTCTTATGGGGTAATTATTTCAACAACATTATTAGTTTTCAGAAAGAATAAATTGAAAATGATTAATTCATTTCATAAATAGAAACACAAAACAATCATCAATCATACATCAATATAGTCTTGATATATAAGAGATGAATATAATTTTTTCATGGATGATTAAATCATGAGATGATGGTTGCATTGTTACAAGACTTCATCGAGAAATGGCTTAAACATGCTTTAAAAAATATAGTGACACTAAGATGACTCATCCACAGTTGTCATGCTTACTTATTCGACATGCATCAATTATTTAAGAAAACTGGGTATTCAATGAAAAAATTAATTTTTTTTCTAGTACTATAAGTAAAACTTCTACGTTTTTCCTCCTTTATTTTCTTATAAACTCGTATTTAAACATTTGTAGATTACCTGAAAGTTCCATAGAAAAATTCTAGGATTTTATAGCTAGTGTAATATTTTGACATCGAGTTTTGAGCTTATGATATCAAGCATTAAATGATTTTATCCCTATGAGATTAATTGTAATTATGTTTTATAGTTATCTAGAAATTCATTTCAAGATCATTTTTACCTATTCAAATGTGCAATTCTTCTTCTTTTTTTTTTGGAAATTGATGATAGTTAGTTTTATTCATGGTTATATTATTATCATTCCATATTCTTGTTAATTTTCAAGCCTATTCATCTCTTAAGCCTTTATTTTATATATTTTTAATATTATATTCTTCAATAAATAGGAGTTCCCGCTCTATTAAAACAATGGGTCATTTTTTCCTACAAATGATATCATTGTAACTTTAATTAGCTCAATGATCAATAACCCTTAAAGGTCTAACACATATGAAAAATGAATATTCAAAATTTCTTTTAAAACTCAACAATGAAATCTTTATAAATGGTAATAAGCATTGGTTAACGAAAATAGCACCAAGGAAAATAGGACAAATAATAACATATATGTTTTACAATTTTTATCTGGTATTTTTTCGGAACTGATATAAGTGGCACTGATGTTTTGGTTAATGATTTATACATTTATAAATATGCAATGCACTATATACCATATTTCCTTGACGAAAACATAAAATAAAAATGAATTATATAGGAACTCAAGTTTATGTCTTGCTGTGGTGAAATCACAACACCCTCATTTTAACTTATTATTTCATAATAATAATGGGGACCCTTTTCTTAAATTTTGCCTAAATCTTATTTTAATATTTTTCATTTGGTTAGGCGTCTCACAAATTTTCCATGTTTTCATTTTTTTTTCAAATTTCCCTTATGATTGCTTCATTGAATTATATTTTTCACTAGCTTTCCATCAGTTCTTGTTTCATCTCATTTGGATGCACAATTTGCAAATGGTGCTTATCTGAAATTCAATGATTTTTATCGTGTGGGTTAAAAATGTACAAAATGTATATTATTTCAATTCTTAAAAATTAACTGTGAATATTGATTTTGTATTAATGTTTAATTAGCCTTTATTATTTTTTTATTTTATTTTGTTAACGATCCTACAAAATTATCATAACCAAATTGTAGAAAAATTAAAATTATATGTTATCATATTTTAGAAGTTAGTATAAATTTCAATTCTTAAAACTTCTAAAACCTCAGAATTCATGTGGTTGTAGAGTTTTTTATGTTGTTTTACCTGAATAATATAGTGGTTGTAGTTTTTATAAGGTGTGAGGGACCCACTCTAGGTGGTCCTCCTCTCGCCTCACTTACCTTGCCTTAGTTTCCCCTCATCCCATCAAAACTCTTCCATTTCAGACCACCTATTTTAATCCACCTCTGAAATCCCATACAAGGTCACCAAACTTCACCTCTTTCCATTTCGGGACATCCAAATATCTTAAATTAACTTAATTCCCCCTCCGAAATAATTCTCCTGAAGACTCCCTACTCCCGAAATTCCAAACCTCTTCATCTCTCCTCCCTTCCCATTTCTAAATATACTTTTTTATTATAATATTTAATTATTAATTTAATTTAATAATTTATTTTTAATTAATCTCTAATTAATTTATTTTTTAATTAATTTGTATATAATTAATATAATAATTAAAATAAATTAATTATTTACTAATTAGTATTATAAAATTAATTACACTTGTTAATTTAGTTTAAATTAGGATTTTGAATTAAAATTACCTAATTTTAGCCAAGGCATGCATTTTTACAGAACTGTGGTAGTTTTGACACTTCAACTTTGGAGGATAATTAGTTGAGTTTTAGCTGGCCAAATGAGGCACATGACAACGTGCTAGACATATACGACCATGAAGAATATTTTTGAAGTGGTTTCATGAGCATATTTTGTCATTAAGTAAGCCTAAAAATTAGCCGAAAATTAAGCTCTAAATTTCCAATCAAAATTAATTTTCTATTTTTTTTCTTCTTCATTTTAATTTTCCAAAATATTTTATTGATTGTACATCCATTCGATTCTGCCCTTTTTTACCAACAAGATATTTATAGGGGTCAATGGAAAGCTCTAATTTCTTTCTATTTATTTATTTAATTGAATTTTGATTGGAAAAGTTTGTTTTCCCATATTATGTAATTCTGATTTTGATTTACAATTTATTTTATTTTTTATTGTTTCTTGGTGGGAGAGCAGTTGAGAAGATAAGGAAAAGAATATATGGAGTAGTAGAAAGAGACAAACAAGGGGAATATTGGATAATCTACAAATCTAATTAAGGATCTGTCAAATCACTCCAAATAGTTCTCCATTTTTGAGATTTCTAGTAGTGATTAAATAGCAGATTAGAGAATGAGGAAAGGGGTTCCTCTTTTCTACAACTAGAGGCTCTGAAAGAACTATTGTATTAGATGATTATAGTTGTAGGCTAGAGGAATACTTCATATTTGAGGTGTTAGGTGAAATATCTATATTTTTTCTTGTTGTACATAGATACTCTTGTAATAGACAGAAAGTTGAGTTACAGAGAGATATAGAATTTTGTCTTTGAAAGGAAGATTTTTTTTTCACTTCCGTAGAAAAAAATTTCTCAAGGACATGAATCTATTCATCTACTGCAAAATTGTAATGAGATTCTGGTACGATTTTAATAAATTTTCATTTCAATGCACTATTGTCTTATATGTTACATCGTTTTTTATTGTCAGAATATCTCTAATTTCTTTTAATCTTTGTTCTAAATCATGTATGGAATTCTGATAATCATCACTATTGTGACATTGATCATTTTATGTTATTCAAGCTATATAAGAGCTATCTCTGAGGAGAATAAAATAATTAGAATTGATATGAATTCATTAAAATAGAAATTTATTGGGAAGTAACTATTTATTTTTTAAATACATTCAATTTTGTTTTATATTTCATTAATTAAAGGAGATAATTCTTTAGTTAATGAAAATTCTATAATTAATTCAATCATATAAATAGTCATTTTCCCCTGGTTAGTTAGTCCATCTGCTCTTGAATTGAGAGAAGGATATCCTTTGTCAATTTGAGATATGGTTAGTTTTACTTTCATCTTAGAGTAAATTTGCATTTAGATTAGTCATTACATTATATAAGTCCCCTCACATAGGGTCAGGCTTTAATTGTGGCTTGGCTGAGCTATAAATTCATCTTAAAGATATGTTAATTTCGTGTTCACAATAAGAGGGGAGATCTAATTTCTCTCTTTCATTTTGAAAGTAATTGACATACTATAAGCTATTAAAGGGAGAGAGAGGGTAAATGGACCCACTTGAACTAGTTATAGCCATTACATAAACGGATAAGGGTCTAATTTGAGACTCTTATAGGGTGGTCTCTCTTACATGTTGATGAGGTCATTTTTTACCATCAACATTTTTGGAACTATAAGGTGGGACTGAGTAAATAATGTCTTTGAAAATTTTGTGTTATAATATTTTATATCATTACTATGGATCCACCTAAAATATCACCTTGAATTTTCTTTATTATACCTCAACCAGATACTAGTATGATAAAGGAAATCTATAAACTATATAAGGTAAAGTATAATGGCGTGTCATCTAGTTTTAATCATCTCCTTCAATTTATTTAAAGTTGAAAAAATTCAATATTGATCAAGATATTATTTGCATAATTTTTACACTTACTTTGACAGGTAAAGACAAACAATGTTGCTTATCTCTTCCAGTTGACTCTATACATAGATGGTGTTAGCGTTCTTTAATTTGTTAGATATTGTGAGATCTAATTACATAGGCTAACATCAGAACAACATTAGAAATTGGGATCTAGCCATGCCAACATCAGAGAAGGCTTTCTCTATAAGATTTATATTTTTTTGGATAGTCTTTTTGGCTAGTTATGATAGTACTTGGGGTTTTGGGTTTGTTTTGGATTTTGGAAGATCGATTCTATTCAATTTATTAATATCTATTGGGAAATTGAGTCAAAATGTAACTAGATGGTTGCATCAATATTTCACAGAGTAAACACGGGTAAATATTGGAATATTTACTGGATATCTTGGATTTATAAATGGATTTATGACAGAAACATGAATAGATTTGGTAGAACTAAAGATAAATTAAGAATTATTTAGTTTTGATTTCAGTGGAAAACATAATGATCGTAAAGGGAACTAGAAGAAGGTAGTCAAAATTAAATCCTATTCATCACACTTTCTTCTTTACAATTAGAATTTAGATGTTTACAATGAAAGAGGACAATGTAAAAATACTAACCGAAGAGAAACATCACAAATATTTAAGCCACAATAATCTTGTGAATGGTCTGATTATTATTGATGCCCCAATGCTTTGGAAAATCTTATAGTACTCCAAAAGATAGTAATGATTCTTATCTCAATCAATCGACCCATAATACTTCCAAAACTGAAGTATTTATATAATAAATTACAACAAAGCAGTCTCTAACATACATGGTATTTTTAGGCTTAAACTTGAACTAAAAACTCTATCTTTTTAAAAAATTATAATCTAGGTGGGATGCGTTGTGTAGAGCAGGTGCCGATGTAGTGGGACAGTTAGGACATGGATCACCTTTTACTTCTATGATGATAGACTAAATGTTGTGATACACTTTTCACTTCACATTGGATGTGGAGTTGCGAGAATGAAAGGAATTTACAAAGGAATTCATGATGCAGAAATGTGAGAATATAGGGAATGCATGGAATAAATATGAAAATACAAGGAATGAAATGCTCCACACTACAAAATAGATGCTATTATGCAAGGAATCCAAACCAATTGAAAAGATGTGGGAATATGGGAAAGGCGACATGAATCTTGTCGATATAAATTAGAACTAAGTCCTTGCCAATGAAAATGAGTAGAAGAGCTAAGCTCTTCTTCAGGGATATATTCAAGTTCAATGATATCACAAAAAAAAGTGTCTAACTCAAAAAGGTCAGGTTCAATGGCCTTAGGTAACAATGCTTTAGGGACTTATGTTTCAATTGTGTCAACGTCACCAATAGGAGTATATGTAATATCAGTTTTAGAACTCAAAGGGATAGATGATTTTGGTGGATCAATATAATAGGAGGGTTATAAGTAGTACCTAAAGCTCCTCATTCAGTAGTTTGAATTTTTTTATGATTTTTATGTCAATTAGGAGTAGCCTCTGGAGGAAGAGAAGGATTATTTTGCATTCTATGCGAACGAAGGGGAGGGGTTCTTTGTTATTCCACGTTGGATAATAAATTTATTAACATACAAAGAAATAAATAAAAAATAGGGTAATATACGAATAAAGGTTTACCAAGAAATCATGAACTGCAATATACATCTTTGTGAACCAAGCACTTAATATATGGGAGCCAATCTCCCCGAATGTTGTTTTCAGTGTCTCACAGTATAGAAAGCGGTAGACTCATTTACCTATGGATAGATATCAACCTATAAGGGACTTCAGAAATATACAGAACGGTATGTGCGAGTGCTATCCGTAGTAGTGTTTTCTAATGCATGACCATTCGATGATATCATTCCCATATAATTTTCACATGCGGAGCACCATTCTATATACATGAAGGTACGTGGAGAATGATCCTATACACTTACATATGTGGAACAATATTTCACCCTCACGATGCAATGCTTGTAAAAAATGATAACTCCTACATTTAACGAAATCATAACACGTCTCTAGATGATACCTCTAAATGTTTTTATTAATGTTACAAATGATCCTTAGGTTGATTCCATAAATTTTATTGTTTATATTTGATTAAGTTACAATTTTTGGGCTCTCCACAAATGTCACCTAAACATCCTAAAATGAAAAACTAGCATGAGAAAATATAAATATTTTCTCTTTCAATGAAAATATTACTTAGAAAGGGCAGAAACAATGAAGATGCAACACACAATATCCAACAAACAATATGAAAGATACAATTTCCATTTCGATGCAACCGTTCCTATACTAATTCACATGCAAAAACCTAAATTTCAAGAAAATTAACATGCAAAGTTTCAATTATTGATTCAATTACAATTTTTTGAATGAGCACTCAAACAACAACTCACCAAATCAATGAGTAATGAAACAAAACTAATTTTCAAGTGACCAAATGTTACAAACAGATAAAAATCAAAACAAATTCTTACCAAAGGAAAATAAATACAACAAAAACCAAATGTAGGCTTTAGAGAGACCACAAGACACTCAAGAATTAGGGAAATTCACCTAGAAGCAGGCTTACCAAAGACAGGCTCAAAAACCAAGGAAAATTTTGTGCAAAAATAGGGGCCAAAACTGCTGCAATGGAGGCTCTAGTGCTTTGCAACGCTAGTACAGAGTGGGCCTGAGTGAGGTGCAACTCTCTATAAAAGGAACTGGGGGAGAATTGGTACTAGGAAAGGCAATTTTGACACAATAATTGCAAAAAAAGTTCAAAGAAACCACTTCCTAGTTTTGTTGTCGTTGTATTATACAATAAAGATATTTAAAAGAGGTAATCAAACACAATGGACAAGGAAACCACCAAGGGAATAATTTTCTCCCCAGTATGGTCACCAATTTTTTATACAAGATTTACAATTTCAAATAAAAGTATCTCCCCTAGGTTAGTGGCTAACTGAGAACAATAGAGAGAAAAGAAACTCAATTATTTTCCTTAAATTAAATAGATGAAAAAGTGAGGCTTACCTGACATCCTTCACATGCTTTGCTCATGCTTTATCTTGGAAGGTCCAATTCTATCTATTATTTCCAAAATTAGAACATGCACAGTTAGATAACACAATCCAAAAAACTACGAGATATATGTAGTATGAAATAAATATTGTATTCTATAGATCAACATTTTATTGAAATAAGTGAAATAACGACATCACATATAGGAAAAAAGAGAATTTTTTGCATTAATATAAATGGAAGGAGATTACAACCATAAGTAGCATTTGATCCTATAGAAGAGCTACTCCAAGTTGTTGACTCTTCCTTTCCTTGTCACAGTATGTACCTCCAATCACATTAAATGCATGAGATAATAATCACTCACTGAAGAAGCATAAGGGAAGAATCACTCTCCAAAATCGAGTCCCCAACCTCATAGAAGTTTGGGAATATATAGAGAACTAGGGTAAGTTGGGAGTTCTTATCTACTTACTATTCTAGGGTTTTAGATCCACCTTTGATGGAGGCATAGGATAAAAGGATAAGTGGTGAAAACTCCAATGTTGGGTAGGATACGTTCGATTTTTTTAATCGAAGTTAACCAGTTGAAATAACTTCTCGAAACTCCTAGAAACTGAAGCTTCTAGAATCCTGATCATTCTCCTGGATTTTTGGATCCAACAGAGGTGTTAAGGGGAGGCACTTGATGGTGACCAGCATTGACCATAGTGGAGAAACCTATATAATTTCACACTCCAGTCAGAATATAAGGAGTATTTGTCCTAGAACTGGCTCAGATGATGCAGTTTAGGGCTGAAATTTTCGAGGATAAAAAGAACATGCTTAGGGCTTTGTGGAAGATGGGAAAAGGGGAAACATGATGTTGATTGATCCCATTAGGAGGATTAGTGATCAAATGTAAAAAAGTGGCCTATAAAAAATGGGTTAGGGCTTATGTGATTCATGCATTATAGGTTAGGGTTTAGTGGTTTAATATTCAAAGGGTCAAGGGGTTAATGGATTATGAATTATGAGTGTAGGGGTTAATAAATTATTTCTTGCAGTGTAGGGGATAGGCAATTTAGTGTTTATGAGTTAAGGGAATATTACTTGTGGTAATGGGGTCCCCGATCCCCTTATTACCACTATTTGCGGTTCTCATATCAATTTTTCTCATTTCCTTCCCTCCAGTCCCCCTAACCCCTATGACATTTGGTCTTATGCTCCTTTATCATGATGTAATTCTAGGATTATAAATATTATTAAACCATTCTTGGAACTGCCACTTCTACCCATACATGACACACTTATTTCCCCTTTCCATATTAAATACACAATATTATACCTCTCCCACCTTTTTTGTCATACCATTCAACTTCTCCTAATGTTATTAACCCCAAAATTTGGTTCCAATTCCCTTCAAAACGCACCATTGGGCTGCCAATGATAATTTCATAAATGAAATAGATATTATGGGTTATGATAACAAAGCCCTTGATCCCCTGATCACAAATATTGGATGTTCCCCAATCAACTAAAATTGCATCATACATAAGAGAAATTCATAGAAAAATACAAGGAACTTGGAAAATTGGAAGAAACTATTGAATAATTAAGGAAATGGAAATCTAACATGGAGGTGGGGACATAAAATGGTGGATTTGATCTGAAAATAAACCAACAATGTAATGATTACATGTGTATAGTATTTAAATTTTTATGTATCTTTCACCTATGTTTGACAATCAGGTTTAGTTTTACCTCTGTCTTCTCCTCTTTATGTATCTTATAAGCTTTCATATGTTGAGAGTGTTAGTATCATTATTTTTAGAAGCATGCTCTTTCTGAATAATATGGAAATATTATAACAAGATGCAAAAGGGAGACCCAAATGTAAGATGACCTTGGTCAACTTAGTATTGAAGGCACAAAATGGGGTCAAAAGGTGATGAACCTAGAAATGCATAGCTTGAATATTGCACCATTCGAGTATCTGAGGACTACTTGTGTCCGTTTTGAATAGACTTGGAGTAGAAAAGGGAATTTGAATATTGTTTTGAGGATGTTGTGGATAAGGCCTTTGAGAAATATTATAGACTTGCATGGGTATGATACCCATACATTTGGTAAGAGAAGGGTCCAGTGTTAACGGTTGAAGGAAACTAAAGGGGAAACCTTATATCCTGAATTTTCTTTTGAATGGACATAAATTACATTTGGGTTACGCATGGAGATGAACCTTACTTGATTCAAATGAAATTAGATCCATTTGTGGAAATTATGATTTCATATTGTTTCCCTATGGAAGAAAATATTTTGATGAAATTTCGAGGACACGTGATTGTTCAAAAAATGTAGATCATATTTGGGGAGCTTGTGGCTCTTTTTGTTGGACCCAAGTAGTACTTGAAGGTTGTAGGTGGAGTGGTTGAAAAACCAAAACTTGTTATGAACAAGAGGATTAGTGTTGGAACACCTATGGTTTGGGAGAAATTCTTAGGGGATTTTTATACATTATTTTACTACATTCATGGAAATTGATGCTATACACATATCCTTTAGCCCCATAAACAAAATTTCAGCCTCGCAATTTTCGCCCCCAACAACTGCCCTATCAATTCATCCTCTTGAAGCAAGTAGCTTCACAAACCCTAGAGAGATAGAGAGACATATATCCCTTGAATAAATTCGACTTCTCCTTTCTTCATCCTCCAATTACTCCCTTCACCTTCGATATTTCATATCTAACTTGTGTGAGATGTGTGTCCAAATGAGGTTGAGCTCCCTTCCATTTATATCCTTTCTAAAAGGTTGAATTTCCCTCCCTTAGGTTGACTTGTCCTTGCTGTTGTGCCTAATTGGTCTTGGTCTTATCCATGGATTTTACATGATAAAATAAATATTTTATTTCATTGCAATGTGTCCAAATGGGACTATGATGCATGACCAATATTATTTTTTATCCTAGAAATACCTAAAAAAAACCCAGAAGACCTGAAAGCTCAAAGAAAATTATTTTGACTCAAACTTCAATATGAAATCCATAATTCAAAATAAAATATAATTTTTATTTCTTTATAAATAATATACGATGTCATGATTACAATTACATCATAATGATGACCAAACTTACTTACAATTTTCAACACCAGAATCCTAAAACAATGGCGAGGTATGATTTGAATTCAATCAATACATTAATTTTCATCCATTTTGATTTTTTTATTGTGAAAAATATTAATATATTTCTCTGCACAAGATATTTAATCTTTTCCCTAACCGCGAATGTTCTATCCTATTGCACCTCATCCTTAGGAGGAGGGGTTTCCTAGACCAAGAACACTCCATCCCCCTGGTAATTTTTATGAGGAAAATGGACCAGGAATTCCTTCTCCTCCTCCTCCTTCTCACCTAGATACAACATTATATTGACATTCACCTACATTTTTGCAGGCACTGTGAATGGTTCACAAAAATTGAGTTGGGTTGATCTCTTGTGGGTCCTTTCTTTGACTGTTTCTCCACTTCTTCCCAATCTCCTAATATACTCTCTTTTCTATCCTCTGTGTTAGAAACACCATTGTCTCTGAGTAGCTTGACCTTACTTTTCAGGTTTGATATGAGGATATTTAAGTTAGGACTTATATATGCAATTTCTTCTTCTAGTCATGGAAATCTATCCTATATAGGAACAGGAGGGCTATTCAAAAATTCGTCTGCAATGATTATATTTTCATGAATTTTGGATTAGTCGATCTAGATCCCCAGTAAATATCTACAATATACACAATAAATCCTATTCTTATGCAAACACAATCTGTAAAATACTGTGGATATTCCAATAGATAGTTCATTAGAACATATTTGATTAAAGTATATTCACAAATTTGAAATCTACACTACTAGGAATTTATTCTCTTTATATTTATATTTATGTAGATTATTCATTATTACGTATGCATGAAAATTAAAATTTATGAAAAAAAAAAACTAAATAAAAACAAAAAAACCATGATCTGACAAATTATATAAATTAGGAATTTATAAAGAGAACCCAGCGAGAAGGTGATGTCGCTCTTCGATATTTCTCTAAATAGAAAGTAGTGTGAGTACAAAGAAGTATGTATGTGATCCATGGTATACGAGAGTGAATAATTCCTCTTTATGTACTCTCCCCCTATCTCTTTCTGTTATTTTACTCATTTATGGAACAAATGCACTCGAAAAAATTGGAAACAATTTTCCTCCTAGTGGCGACGTTATAGCACAACCCAATAACCTACTAGTGGGTAGGTTTAATTACATCAAATTTTAACTAGAGTTAAATTATGGACTACTCTAGATTATTCTTGATCATAATAATGCAACAAACATATTTTCCATGAGTTATTGGGGTTGGGATGACATCCTCTCGAATTATGGTGCTATAATAGGAAGGACAGTTTTAAAGTCATAAATTTTTCATATATGATTTTATAGAGGTGATTCTTGTATCATTGGAAATTTCGTTGTGTGTAGAATATGCAAAAAAAATTATACACTAAGTTGAAAAAGTTTCACCCCGATAAAAGGTCATTTTTTCCTAAAAAATCTCCCGAAAGGTTTCATAGCCTGGTTTTCCAAACTTGGTGCCACTAGTAGAAATGATCTTGTGAGTTGATTCCTCCACTTTTCCCATTTTAAATTTATTTATATGGATGAAAAAAAATCAAGTGATCCAATCGAGATAAAAAAAATAGGAATTACAAGAAAATGGAGTTTTTCCAATACTTTCATTTAATGATCAAGTGAAAGAAGTGCAGCACAAACATGTTAGTTGACATATTTTCAAGGCCACCCACATCAAAGGTGACAACTTTGGGAAATATTAAGCACATGGAGCCTTTCACCAACGATGCATGTAGACAATAATATACAAAGGATCAAGGCTTCAAGGAGGTGTTTTAATAGTTTTAAAATGAGAGTCTCTTCTAAGAACTTCTCTAGAAAGGGCACAACCTTTCCATAAAACGTTTTTTTCTATTTTATAAGTTTAAATCATGTATATGATGTTACAAATACAGTTGCATCTCCAATTTTGTGTAATATGGTTAAATTTATTTAAAATTTATTGAAATGTTATTAAATTATGGAGTTTTTCTTAAATTATTGAAATTTTCTTAAAAATTTTATGCCTTAAATTTGAATTTCTGTGTGTATATTTGAATTTGTCTTTGTATATGTGTGTGTGTGTGTGTGTGTGTGTGTGTCTATATATATACATAATGTTTTTATTTATTTATAATTAGGGTGACATTTTTTTTTTATGTGACAATTCTCTTGAACCTTTAATTTTTCAATTGTGTTGGGGAGAATTGATCCTATGGCATCCCAATAGCAAAGTTCTTTAGCAACGGGGCCTAGACGAATTGAGAAAACCCTCAAGGCTAGATATATTATTACAATGGTTTCTCACGTTATCGTTAACAATTTTGATTTTTGATATTAATTAATATGGTTTCTTAAAATAAACTAGATTCCCCAAATTTATAACCTACAAAGAAATAATAATATTTCAAATATTTAAAAAATAATAATAATATTCCAAAAATATTAAAGAAAAAAAAAAATCAAATCTATATATCTCTATAAAACTATCGTTTTAGAAATGGAGAAGTGGGCATTACTTATTTTATTGGGCAGAGACACATTCTACAGTCGAGTAACTAGGTGTTACTTATTCTATTAGGAGGAGAGACATTCTTTAGCCGAGTATGATCTCGATGTGTAATTATGTCAGGTACCCAAAAAATAATAAACAAAATTTTTTCTTGAACAAAAAAAAAATGAAACTAATTTTAGTTAATGTAGAATTTGAGAAAATGTTTGCACCTAAGGGATTTGCTGCCTTTGGCCACATGATAGATCTAGAGTTAAATGAATCTAGGCTAATTCTAAATATAATTAATTTTGTTAAATATGATGAGTTGTGAGTATATATAACATGAACAACATGATTTGTGCGTATCCACAAAATTTTCTCCAAATTTTATACCTTGCAAGAAAAAAAAAAAAAAAAACTTTGTGTCTCCATATCATATTGCAAAATGAATGTTGGTTATTATTAATGGATTGTGAGTATCCCTGTCATGAGTCTTATGAGTTGTACGTATCCATGGTATGGGATTTTTCTATCAACAATTCAGTTTCCATGGCAGTAAACATTTTTGCACACTTTTTGGCTATGGTGGCAAAACATTTTGTGCACTTTTCGGTTATAGAAAGAACTTAAATGTAGTGTAAAATTAATTATAATTTTAAACATATTTTCACTTGGATAATTAGGAATATGTTAAAAAAAACATCAATTTACTTTCTTTCCTAAGTTATCCTTGATAATATTTTAATAATATCATCCATTATTTAAAATTGTTTGATTCCTTGAATTTTTTTTTCTTTTTTTTGTGTGTGTGTATATATATATATATATATATATATATATATATATATATATATATATATATATATATATATATATATATATATATATATATATATATTGTAACGAATTGACCCAACATATTTATTTACTTATTTTTTATTAAAATGCCATTACTTGTTTCTGTTATGTGAAAACCACGTGAAAACAGAGTGCCTCATGATGAAATAGTTGAAGTGATTACAAGTTAGTTATGAAATGTATATATTCAATTCACTTGACCCTTTAGATTAAATTACAAATAATAAGTAATAATGATAATATTTGTCAATTTTGATTTTAGGGTGGTTGTGAATAATAATTACACTGTAAGGCATTCCTCTTTGAAAACAACTCCCCAAACTGCCACTGTGTACATCTCTAGAATGTTAGATTGAATGTGCCATCACATTAGTATTTAGAAAAAGAAAATTAACCCACATTAATAGTTAGGAAAAAAATACATAAAACTCTTCCTATCAGATCTACAAACTCTCAAAACTAACTTTCCTCCTTGAACGATTGAAACATAACTGTAAATTACTATCAATTTGGTCGCTTGGGGTTCCACCCCTTCACTCACTAAGGTATTTGATTCTTAATTAATCTAAAAAAAAATTAGTATTTGCATCTCCAAATTCTCATCTAAGAACATAATATAATTGCAGGTGGTTCTTGTGGGTACGAGAATTTGTTCCACAATGGCTATGACACTCAAAAAATGGCTTTTAGCACATCATTGTACAATGGAGGATATGGGTGTGGGCAATGTTTCCAAATAAGGTGCATTAAGTCAAAATGGTGTTTTCCAGGCTCTCCCTTCACCACCGTCACTTCTACAAAATTGTTTCCTCCCAACTGGTTTTAAGATTCCAACAATGGCACATGGTGCAATCCTCCTCACCAACACTTTGAGAGGAAAATCTCATCTTCCTAAACATAGTTGACTGGAACGATGGAATTGTCCCTGTTTGATCCAAGTGGATATTGGTGGCCACCCACCTATTCCACTTGGGCCCCCACCTTTTTTTATTTCATCTTTTTAGTTTCCTTAAGTGTAACATAATTTACTATTTTTGGTAAATTTTCAAGTCCTAAACATCCAGAGCCGTTTTTAGGCCCTAAACAACGTTTTCTGGGCATCAAAGCTTCAAATAATGTTAGTTTTTTCCAAACTTTACATTCAATATTATGAGTTGTAGTCCTTGGATAGATATTTCTAATGATGTATCATGTGCATCAAACAGAGACAGTATGCCAAAGTTATGACCCTAGGAAATTGATGTACCAATTTACCCTGATGGGGACCATATTATTGTTGGACATTGGATTCAATGCTCCTCGTGTGTTTCGTGACATGAAATAACCAACTCTCGTGGATCCTAACTCTGTCAATTGTAGTAGAGACTAATCCCTGAGGGTTTTAGTCTAACGGCAATTGTGATTCCAACAAGTGGTATCAGAGTGACAGGTATCGAGTTCGAGACTCACTCGGCTCGCATTGGGGGAGAGATTTTTGGACATTGGTTTCAACGCTCCACGTGTGTTTTGTGACATGGACTAACCACCTCTCGTGGATCCTAACTCTGGCGATTGTAGCAGAGACTAATTCCTGTGGGTTTTGGTCTAACGACAATCGTGATTCCAACAATTATGGAGTTTCATCTCCTACAGTTAGGTTTTTGGATCTTTAGGGTTTTCCATTATTTTTCAATAATATATAGGCCTTTGAGCCTCATTTTAACACATATTTCAAAGGCCTGTAGCTGCAACATCTCTTTTCAGAGATAGGCTACCAACACCTAACTAGTTTATTTGCATCATGTCTATAAACAAATTTCAGTTATTTGATATTAATGAAATGAAGTGTTATTTCCATTGTATCTTCGTATTTACGGTTATATGTTTATTTTGTTGCATTCTTGCATAAATTCAGATAAGTGGTATTAGAGCGGTCTGCTCTTTCTCAATCCTTCTTTTCATTTCCCCAATGAGGTCAGGGTATAAGGAGTTAGGGCTCAATCTAGTTGAACCTCTGCAAGATCAGCCTCACAAAATCCGATGGTCACCTATGGTGGATGAAAGGAAAGAACATGAAGAAGGAGATCCTATCAAAATATTGCTTAAGGAGGTCATTTAAAAAGAAAGGAACATGATGATGGATAACTTCACCTAGATCCTTCAATGACTACCCACTGGCGGTGCATCTACATCCAACAACTATTCTGGAGTAGCAAACCCTTTTAAGGTATAAGTAAACTTTGACATCCCCATATCTAATTGAAAAATAGTTGTAGATGCCATAGATAGATGGTTGAATCTATTATAAGGATATTTCTCTGTTCATGACTTTTCTGACCAGGAGAAGATTATTTTTTCACTACGCAAAGCTTCCCCCATGTCCAGGACTGGTGGGAAACCTACTATGAGAAAAAGGATGAGGGGGAAAACTCTTTGTTCTTGGCCATACCCACTTGGAATTATTTCGAAGACGCCATGAAGGAACAATATTATCCTGTGGGGAGCAATGACGACAAGTACATAGAATGGACTACATTGCAGCAGCAAAGGGATCAAGATGTGCATGTGCTGGCGAATATGTTCCATACCCTGCGCACAAAGTTGGGTGTTAAATATGTAGAGAAACATTTTATGTTGAAGTACCACAGTTTTCTTCATATATATATTAATGAGGAAATGGAGTTCCTTGACATTTCCTCGCTTGGTACGATATATTGGTATGCTGCCAATATTGAGCAGAAATTCAAACAGAAGAAGCGATACTTTGGATCTTTGAATCAAAAGGAAGTGAAAGGTGCTCCCAAACCACAGAACAAAGAAAAAAGGCAAGGCATGGTACCCCAATATAACCTGCCAAAGCCGCAAGCAAACAAAAACACCACAAATCTGAGGAAGGACACAATAAAGTGGTGTGAGTTCCATAATTTCTCGACTCACTACACAAGTGAGTGTCGGGGCAAGTAGTTACTAGTGACAGAGATGAAGGCTTATGAATCAGATGGATGCTCTGACAGTGAATCAGATATTGAGAAGGGCAATGATAGAGGGAATAATATTATTGATGCTGAGCCCAATGTCACTGTTTCCACCATGAAGATCCAAAAGGAAGAACCAAAAGATCCATAGTAGGAGGAGCATCTCTTCCACTCCCAAATGTGGGTAAACGGTTCCTCTCTAGAATTCATTCTCGACAGTGGGAGCCTAAAAAACCTCATTTTAGTAGAGGTCATGAAAGGGTTGGGCTTGCCAACCATAGCACACCCACAGTCCTACACCATCGGGTGGCTTCACCAAGGGTGGGATATCTGTGTCATCCAACAGTGTCACCTTCCCTACGGCATCAAGCCCTTCACCAATGAGGTATTATGTGCCATTGCTCCTCTTGATGTTTATGATGTATTATTAGGCCAAAAATACTTTTGGAAGTGAAATGTTGTGTATTAGTCACGTCCTCATGCTATTATTGTTACTTTGGGAAATAAGTTATATAGGATACCAGAGGTATCACTGCCTGCTGCTATCTCTTTGGTTACTGCAAAACAATGCAGTAAGTTGATTTCCAAAACTGGGAAATTTTTTTTCCTGATGATCTGCCCTCAGGGTAAGAAGAATATTGTGGCCATGAACTCCAGACATGGCTCCTCCACATGGCAACAACAAATGTACAAGGTCGTAGAGGTGTACCAGGACATCTTCACCTCACCCAAAGGGGTGCCTCTTCATTGGTAGGTCAAGCACACGAACGATTTGACCCTATGTGTGCCACTACCCAATGGACCGATCTATCATTGCTCTATTTTGGAGAACCATGAAATAAAGAGGCAGATTCAAGAGCTGCTACAGAACGGTCACATCAGGCCAATTTCGTCACACTGTGGGAGCCCAATCGTGTTGGTGTAGAAGAGGGATGGGACTTGGAGACTCTGTATTGACTATAGGGTGCTAAAAAAGGTCATCTTTTGGAATATGTACCCAATCCCACAGATTGATGACCTTCTAGACCAACTGAAAGGGGAAAAATATTTTAGCAAGATTCTCTTGAAGTCCGGGTTTCACTAGGTACCAATTGAACCATCCCATGTGTGGAAGACTACCTTCAAAGCCAAGGAGGGCCTATTTGAATGGTTGTTCATGCCTTTCGGGGTAAAAAATCACCCGCAACATTCATGAGGTTGATCAATGATATCTTGCTTCCATTCACCAATTTATTTGTAGTAGTGTACTTGAATAACATCCTACTCTTTAGCCAGACTTGGGAAGAGCACCTGCACCACATCCGATAGGTCCTCCAAACACTGTAGGAACACAAGTTGTGTGCCAACTTGGAGAAGTGCAGTTTTGGCATGACCCATGTTCAGTGTCTGGGATACATTATTGATGAGCGGGGGGTGTATGTGTATCAAATAAAGATCCAAGTCATTCGGGATTGGCCAGCCCCAACCACTCTAACAAAGCTTTTTAGCTTTTTGGGTCTTGCTAATTTCTACTGGAGGTTTGTGTTGGGATTCTCTCATATCACTTGGCCCTTGAGACAATTCACTAAGGGAGGAGTGAAAGAAAAATTATTTTGGTCAGAATATCAAGAGAAGGAATTCGTATAATTGAAACATTGCCTCTGTTGTTCCCCAGTAATCACATTAACAGACTTGCAACAACCATTTGAGGTCGTGACAGATGCCTCTGAGTATGATATTGGAGCAGTTCTTACTCAACAGGGGCATCAAGTGGCATATTACAGTGATACATTGTCCAAGACGGTCAGAAAGTATCACACTTATGAAAAATGGAAGTAGTACATTGTGCATGTTTTTTGACAATGGAAGAATTATATTTTTGCGAATAAAATGATCATTCACATAGACCACTGACCTCTGCGGTTCATACAAACACATGGGAAGTTGCAAAATGATCCCCACTAGAATTGGTCCACATATATGCAACAATTCCATTTGAACGTCAAGTAAAAGAAGGGACACACCAATAATGTTGCAGATTGCCTCATCCGACCAGCGATCGTGGAGATAACCACCGTGCTCAGCTCTTATGGGAATGGGATTTCTGATTGACCGCTTCTCTACAAGATCGATCTAGAATGCGGCCACACATACAAGAAACTCTTCTCCTCCTACCTTGATGGAGAATCAACTCTTCTACAATGCTTTCACAATCCCCGCCTCAAATACTGCACCCGCACATTGTGCCACTGTATACAATGATGCTGGGTTGAGAGTCACATTATGAGAAACAAAGAACCCAAAAGTTACTACATAGTTTATATTTCGACCAGCATTATCAAATTGAATAATCAGTGAGGAGATTATATGACCATAACATGCGAGTATATATTAACCAAGAAGAGATGGGAACCTGATATTCTTGATGTGAAATATACAGGAACGAAGATAATTCTTCAGAAATACCAATCAATTCCCAAGATGCCCACCCCACCATAGCAATTCCTCTTATTTCTCTGCACGTTCTCAATGACGGTGGCAAGTGTCACACAAAAAAATAAAATTGTTACTATGAATTCGGCCATGATGTCCATGTAAAATGACCAGTCCTTGAATTCGATTAGGTATAGAAGTTTGCAAGGGGAATGATCCTTAAATGCAAGTTTCTGTGATAACCCTTCCTTCTCAATTCTTCGAAAAACCCTAATCTATTATAAGGGCCTTCTCACACAGTGATTACCAGGTGCATGGAGAGACCATTGGAATGACTTGTATTTATAACATAAATGAGACAATTCAGTATCGAAAAAGGGCCAGAAAGAAATATGCACCAAAAATGTTTAGAAAGAAACAATCTGAGCCTCTAATGTACACTTTACAGCCCTTTTCCATGTTTTTGGAATAGATCCCGCTTTCTAAGTCATAAAAATCCTTACATTTATTTATAGGACCCTTCTTAGTCAAATACATAGCCAAGACACACAAAATATCATGTTGAATTAAGGAAAACTCATGGATGTTACCTTAATAGTTCACCATCATACCTCTAAATAGTGAATTAAAGCTGGTATGCCAGTAAAACAAATTATTTAATTAATGCTCGACAAAACATCCACTTCCCTCCTATCAAACAATATAAACTTGTTATTTTAGAGGAAATATATGTTGGAAAGATTATATAATCTTTAATTTTGGTGTAATGTAAGTGATTTATTTTTATCATATAGCTTTGAAAGCAATTTTCTTTACTAATTTTTTGTTTTTCTAGTGATCCTATATATGTCGTGATTCTTCTCAAATTCATGCCTTATGACATTTCCTTTGGAACATCTAGTGCAATTGCTACTTGTTATTCTCCCCATATAGATTCTATGGACACATGTAATATGATATTATAATAATAATAATAATAATAATAATAATTGTGAAGTGAATTTAATTTGTGTGGGGGGATTAATGATTCTTATCCTAAGGAGATTCAATTTATTTTGGGTGGTGTGTAGTAATGATTTTTATCCTTTATAACTATATGCAATCTATTTTGGATTGTGGGGAGCAATGATTCTTATTGCAATTGTAAGGTGATTTACCAATGTTAAGGTGTTTTAGCAATGGGGCCTCTATGCTAAATATATTAGTATATTTTGAATAGTGGGGAGCAATGATTTTTTCCCTCTATAACGAGATTAATTTTATTTTGGGTAATGTGGAGCATTGATTCTTATTAAAATGACAAGGTAAACTATAAATCATGACAAGGTTCTTTAGCAATGAGATATGAACAAATTGAACTAACCCTCGAACACAAATATATTATTATAATAATTTCTATCTATATTTTAAAGAATTTTTAGTTTTAATATTAACTAATATTATATCTTGAAATTTACTTTAAATAAAAACTAGATTCCCTTAATTTATAACACAAAAAATTATAATATTTCAAAAATTAAAAAAATAAAATAATAATATTTAAAAAATAAACCAATCTTTATGTCTGAAAAATCTATACTTTTCGAAAAGGAAAAGTGAACGTTACTTATTATTATTTTTAAATATGATGAGTTGTGAGTACCCAGGGGATGGGGATTATGGGGTGTGAGTATCCATGAAATTTTCCAAAATTTTTTTACTTTACTAAAAAAAAATAACAGTATATGAAAGCTAAAGATATATCCAAAATTCTTATTATTTTCGAAATGAATGTTGGTTGTTATTTATGGATTGTCGGTATCCATGTCACGAGGGGTATGTATGAGTTGTACATATCCATAGCATGAGCCTAGTGGCATGTTCTATTGACAAGTGGGGTATCCATGTCACAAGGGGTGTGTATGAGTTGTACGTATCTGTAGCATGAGCCTAGTTGCATGTTCTGTTAGCAAGAAGGTTTTCCTAAGTCTAAAATATAATGTACTTCCCACAATTTGCTCACAAAAAGGCTAAATTGGCTGACCTCCACCACATAATCCCTCAATGAACATGAATATATTCGTAGTTTTGGGATATAAGTATTTATATTATTCTGTTATCTTCTGAATTTTGGTTTTAACTAAGATATATATATAGTAATAAAGTAAGAAAAATAAGTTATTGAGCCGAAATTGCTTTTAAAAAAATATTAGAAAAAAGATATCGCTAATGCTACGGAGGGAAGTGAATTTATAGAAGGGGACAGGAGACAGCTATAGGTTCCACCTCAAAGACAAGGACAAGGGCCGAGGCCGCGACCGCGACCTCTTCAACCAGTACAAATATCATGTAATGTGTTTTTTTTCTGTGGAATGTTGTTTGTAGGTATTTTTTTTTCCAATACACATGATAAACAAACCATTCATTTCTTTGTATTCACAGATCCATCAAGACATCATGTACAAACTCCAATAATGCCTAGACCAGCGCACACAAGTTTTCGACATCAAGTTTCTGCTCCGATGACATTAATGCCTAGACCAGCGCACAAATTTCTGACATCAAATTTCTACTCCTCCTCCTTTTCAAGTTTATGGGTAGGGCCCAGTTCCATACAATAATAGTATTGCTCTAGATGCTTTTGTTCCTCCTCCTCCTCATGCTACTCCTATCTATGGTCATGGTCATGGTCTTTATAATAATATTTCGTTTCATGCCACTCCAATTCATTGTTAGGGTCCCTACAACAAAATTTCATCTCCAAATGAATCAAGGGTCCCTAAAACAATATTTTTTTTCCTTGGTCTACACCCAATGTTCAATGTTGACCGCCTTCGACCCTACTTTCCACCTCTACTAGAAAAATTTGACATGGAAGAATAACTCACACCAACAGATTTAAACCTAGACTGCATGGAACAAGCCAAAATTGATCAAATTATGCACACATAGTTCAAGAACACCTACTAGAAAAGGATCCAGCTGTATCGAGTTGTTAAAGCAGTCCAACTCCTTTATCGGGGCAAATGGCTCACCAGGGACCAAGTTCAGCAGAAGGTTCCTCATCTCATGGAGGAACTAAACACAATGGGGACCATTGCTTCCTAAGGGGGGAGGAACGATCCAGGTGGATATTGGTGGCCACCCAACTATTCCACTTGGACCTCCACCGTTGTTTCTTTCAACTTTTCAATTTCCTTAATTGTAGCACAATTTAATCATTTTGGCATTTTTTCAAGTCCTGAACTTTTGGAGCCGTTTTAAGGCCCTAAATGACGTTTTATGGGGATCAAACCTCTAGTGAATTTTATTCCATGCCAAACTTGACATTCATTGTCAGGAGATGTAGTCCCCGGATAAATATTTCTATCTATGTATCATGTGCTTCAAATGGAGCTAGTATGCAAAAGTTACGACCCAAAGAAATTAATGTACAGATTTACCTCGATGGGGCCCATATTAGAACGTTTCATCTCCTAGTTTTAGTATTTTGGATTTTTAGGGTTTTCCATTGTTTCTAAATAATATATAGGCCTTGAAGCTTCATTGCAACACAAATTTTAGAGGTATCTAGCTGCCACATCTCTTCTCAAAGATAAGCTACCAATGCCCTAGCTAGTTTATTTCCATCCTATTTGTAAACAAATTTTAGTTATTTGATATTAACGAAATGATGTATTGTTTCTACTGCTTTGTATTTATGGTTATATTGTATTCTATTACATTCCTGCATAAATTCAGATCAGTGGTATCAGAGTGGTCTGCTCTTTCTCGATCCTTCTTTGCATTTTCCCAACAAGGTCAGGGTCTAAGGAGTTAGGGCTCGATCTGGTTTAACCTTTACAATATCAGCCTCGCAAACCCTGACAGTTGCCCATGGGGATGAAAAAAATGATAAGGGAGAAGGATTTCCTATCAAAATTTTTCTTGAGGAGGCTGTTGAAAAACAAAGGAACGCGATGATGGATAACTTCACCCAGATCCTTCCACGACTACCCACTGGTAGTGCATCTGCATCCAATAGCCACTCTAGAGGCATAACCTCTTCTAAGCTACAAGTAAACTTTGACATTCCCATATTTTATGGCCAAATAGGTGTAGATGCCATAGATAGATGGTTGAATCTATTAGAAGGATATTTCTCGATTCATGACTTTTACGAACGGGAAAAGAGTATTTTTTCACTACTCAAAGCCACCCCCCATGTCAATTACTGGTGGGAAACCTTTTCTGAGAAAAATGAGGAGGAGGGAACCCTCTCTATTCTCGGATGTACCCACTTATAATTCTTTCCAAGATTCCATCAAGGAACAATATTATCATGTGGGGAGCTATGAGGACAAGTACATACAATGGACTATGTTGTGGCAGCAAAGGTATCAAGATGCACATGAGCTGACGAATATGTCTTGGGTGGGCTTGAGATTCCAGCCAATATGTCCCATTGACATATCCATGCAATTTAAAACTATTCAAGCTGATTCGACTCAAGTGCAGATTGAAGCTGCCAAGGCAAACAACTTCATTGAGTGCATTCAGCACGTTCGCCAATAGGTTCATGACATAATTGACATAGCCAATGCTATCTACAAGTAGTGACATGATTATCATCGGGTGCAACACAAATTCCCAGTGGGTGAAAAATTGTGGCTACATTTGTAGAAGGAGCACCTCATTCGACCCCACCACAAGCTTCACCCGCTCTGATATGGGTCATACAATATCACTAAGGTTGTAGGGAAAAATGCCTTGGAGCTCAGTATTCCACCATTCCTTGGTCTGTACCAAGTGCTCAATGTTGACCACCTTTAGCCTTACTTTCCACCTTTTCTTGACACATTCGACATGGGAAAACAACTCACACAAACAGAGTTAAACCGAGACTGTGCGAAAAAATCCACAACTGATCAGATTATTGACACACAGATCAAGAACACCCTCCAGTATAGGATCCATCTATATCGAGTTGTCAAAGAAGGTCAACTCCTTCACCAGGGCAAGTGGCTCACCAGGGACCAAGTTCAGCAGAAGTTTCCTCATCTCATGGAGGAGCTCAACGCAATGGGGACCATTTAGTCCTAAGGGGGGAGGAATGGTCCAAGTGGATATTGGTGGCAACCCACTTATTCCACTTGGACCCCCACCATTTTTTCTTTCACATTTTCAGTTTCCTTAATTTTTCGACAATCTACTATTTTTGGCACATTTTCGGGTCCTGAACTTCCGAAGCCGTTTTGAGGTGATAAACGATTTTTTCTGGGGATCAAACTACTAGCAAAGGTTATTTCATGTTGGAATTTAAATTTTCTATTGGGACTTGTAGTCCCTAGTTAGATCTTTGTAATGATATATCATCTGCATCAAACAAAGATAGTATGCCAAATTTATGATCCCGGGAAATTGATGTAACAATTTACCCCGACGGGGCCCATATTATGGTGTTTCATATCATAGGGATAGGTTTTTGGATGTTTATGTTTTTTCACTATTTCTCAATAATATATAGGCCTCCAAGCCTCATTGTAACAAAAATTTCAGAGGCATGTAGCCACCACATCTCTTCTAAGAGATAAGCTACCAGCGCCCTGGCTAGTTTATTTGCATCCTGTCTGTAAACGGATTTCAGTTACTTGATATTAATGAAATGAAGTGTTATTTCCACTTCATATTTGTATTTATGGTTATATGTGTATTCTGTTGCATTCTTGCATAAATTCGGATCACTGTCATGTATCGAAGGTTGGAGAAATTCCATAGGAATTTCATTTTCCTATTGTTTTTTTTAATCAAATGAATGTGAATTTTCACAATAATATTGTTGGTGTTTGCAGGGTTTCATGCACAAGTAATGGGGGCATAAAATTCCAATTCGAAGGGAACTCATGGTGGTGGCTCGTTTATGTGATGAACATTGGAGGTGTAGGAGATATGAGTACCATGGTTGTCAAAGGCAGTTATAATGGGTGGTTGAGCATGACCAACAACTGGGGAGTGTCTTACCATGTTTTCACTTTCCTGGAAGGCTAATTCTTATCCTTCAGAGTCACCTATTACAATATCAGAGATACCTTCGTGGCTTACAATGTTGCTCCTACTACTTGGACTTTTGGAGGAACTTATGAGGCCGCAGTCAACTTCCACTGAGATGACATAGTGGGAGAGGATTTTAATTTTTTTTTATGTCATTTAATTCAATGTATTTGTAATATTTTTGTCACTGCACTGTACTAAACAATGTTGGTAGTTTGAATTTGTAATGTGAAACTATCCATAGTTTTCCAATCTGGCATTTAATTTTTTTTTTTGGTGTGCAGTTTTATGAAACAAACAACTCTAACATTCTGGAAAGATTGGAAATGTCTTTTGTGACTTTTATTACATAGAGGGAGACTCAGCATGTGTTATTAAAGTAATGTATCATCATATGAACTTTTTTTGGGGTAGGCTTAAAATAATTTTTTAATATGAAGCATTCTTCTTTTCTTCTTTTAATATTTTATTGATAATTGTTTTAATTTTTTTTTTTAGTGGTAAGATGTTTAAGAAGAGGAAGTAATTTATTTAAAAATATTTAATTTTAAGTTTTTATTTTTAGGTACGAGGAAATGAGAAAGGTTATTGTAGTTAGAAGTATGAGGTAGTAAGAAAGGTGATTATTGATAAGTGTTTTAAAATTTTTCTTGGTTTCACCAGGTATTGACATTGACAGTATAATTTAATCAATCATATAATGATTTTATTATAAGAAGTTTTAATAATTTATTATGTTAATTATATATATATATATATATATATATATATATATATATATATATATATATATATATATAAGTTATAACTAATAATGTTTTTAGAAAATTATTTAATGTTATACTCATTTTCTATTAATTCAAAACTGAGTGGACAAAATTATATATTATATATTTAATATTCAAACATTTGTTTCTTATTTATAAATAATTTTTTATTTAATATAGTAGTAAAATATTCATTATACATATTAATATAGTTTTGAACAACTATCTCTAGGCAATGATGCATCCACATTATTTATTCATTAAGAACGATTATCTTCTCCACCTTGTCCTGAGGATGAACCGCCTTAGATGGTTCTAAATGTCGACCAAATCATTACGATGTGATTAATTTGAAATAAATTTATCTAAATTATGGATCAAAAAAGAATTGGATATAACAAAATATAACCTATATTTATTACACCATAAGGCATTCCTCTTTGGAAAAGAGAAAACTCCCCCAACTGCCACTATGTACAACTCTGCAACATCGGATTTAATGTTATATGATTGAATATTTTTTGTCATCATATTATTAGTTAGAAAAAATAGTTAGCCAACATTAATAGTTAGGGACAAAATACATACAACTCAATGCCTTTAGTGTTGGAATCTTCAGACACACATCCACGAACATCTTAAGAGGCAAACCTATCCCCTTCAATTCCTAATTGGATCACCCCTAGGAATGTTTCAGGCACAAAACCAGCCCTAGAAACCACATTAGCGAGTGCAATAAATTTTGCCTCAAAATTTATCTCTATTTATGTCAAATGTTATATATATCTTACAATCTATTTGTGATGAATCCATGTAATACATATTTCTCTCTTGATGAAGAACATTATCTCTTGATTAGATATTTAGTTTTGTATCTGGCCTTTTTGTGGTTTTCTTTTGTGGGTTTAGTTCTACATCATATTTAATCTTTCACTGGCACACTAAGCGACAGACAAGGTTGAAATTGGAATCACAGGAAAAGAAGTTCAGAAGGAATTTTGTGGATAAAAATAGCAGAGGTCATCAAATTACGTCGTTGTCTATAGGAGGATATCTAGGGGTAGGAGGGACTCGCGATCACTACATAAAATTCAATCGTAGACACCATAAGGAGAAAAGACAGCATGCTAAAGAACCCACAACTCTTTAGCCATGCTAAATCCGAATGAATGTGACCCAAGTTGGTAATAAATATTCACAATGGTGATTATTTTGCCTATATGTGTCGATTTAATGGCCCTAGAAAATGTACACTAAGTGTTTGAAAGAATCCCTTGCATTACTTATTGGCCATAAAGTGTTTGAAACATTGCCTCAACAAAATATTGTGTCATGTAATTCCATTATTATTGTTTATTTACAACATGACATTGAAACCCAATGTTTTGCAGTTGAAATATTTCCCAAATGATCCATATTACATGTCAAATCAGATTGTTTAATAATATTCAAAATGTTTTCCCCATTCAAAGTGAATATTTGGTCCCATTCAATAGGTTGCATACATGTAGCGTACTCTAGTGTTTGATAGTTGAGTTGTAATGCTAATCATTATGAATGTTCATAATATATCATTACGATTATTGGATGATTTTAGTTATTATTGAATCATAGTCTTTATAACCCTCTTTGGCTGAAAACTCTCCAGAAGTATGAGACCATTTTAGAGAAATTTTAATTTTGTGAATGTAAGTGTATGATGCCAAGTTCTTCGAAATATAATCTCATTACATAAGATAATGCAAATTTCAGAGCCTTGAGGAGATAATTTCCCTTTTTGAGATGATTTCAAGATTCTAGAAGTTTTTTAAATGCCAATTAAATGCTTGGAACTTTGTAATATTGATTTTGTTAAAACCATTCTACATATTTTCTTATTGACTTCTAACTACCATAAAATGAAAATCAAATGAGTTGTTTTTTTAATGAAATTCAAATTAATAAAGGGTTTGAGGAAGTCAACAACTCTTTTGTCCAAATCAGTTAATGAGAATTATTTCCCATTCCATCTACTGAAATTATAGTTCAATGGTAGGAGATCAGAAGATTTAATGATGAACTATCATCCAAATTGTTGATTCCTTAAAAATAAATTAGTCCTTCCACCTCAAAATTCCACAGAAGATGACACAACTTAAACTAGTTACACAACACAATGAGATGTTCATGTTTCCAGTGGTGTATTTGGCATTTCTATAAAATGCCAACACATCAACCCCTAGCTGCGATGCAAGTGCAGAATGACTATTACAGTCAAGTAGGGTGCAATAGATGATATCCTTTTCTCAAATACAAGATCCACTATAATTGCAAGTTGTTTAAGATTATGGTCAGATTATTCTCAATGGTATTCTTTGTAAACATTATATATCAAATATCAAACCATATCAAAAACCTATTTTGGGAATGACTCTTTCAAACTACCTAATATTAATCCAAAATTCAAATTTGTGAAGGACTATGCATTTTTTTATCACCGAATGCGACCTAATATGTAGATTGTAAAGATAATACAAATCAAAGCTACTTTAATTTTTAATTTCTTAGAAATGCACCTTTGTAATAGCATGTATTCTCTTTAAAATCATCAAGTTGAACCTAAATTTTAATAAAACCCTTTGTCAATAATTTTCTTGAGATTAAAATAATTTTCCATTTCTACATAGTTCTTTTTTGTTGTAATATTGTTATTTATTTTCCTATTATACCTTCAAACCTTAACTCTTAATTGTGTGAAACAATTTCACAATATTATCCTTGGATAAAAAATATTTCCCTTTTATGGATAGTTATTTTATATTTTATATTTTATATTTATTTTCCTTATACCCACAAACACTAACACTTAATTGTATGAAAAAATTTCACAATAAAAAAAAACTCTTAATTGTGTGAAACAAATTCACAATATTATCCTTGGATAATTTTTTTTTTCCTTTTATGCATAGTTCCTTTTATATTTTATATTTTATATTTATTTTCTCATTATACCCTCAAACCATAAAAATTTAATTATATGAAACAAATTCACAATTAAAAAAAAAACAAAGTCGGACAACCTTCTCTCTTCAACTTCTTGATTTCTATGAAATTTTAGATTTTTAATTACAATTGTATTAGTAGAGCTAAAATTAAACAAAACATTAATCTATCTATTAAATGTAAATAAAAAATTATAACAATTATCTATTGGATGTAAATGAAAAAAATGGAATATTATATTAATAGAAAATGTCATATCATATTTATAATTTTTCTTCGTGGATGAATTTAGGATGCACATAGACGTGGTGGTCATGGGAAAGGGCCTTGGGGTATCTTGCAGAGAAGACTATATAAGCCAGTATGTGTGCGTATTTTCTGTAGCGATTGTGGTTCCATTGGTGTAGCCCAAGGATACTGAATTGGATCCTCCTACCCCAATGGAGAAGTAAATCTTCTGCAATGCTTTAGCAATCCTCTCCTCACATACTGCACCTGCACATTTTTCCACCATATACAATAATGCTCGGTTGAGAGTCACTTTCTGAGAAAAAAATAACCCAAAAGTTAATGTAGAGTTTATGTGTCACCTGCATTATCAAATTGAATAATCAGTGAGGAGATTATATGATCATAACATGGGAGTATATATTAACAAAGAAGAAATGCGAACTTGATATTCTTGATGTGAAATATACAAGAATGAAGATAATTCTTCGGAAATACCAATCAATGCCCAAGATTCCCACCCCACCACATGAATTCCTCTCGTTGCTCTACAAGTTCCCGATGATGGTGGCAACGGTCACATAAAAAAATAAAATTGTTGCTATGAATTCCGCAATGATGGCTAAGTAGAATGACCATTCCTTGATTTCTCTTAAGTATAAAAGTTTGCAATGGGAATTCTCCTTAAATGCAAGTTTCTGTGATAACCCTTCCTTCTCCATTCTTCCAAAAACCCTAATCTATTATAAGGGCCTTCTCACACAGTAATTACCAAGTGCATAGAGAGACCATTGGAATGACTTGTATTTATAACCTAAATGAGTCAATTCAATATTGAAAAAGGGTCAGAAAGAAATATGCACCAAACCTGTGTAGAAGGAAACAATCTGAGCCTATAATGTACACATTGCACCCCTTTTCCACATTTTGGGAATAGATTCTTCTTTGTAGGTCATAAAATCCTTACATTTATTTATAGGACTCTTCCTAATCAAATACATAGCCAAGACACACAAAATATCCTATTGAATTAAGGAAAACTCATGGATGTTAAATTAATAGTTCACCATCGTACCTCTAAATAGTGAATTAAAGATGGTATGTCAGCAAAAAGAATTATTTAATCAATGCTCAACAAAACATCCACTTCCCTCCTATAAAATAGTATAAACTTGTTATTTTAGAGGAAATATATGTTGGAAAGGTTATATAATATTTAATTTTGGCGTAATGTAAGTGCTTTATCTTTATCATATAGTTTTGAAAGAAATTTTGTTTACTAATTTTTTGTTTTTCTAGTGATCTTATATATGTCGTGATTCTTCTCAAATTTATGCCTTATGACATTTCCTTTGGAAAATCTAGTGCAATTTCTACTTATTATTCTCCCCATATAGATTCTATGGACACACGTAATATGATATAATAATAATAATAATAATAATAATAATAATAATAATAATAATAATAATTGTGAAGTGACTTTATTTTGTGTAGGTAGATTAATGATTCTTATCCTAAGGAGATTCAATTTCCTTTGGGTGGTGGGTAGTAATTATTTTTATCCTTTATAACTAAATTCAATATATTTTGGTTGGTGGGGAGAAATGATTCTTATTGCAATTGTAAGGTGATTTACCAATGTTAAGGTGTTTTAGCAATGGGGCCTCGACCAATTCAGCTAACACTTAGGCTACATATATTATTATATTTTGAATAGTGGGGAGAAATGATTTCTTTCCTCTATAACGAGATTCATTTTATTTTGGGTAATGAAGAGAAATGATTCTTATTATAATGACAAGGTAAACTATAAATCATGACAAGGTGCTTTAGCAATGATATATGGAAAAATTAAACTAACCATGGAAGACAAATATATTACTATAATAATTTCTGACTTTATTTTTAACAATTTTGAGTTTTAATATTAGCTAATATTATATGTTCAAATTTACTTAAGATACAAAATAGATTCCCCTAATTTATAACCCAAAAAATAATAATATTTCAAAAATAAAAATAATAAAATAATAATATTTAAAAAAGAAACCAATCTTTGTGTGTGATTTTTTTTTTTTTTTTTTAAAGGAAAAGTGAACGTTACGTATTACTATTTTTTAAATATGATGACTTGTGAGTACCCATGGGATGAGAATTATGGGGTGTGAGTATACATGGAATTTTCCAAAAAAAAATTACTTTACTAAAAAAAAATAATAGTATTTAAAAGCTAAAAATATATCCAAAACGCTTATTATTTTCGAAATGAATGTTGGTTGTTATTTATGGATTTTCGGTATCCAAGTCACGATGGGTATGTATGATTTCTATGTAGCCATAACATGAGCGCCCTAGTGGCATGTTCTATTAACAAGTGGGGTATCCATGTCACGAGGGGATGTATGAGTTGTACGTATCCGTAGCATGAGCCTAGTGGCATGTTCTATTAACAAGTGGGTTTTCGTAAGTTTGAAATATAATGTACTTCCCACAATTTACTCATGAAAAGGGTAAATTAGCCAACCTCCACAACAAAATCTCTCAATGAACATGAATATATTCATATTTTTGGGATATAAGTATTCATATTATTCTGTTATCTTCTAAATTTTGGTTTTAATTGAGATATATATAGCAATAAAGTGAGAAAAATAAGCTATTTAGATGAAATTGCTTTTACAAAAATATTAGAGAAAAGAGATGGCTAATGCTGCGGAGGGAAATGAATTTCTACAAGGAGACAGGGGACAGCTACAGGTTCCACCACGAAGACAAGGGCAAGGGCAACGGTCGAGGCTACGACCGTGACCTCCTCAACCAGTACAAATACAATGTAATGTATTTCTTTTCTGTGGAATGTTGTGTGTAGGTATTGTTTTGCTAATACATATGATCAACAAACAATTCGCTTCTTTGAATGCGCAGATCCATCACGACATCAAGTACAGATGACATTATTGCCTAGACTAGTGCACACAAATTTTCGACATCAAGTTTCTGCTTCGACGACATTAATTCCTAGACTAGCGCACACAAATTTTCGACATCAAGTTTCTTCTCCAACGAGATTAATACGTAAACCAGTGCACACAAATTTTTGACATCAAGTTTGTGCTCCTCCTCCTTATCAAGTTTATGGTCAAGGTCCAGTTCCATACAATAATAGTATTCCTCTAGCTGCTTTAGTTCCTCGTCCTCCTCATGCTGCTTCTATCTATGGTCATGGTCATGGTTTTTATGATAATATTTCATTTCCACCCATTCCTTCCACTCCAATTCATTGTCACGGTCTCTACAACAACATTTCATATCCATGTGAATCAATAAAGTTGTATCCTCAGGAGTAGGGGTTTCCTGGACCTATAATTTCACCACCTCCTTCTCCTCACCATCAGGAAGAGGGAGAGTGACTTACCCAACCTCCTGTTGAAAATATTAAAGTCACCTGCGTACCCTGTTTAGGTAGAAATAGAGTACAGCAAAGGGACAGAGGATATTGCATGAAAAATAGTATGCATTCAAGAGGAATGGACAAACCGTAAGGATGGAATTTATGTTTATGGGCCACAGCCACCATTGTAGAGAAGAAATTAAATTTTTCGTTTACAAAAATCAGCCTTCATAGCAGGAGAATAGAAGAAAGTCATGGTTCAACCATGCAACAACAGTTTTATTAAAGAGAAGTCCTTTCGACATAAAATCCCTGACCAACCAAACAAGATAAAGTTTTGATTAAATGCACCAAGTTTTAAACTTTCGAATGGGCCACGTCATGGTGGTCCCCACCACTTCATTCCAATCAGAAACTTGTTTGTTCTAGTGTCTTGTTGATATGAAGTCCTGATGTGATGCGATGTTGCGATATTGCACATCGCATATCGCAACAAACGAGAGTCTATAACATCGCCGATGTATAAGTCACGATGCGATATTGAATATCGCAATTGAATTCACCAAAGGTTTCTGCCATATGATATGTTTCCGCTCAACCACCGCGATGCGATGTGGTCCCTACCACCATCGCAATCGCTCATCGCATGTTTTTCCTCTTAACCATTCTGCCCTTCAGAAAGTTTTTTCGCCGATGCGACAATGCGATCTCCGCTGTGGGGTCCATCACACATCGCAATCACCAAGCCCAAAGTTTTGTTCGCCAAATCATTTGTTCTGCTGATTGCCAATGTGCCGATATAAATTTCGGGCCCATAGGTTATTGAATTTTGATTCTAGGTTATGTATGCGGCAATGTATTTTTCATTAAAGTCTTTTTTTATGTTTTGTTTTATGTCATGCCGTATAAAAGAAAAAAGCACGTAGGCTTATGTAGATTACTTTTTTTTTGTTGTGTAATCAGAAGCCCTCAGGAAAATAAAAAACACAATAAGACTAGATAGCACTATTTTTGTGTATTTTGAGAGACAGAGAGACATTTTTTAGAGAATTGCATCTATAGTAGTCAAGTATTTTGTAATCCCACTTCTGTGGAAGAAATTTGTCATAATTTTAGTTTGTTGATGAAATAGAAAGCATTTTATGCCATCTTTGTCTAGCATTTCCCTGTGTGTTTGGAATATTCAGTAATTCCAACATGGTATCAGAGTTTATCTAGGCTCTTTGAAGGTGTCGAAGAAGCTGAAGGAAGGAAGATTTGTTGCAGCAGTTCTCTAGCAGCGTGAAGGCCAATAGAAAAATCCTCAGAGACAGAGTTTTTTCTTCTAAATAAGGAAAGACAACTTGTTTATTAAAACACCGTCAAGTTTTATTTCAGAGTTCATTTTATAAGCAATGGCTGGACCAAGCACTAGTATGAGTATTGGTAGTACTCATCTTCCAAAATTTAATGGGAAGAACTATGATTATTGGGCCATTACCATGAGAGCCTTGTTTGCCTTAGAAGACTTATCGGAATTTGTTGAAGACGGTTTTGAAGAACCATTTGATGAACAAGAGTTTAATGCCTTAACACAGGAGAAGAAGGATCTACTGAAGAGAAATAGAAAGAAGGACTCTAAATCCCTCTTCTATCTGTATCAAGCAGTACATGAGAGTGTGTTTCCAAGGATAGAAACAACTAAAATATTCAAGGATGCATGGGATACTCTGAAGATAGCTTATCAAGGTATGGAAAAAGTGAAGACAACAAAACTATAATTGTTGAGGAGAGATTTTGAAACTCTTTTTATGAAAGAGTCTGATAATATAGACTCATTCTTCACACATGTTATTGGGATGGTCACACAGATAAGTTCCCATGGAGAAACACTTAAGGAAAGAAGGATTGTGGAGAAACTATTGAGGAGACTACCCTCAAGGTTTGATATTATTGTTACCACAATTGAAGATACTAAAGATCTCTCAAAGTTCACAGTAGATGAACTTCATGCATCTCTGATGACCCATGAATAGAGATTGGGAAGATCTGTAAACCCATCTCTAGAACATGCCTTCAAGACCCAAATGCCTTTTGGAAGAGGAAGAGGTCAAGGCAGAGGAAGAGGAAGAGGCAGAAGAAAAAACAGAGGATGAAGAAACAAACCTTCTCATACTCATGAAAGGATCAATAGTAAGAATCAAAGCCATGACTAATGCAGCAGCCAGCGGGGTGTACACCTACATGCTCGTGGGAAAAGGTATGAAAAATCTAGTGTCCAATGTCATTATTGCAAAAAATATGGGCACTATGCCAATGAGTGTAGTAAAAACAAAAATGACATGAATAATAGGCATAATGCTAATGTAGCAAGAGAAGAAAAGGACACAAATAATGTGTTGTTAACATTTAATGTAGCACAAGATAGAAAAGATGATGTATGGTTCTTAGATTCAGGCTGCAGTAATCACATGACTGGAAACATAGCAATGTTTTCCAATCTTGATGAAGAAGTTAAATCAGAAGTAACCACAGGAACTTATACTAATATTTTTGTCAAGGGAAAAGGTAGAGTTAGTATCCATGAAAGGAATGGTGAGCAGAAATTTGTGCCAGACGTATACTATGTTCCTGGCTTGAAGTGTAATATTTTGAGCGTTAGGCAGCTCAGAAACAAAGGCTACAATGTAGTTTTTAAAAATGATGTGTGCACAATAATGGATATACCTCCAAGCAAGAATATTATTGCTGAAGTTAAAATGACCAACAATAGAATGTTTCCACTCGAGCTCAATATAGACTAGAAGAGAGAAGGGAAGAAGGTAGTAGATGTAACTCAAGAGGTCTTTCAGAAGGAAGTGAAAGATGAGAACTGGTTATGGAACTTGAGATTTGGACATCTCAATTTCAAAGGTCTGAATTTATTGCATAGAAAAGGAATGGCAAGAGGACTAACATTTAGAGAGAAATTAGACAACCTATGTGAAGGTTGTATCTTGGGCAAACAATACAGAGAAAAATTTCCATCAGGAAATAGCATAAGGGAGAAAGCACCCTTAGAAATTATTCATTCAGATTTTTGTGGGCTGATGCAAACATCATCAGTTTCAGGCAGCAACTACATGTTGACCTTCATTGATGATTTCACAATGAAAGTATGGGTTTATTTCTTGAAATATAAAAGTGAATTCTGTGAAATTTTTTTCCATTTTAAAGCTCTAGTAGAGAAACAAAGTAGGTAGCATATCAAAATCCTTAGGACTGATAGTGGAGGTGAGTACATCTCAAAATAATTTCTTCATTTTCGCAGAGAAAATGGCATACACAAACATTTTACAACTCGGTACGCAACGCAACAAAATGGAGTTGCTGAAAGGAAGAATCGAACCATAATGAAAATGGTGAGAAGTATGCTAAAGGAAAAGCACTTGCCAAATGAGTATTGGGCAGAAGCTATAAATTTTGTTGTGTATATTTTAAATATATGCCCAACAAAAGTTGTAATGAACAGAGTTGCAGAAGAAGAGTGGAGCGGTAGAAAACAGGGAGTCACCCACATGAGAGTTTTTGGGTGTGTGGCTTATGCACACATTCCAGATCAGTTGAGGAAGAAGTTGGATAGTAAGGGCAAGAAGTGTATATTCCTTAGATATTGTGAAGAGTCCAAGGGATATAGACTGTATAACCCATCCACTAAGAAATTTTTTATAAGAAGAAATGTGCAATTCATTAAAGAAGAAGCATGGGATGGAAGCATTGAGAAAACAATCAATGTCAAAAGTTGTTTGTCTTATCATGAAGATGAGGAAAATGTGGCTGAAAATAGCCCCTCATCGGTAGCACAACCTCCACCAAGACAAGGATATCAAGGGACACCTCAAGCAGTAGTAAGAACACCCTTGAGAAGAAATGAAAGTGCTTCTCCAAGCACACCAAATGGAGTATATTTGAGTGCTACTTCAGGCACAAGTACATCAAATGAAAGAGGAACAAGATTCAGAAATTTTAATGAAATTTATGATCAAGAGACAACAAATGAAGGTATGAATTCCTTATTTGTTGTGTATTTTCATGTTGATTATCCTATTCATTTTCAGGAAACTATAAATGATAGAAGATGGATAGAAGCTATGGATGATGAAACTAATTCCATAAAAAAAATAAAACATGGGAGTTGGTTGATATCCCAGAAGGGAAAGAAGCCATTGGAGTTAAATGGGTCTACAAGACCAAAAGAGATGTTGAAGGTAAGATTGAAAGACACAAGGCCAAACTTGTTGTCAAAGGATATAAGCAGCAACATGGAAGAGATTATGAAGAAAATATTGCACTAGTTGCAAGAATGGAAACAGTAAGAGGAGTGGTGTCCATAGTAGCACAAAAAAAATTGAAGGTTTACCAAATAGATGTAAAATTAGGATTTTTAATTGGAGTGTTAATGGAAGAGGTTTATGTTGAACAATCTCTAGGCTATGAGAAAAAGGACCAAGAGCACAAAGTTTTTAGATTGAAGAAAGCTCTTTATGGGTTGAAGCAAGCACCAAGAGCATGGTACAGTAGGATAGATTCCTATCTACTGAAAAATGGGTTTGAAAAATGTGAAGGAGAACCCACACTATACATAAAAGAAAAGGATGGTAAGATGCTCATTGTGGTTTTATATGTTGATGATGTGATGTTCATAGGTAATGATAATTACCTTATTAAACATTTTAAAATAGTCATGAAAGAAGAATTTGAAATGACTGACATGGGATTGTTGAGATACTTCTTAGGAATTCAAGTAGAACAAAATGAAAATGGGATTTTTATCTCACAAGAAAAATTGGTTAATGAAGTTTTCGAAATATTTAATATGCAAGAGTGCAAGGCAGGAATTACTCCCATAGTAATGGGATTGAAACTTAGCAAAGAGGACAGTAGCAAGGATTTTGATCGAAGCTTGTATAAGAGCATACTTGGCAGCCTCATGTATTTGACTGCAACTAGGCCAAATATTATGCATGTTGTTAGTTTAATTTCCATATTTATGGAGAGGACAAAGGACACACATTGGCAAGCAGAAAAAAGAATTCTGAGGTATGTGAAAGGAACTAAAAATTATTGTATTTTGTATACTACTTCAGAAAATTCTGAATTAATTGGTTATACTGACAGTGATTGGGTTGGAAGTATTGATGACCAGAAAAGTACTTCTAGTTATGTTTTTCATATGGGTTTAGGAGCCATTTCATGGGCTTCTAAGAAACAACCAATTATAGCATTATCTATAGCAGAGGCAGAGTATGTAGCAGCTACAGCAGCAGCGTGTGAAGCAGTATGGATGAGAAGAATGTTGAGAAATTTGTGTCAAGAATAGGTAAAAGGGACAGTGATTTCTTGTGACAATAGCTCAACTATTGCATTGTCATAGAATTTTGTGTTTCATAAAAGAACAAAACACATAGATGCTAAGTTTCACTACATCAAAGAATTAGTGAACAATGGAGAAATTGTTTTGCAACATTGTAGAACAGAGGAGAAATTTGTAGATATACTGACAAAGCCATTGGAGAAAAATAATTTGAATATTTAAAAAAATTCTTGGGTATGACTGATAACCCAATAGCTAACTTTAAGGGGGAGTGTTGAAAATATTAAAGTCACCTGTGTACCTTGTGTAGGTAGAAATAAAGTAAAACAAAGGGGCAAAGGATATTGTGTGCACAGAACTGTGCATTCAAGAGGAATGGAGAAACCGTAAGGATGGAATTTAAGTTTATGGGCCGTAGCGACCATTGTAGAGAAGAAATAAAAAAATTTGTTTACGGAACACAACCTCCATAGCAGGAGAATTGAAGAAATTCGTGGTTCAACCACACAACAACAATTTTATTAAAGAGAATTCCTTTCAGGCGTAAAATCCCTCACCAACCAAACAAGATGAAGTTTTGATTAAACATGCCAAGTTTTAAAATTTTGAATGGGCCATGTTATTGTGGTCCCCACCACTTCATCACAAT